>PPIY02000015.1:0-157500 GCA_003707405.2 Dujonia schatavii | reverse complement strand
AATAAGACAAGAATTGGTAGTAGCGTTGAATTTATCTATGTGAGTGTGAAGCAGTGGATGTACACTCTCTGTGACGCTGTCTTCTCTTCTTGTGTTTGATTCTCGCTCAAACAGGTTTGTTGTGGTAATCCAAATTCCACAGGGGAGAGTGCGCGTACCTGCACAGGTCAGGAACCGAGTTCCATACAGAAACGACTGCCAATTCACAACTGGTCAATACAACTTTACAACTATATACACTTTTAATACGCTCGTGTACTCATGTCGGAGTCCTCATCTACATATTCATCCTTCATTGTGGATGCTTATGCTGAGGGAGCAGATACGAATAGCTCTATTGGAGCAAGTGAGGACTTTTCCGTCCAACCTACTGCGCCGCATTTGCTGTACCCACAGAGTAGGTCACAACGAAGCAACCAGCCCACGCTTCCAGAGATCAACGTGATTGATAATAGCCTGGATACATATACATCTGCGAGACAGATAATGGCGCAGCAACAGTATCAACAGCAGTCACTAAATGGAAGGATATTGACGGCATCACATTACATCTCTCCTCGAGGTGAACCCGAGATCTACCAGCATCGTGGATTAGAGCCCTCGTCCTTAAAACCGGGATCTCGAAGCTCTATTGCGTCTACTGCGTCAACAGTTAATTCCCTCTATTCTGCAGGCGACTTTAGCAATGACTTTGAAGTGAAAGAAAGTCTTGGATTAATCCACTTCCCTTCCCGCGTTTCAAGTACGTCAGGAGATATCGACAACAATTCAAATGATGAACGAAAACGGGAGCGGCTAAAGCAATTTTTCAAGTCCTCCAAGGCGAAATCTGTTCAGTATATTATGCACAGCGACCAGGAAAGCCAGACTTTCTTCGAGCACACCTCCACCATCCTCAATGAAAGTGTCTACAGTGGATCTACAAAGGAAACGTTAGCACTAGACTGGGACAAAATCGTCGAAACATACCTTTTCGGTGACCGAATAGAGAGTGTTTTCTCTCTCAGTGGCCTCAATCTGCAGCAGAGAGACAATACATTGATGAGCTATCTCCTTAACAGCCACTTGGAGTCTGGAAAAGTCAAATTTTCGTTGCATTTACACTCCCCTCATTCGATGTCTGTGCTGCTGGCAGAAGTATTTGCTTTTTTATCTGAAGTTCTTGTCCAGTGGGATGATTTTAACGTTATTCTTAATCAGTACAAACTGGAATTGGGAGATTCAAAGAGAGGCGCGGGAAAAGTTAAACTATCCACTACAGAGTCCAAATCCTTTAATTCTAGAGAAACTTACACTAAGTTAGAATATTTTGCCAATCATCAAGGTATCACACTTCCATTGGCACAAGCCATGTTCGGAACTTGGCTTCTATCATTCTCCAAGGGTGGTAACGAGTCGAATTACAACGACGTTCGTATTTTGAACCAATTTCGCAAGGGCGCACGAATGGCACTTGTTTTGAGAAAGTTAGCTCTCACCAACTTCTTTGAGCCGGCTCTTAGACAAAGTAACGAGCGGGGACAATTGTTCAACAAATATGAGCAAAATGCATTAGAAAAGTTCTTGGGTAAGGATAACGATTTTGCATTGAGTATGGCGCTCTTCAATATTGCCGAATACTACCAGTATGCTCACGGGTATGATACGGCAGTAAATTACTGGGAATCTAACGCACACATAACCCGAGACGTTGAAAGCTGCAACATGGCGATATGGGGGCTCGGTGATGGGTTTGGAGGCGGTAATAAAGTGAAGACAATTGAAAAGTTCGGCCATGGGTCAAAGAGAAATAAGTTTAATACCAAAAGAAGGATAGCTTTGTTAACTAGAATCTTAAGTTCAAACGGTGGGCATACTGAATATGGGACTGCGTGGGTATGGAAAGATAAATATAATTAATGGACTATGATAAATACTTTTTCGTTTTTGCAAGAATAGGGAAATTCAGAATCAACGTAAGCTGGCACATATTTCTACATCCAACACACCTAACTAAGAAATCCAAGTAAGAAGAACGTTGTAGTGAATAAAGACCATACAGCTATCTTGAATTTATAGTATATTTGTCAACCTTTGCAGCACATCATCAGGGCATGCTGCATTTTGTTGTGGTGTACTGATGTAAAATTTCAAACGCAGCAATATCAGAAAAGCGAAAATGAAAATGAAAAGAAACAGTTCTTTATATCCCCATCCAATGACTGAAGTTACTCCCAAATCTGTCTTTTACTGCGGTGTATGCAGCTTTCCCCCAGAGTACTGTGAATTTGGCCCCTCATTTAAGAGGTGTAAACAGTGGCTCGAAGAGAATAATACAGAGTTATATGAGAAGATTTACAATAGCGATGACGGATTAGCCAATGCTACATCATCCTTATCTATAGAGAAACAAGAGAAGCTCTCAAAGGAGTTGGAAAAGAAGCAAGCAAAGGAGGAAGCCAAGTTAGAGAGAGAATTACAAATGAAATTATCTTCCAAAGTGACTATTAAGCGAATTGAAAGAAATAAGAGAAAACATGTGATTGAAATCTCGGGTTTAGAGGTTTTCAATATCGATATGAAGAAGTTGGCAAAGACATTTGCCAGTAAGTTTGCGACTGGAGCTTCAGTGACAAAGAACGCAGAAAAGAAGGACGAAATAGTGGTTCAAGGTGATGTGAGTGACGAAGCCAAGGCATACATTGAAAAGTTATTGGAAGAAAAGGGATTGAACGAGGTTAAGGTCGAGCAAGTAGACGATAAGAAGGGAAAGAAGAAGGCAGCCGCTGCAGCGGCAGCGGCAGCAGCTGCAGGAGGCAATGCTCCTACACAAGATTCAAAGAAATAAGTTACACTCATAATACAAGATTCATTCATAGGTTCGTATTACGACTCACTGTAGTGTCTGATTTCTTTCTAAGACTCAATTATAGAAGTGGTGTAGTCCCTTACTGGCCTGTAATCCTCTAATTCGATACTTCTCCACAAACTCTTGTTTAGGAGTAATTTATCATCAATGCGCTCATAGATCAAGCTGAGATACCACCATGCTTCAGGTTGGTTACGTCCGTATGGCCAACACAAAGTGTACTTTTCCAAATAGTTCTTCAATCTGAGGATCCCAGCGTCTAAATCCGTGGTCGAAATGAAAACTGATGAGTCCAACTTATCATCAATTAAGAATAGTTTGCACAACCCGAGTAATGTATAGCCATATTCTCTCTTGTTGTAGTGTTTATCCTGGGATAACATCTCCAAGGACTTTTCAAACTCCTGTAATGAGAGAAATTTTCTTGATTTGGAAGTCAAGTATCCCAAACTGGAATAAGTTTTCACATTCAGCTCGTACACTGTCTCTGCTTCCACGATGCATTCTTCAGCTTGCTCGAGGTTGCCAATCTTCGTGTATATGTTCGCAGTCCAGAGCCACAAATCTTGAAGGAGCTTCTTTTCTGCATCTGTAGCAACAGAAGCACGCAGAGTGGTTGACTGAGTTTTGCCGCTAGTAGTGCCCCCACTCTTGGATTTGCTCACGGCATTAGGGTGCTTAAAAGAAGCGTTTGTTCGTGACATGCTTCTCAACTTTTCACTAATGTGCTCGATTTCATTAGACTTCTTCTTCCGGTGAGTTTCATCCTTTGCTTGAGAGAGTTTCGGATCAATGAAACTTGGTCTATGAGACCAAGCATTATCCACAGCTGCTGTCGGTTGAACAGGTTTCGAAGCAGTGCCATTTGCTGACGTATGCTTCGCTACGGTATCCGACTTTGTATCTAATGAAAATTCAAACAACTCATGAAATAATCCAAATAAATCCGGTAAATACTCGAGAATGTATTGGATTCCATATATTGATTCCCATACTGCAAATTGAGTGAGCTTCAATTGGATGATATAGTATTTTGTTTCGAAGGAAATTTTGCTAGACCCTTTACCCTTGACGTATTTATCGACAAAGAGAGCAGCTATATTGAGTGCATTCCCAATGAATTTTTCTGATTCGTGAATAGGTTTTGCATGAGTATCTCCACCAGTGGCGTCTGAAGTCGCTACGGGTTCTGTAGGTTTGTCGTTATTTTCAGTGGCTGCAGTAGTTGGTTTGGCCGATTGACCACCAACCTTGGTTATAGTTTGTTCAGGATTGCTTTGCTCAAACAGAGTCAAAATTAACACCAATAAGTTCCACGTCTTGAACGACTCAGGATACTTCTTCAAAATAAACTTACAGAGTAAAGAAGCCAGGAGTAGTGAGCCGTTATTAGCTAAGACCAATGCATAGTTGAAGAGGATCTCTACACTCCCGGTAGTGTTGACAATGAGAGCATTCTTGTAGTATAATAGAACTTTAGAAATATGTTCTTTGAGTATTTCTTCTGTAGGGGATGCATGAATGGTGAAATATAGATGGAACCGGCCTAATGAAAACCATGCACGAGATATAATATCGAGTAGGTGTGACTTGTCGGTAAGTAGTAAGTTCAAGTTGTATTTGCGATCAAGGAAAGTTAACTCTGATGGAACACCAACTGACTTTCCCGTTAATTCATCGTCCTTGTCATAAGTTAACTCACATATTTTCTCCAAAACTTTGAGATATCTCACAAGGTCAGAAGCCATTTCTTCTAACAATTTCACTACCGATTGGGTTGATGTGAATTTGAAATTGATAGCCTTCCTCTTGTCCAACGGATTGAATTCAAGAATACATGCAGTATATGTATTTATGACACTCAACAAGTTATCCACGTAGCCATCCTGTTGTTTCTGCTCCATAGCGAGATAACTTATGTAGGTTTTCGTGGCTGCAAATGCCTCGTCGAATTCACTGAGATCAATTAATGTCTTGATAAGATTGGAAATTACCGTTTGACTCTGATACGTTTTGTTAGTGCAATATACGAGGAATCTTTTCGCCTCCACAGGCTTTAGTATGTTGTAGTAGTAGCTCACATGATTAAGTCCTTCAAATAAGTTATCAGTAAAGGAATTGAACTCAGAGTGGATCTGATTGGCGTTTAGGAAAGCAGTCCGTGAATTTTTCACCATTTTCGTCTCTAATAGTGTCATCAACCAAAGCGAGTAATCTTGTTTGAAGCTGCTGTTGATTTTGTGCTTGCTACTGGATCGACAGAGATAGTTGCTCAAAGAGACCACTGAATAATGGTTGGAGGCAAATGAGGATTGTCGCGAAAGTTGCTGGAAGTCGATTTTATTCAATCCATCTGCACTCAACAAACCTGTGAGCTTATCGTAGAGAAGATCTAGCCAGTGGTTGGCTGCAACATTGCTCTTGTTGAAACAAGCTTTCCAGTGCAAAAGGTAATCACTCCATACTTGCGCTCCTTGACGGTAGTTTCCTATATCTTCTGGTTCGTCAAATTCCTCGTTCACTATGCCAGAGATGCCTTCTAACACTTTGTATCTGCACGTTAAGTAGCGTAACACCTCGTCATAGCCACCGTCAACTTCATACATTTGCGAGTCAGTGTCGGTGTTGCTAACACTAAGGCCACCAATTGGAACGTCGATCTTCTCCAAAACTGTAGCGAGCTCTCTGGGCTCATTGTTTATGTAACACAACTGCGCCAACACGCATGTAAAATACAAGCATTCTCGATAAGAAATGGCCAGGCTATCGTACTTCGCTTGAATTGTGATAGCATACTCTTTCAACAGGTTAAGTTTCTCTGAATATGGGCTAGCTGATATTTCGCTGGATGAGTTAATGCCGCTCAATGGGGTCAATTCTCCACCATCAAACTCGTTCTGAATTAGCAATTGTAACTGATAGTCAATAAAAACAGTTTGCTCGAAAAACAGCTGCGACTGCTGCAACAGCAAAACATCAATAGGGAACAGCCCAAACGTTAGCGTTTGCGCAAGCTTCTTATCCACTGAGTCTTCAATGTACATAGCTACACCAGATAGCACGATTCAGGAAAATGGGATTGGGTTACTAGTTTTCATGGATTCTTCTCGCTTTTTTGCTGTTGTTCGTTCGTCTCGAGTGCAATCACGTGCGACATGTGAAATTTCCAACTCAATGAGAGCGCCTTTAACATTGTATTGAGTTGGTGGCTGCAACAGTGGGGTAATAATTGGCCGCTCGTCAATATACACGAGAGAATGTATTGAAAATACTTCAAAAAAAGATGTGTTCGTGAAATTGGACGAAATGAGAGTATGAACTTGCAATATATAATTTAACATCTCTCGAAAACTTTATATAGACCAGGCAAATCTGCAATCTCAATTACATCGTCCACAAGGTCAATTGTTGCAATGAAATTTTGTTTAAGCAATGGGAAGATTTGATTTTCTAATTTAAGATCCAACTCATCTCGTTTCCCACTATTGAGTGCCCATTCTTCTTCATCTTCAATATCTGTGGCAATAGGTTCAGGGATATAGAGTAGGGCAATCTCCCTCATTATACCCTCCAAGCATTCGTCCTCAGTCAGGTAGTCGACGCGAGCTCCAAGCCTGTAAAAGAAGTAGGATAATTTCCCCAACAGAGGCTCAATAGATTTTATAATCATGGGCAATGAGACTAAGCGGTTGCTTTCGTCAAACATGATTTTGAAATACTCATTATACATATCTTTCATGGAAAGAATTTTGTTGATGACTTCCTCGGCTGTGGAACCAGCGGAAGCAAATGATTCTGAAGGAAGTAACTGCAATATACCACTGAGATGGAGCGGCTCATCTAACACATATTGGCCGTAATTGCAAAATTCTGCCAAAGCCACTTGATAGTAGAACTCGTTCAATATTGAAGCGTAGTCACAAATGAGTAGCTTGACTCCATATTGGAAACTACATAGCCGCCTTTGTTCATCAACAATACCGACGTAAGTGCACTCATTGAACATCTTTGTGAGTTCTTTATGAGTAGATGAGACAAGTGCCTCCTTGAGTCTAGATATAGAACTAAGGTTCACTTGGACTCGCGACGTACCGCTCAAGATGGTGCGGCTGTTTGCACTACTAAGTTCTCTCCCTTCCACACTATGTCCCCGCGTGAAGTCTTGACTGCTAGGTTCGTTATCACCTTTTTGACTACCCCTTCTTTGATTTTCCGTATGTTGCGTACTCAAAAACGCCTGTAGCTTTAGCTGCTTCGGATCAGTTCTAACCAATTTGTGTTCTTGCCTATAACTTTTTGCAACCGGTTGCTCAGATACTGCCAAATCAGTATGTGCTCCTAGTGAGATAGCATTTTCACCTGCCGCTCCTGCCCTCTTCTCTCTCGTTAGCACACTCTGAGTCTTGAATGTTCGCGATACATCCACATTGGTCAATAGTGTATGTACTTTGGCGCTAACCAAGTCAATTATCTCGTCTTCATTAAGAAATCGAACTTCTTTCTTCGTCGGATGTACATTCACATCGACATTTTCCGGGTTGATTTGCAAACTCACGTAGATGAATGGCTGGTTGCCCTTCGGTAGGAAATATGCATATATCGACAGTAGAGATCGTTTCAACGGGTCACACTGGACAAGTCGCCCATTTATGAAAATTACTGGTTGTATCTTCTTTTTGTTGGCGTAATTGGAATTGGTAATTGCCCCACTACATCCAACCAAGCCGATGCTCTTACCCTTCTCGTCGATTTCTTCACTTGATATTTGAAATTCAATAAGTTCGTTAGCAATTGCACTTCCGAAAACAATGCGAATCCTTTCCTTCAAGGAGAGATTTGGCCTTGTGGTTAAAGCTTGGAATGAATCTCCAAATTTTTTGCAGCTTATTCCTACATTTGTGTGAATTGCGTATCGTCCAATGACATCTAATATCCTGATATATTCGTCATTTTTCAGCTTAGTCGCTCCTAATCTTGCTGGTGAATTGTAAAAGAGATCTTCCACAATAATACTTGTGCCCACTTTGCCAGCGATAGGTTTCGGAGTAGCACCTGTTACTCCCACCTTGAAATTGGAATCTGCCAACTTTCCGTTTGAATAATATGCCTTGTAAGCTAGCGGCGCATCCTTGGTTTTTGTAATTATCGAGAAACGCGAAATATGAGATATGCTGGCTAGTGCTTCGCCTCTGAACCCATAAGTTGCAATCGATGACAAGTCCTCAAATTTAGAAAGCTTGGAGGTTGCAAACCTCTCGCAAAGTAATGGTAAATCAGTTTTGCTTATACCGCATCCATTGTCTGTTATCTGGAGAAGCTTAAGTCCACCATCCTTAACCAACACCTCAATCATGGTTGATTTGGCATCGATGGCGTTTTCCAAGAGCTCTTTGAGGGCGTTAGCAGGATGAATGATAATTTCTCCAGCAGCAATACGATTTATCACTGATTCTTCAAGCTGAATAATTCGAGGTACTCCCCCAGTACCATCTTCCCCTCGGTCATGCTCAGCATCCCTAGAGTCAGACATTTTGCGAGAAGTCTGTGTGTTGCTTCTCAAATTGTCCAGTATGTAGCTGGTGAAATATTCAGACGCATTTCATGTACATAGCGCGCGCTATTATGTTTACCTTTACGCGTGTAGTCATCTCAGACATACCTATCGCTCCCTCCAAGCCGTGAAATATCCTTCCTTATACAAACCGAGTCTCTTGCATCCTACATGGAGCCATCACATAAAAGACATAAGACAGGCGCCCCTGAAATTTTGGCTCAATATGAAGCTCTCAGGTCTGCCTTGCAAGATAAGAACATTGAATCACATAAGGGTGAGGCTATGCACTTGGTGATACAACTGTTGGAGAAGTTGAAACAGATCTATGGCATAGTACAAAATGACAACAACAAAGATACCCGAGTGCAACTAAAGGATGCGGAAATATTTCAGGATACCTCTAAGTTTGCTGCTATCAATGCGCAGAATATACGACTTGGAGATCTGGGAGTGGCAGTTAACTGTAACGACTTTGTGAACAAAATGAAGCAATACATGAACCCATATGCAAGCGAGCAGGAGGATGATAACCGCTATGATGGAGGCAACGGAGAGTCGTTGTTCAACTCCTTCAACTGGTTGAAGCTAGGTTCATTATACTTACAAGTGAGTTCTAAACCTGTATTCAATGGCGCGTTATATGGACCCTTGGAGACAGAAAGAAAGAAAATAGGGCCACGAACGCGAGCAGTAGATGACACGCAACACACTGGCATAACTACCGCCAGAAATATCCAAACAGAGGACATACAGGCTAATGAGGAACAAAATACTGCCCACATGGTCAAAAGCGTGTACCAAAAGTTTATGCAGCACCTACAAACACAAGAGGACGCAGAGGAGAGACATGACGAAAACGGTGGAGCAGAAGAAGAGGGTGTTAATTTCTTCAAGTTTTTGATCAACCCTCGTTCATTTGGGCAGTCTGTTGAGAACTTGTTCTTCACCAGCTTCCTAATTAAGGATGGCAAGTTGAAGTTGTCTGTGAATGATGATGGAGTACCAATGCTAGAGGCAGTTTATGACAACGATGATGGTGACGATGAGGAAGATGATGAAGAAGAACAAGCACAAACTACAAACCATTTTATTGCCACATTTACTTACAATGCATGGCAGGACATTGTGCAGAAGTACAATATTACAGAGTGCTACTTGGGTCACCGCCCGGAACCTGAAGACGTATTTGAAGAGGATGATTAGTGGATCTTTATATGATGTTCTATATACACTATATTCTATATGAGTCTTTACTGTTTACACGGAGATTCTTTTTCCCTCAAGGGGGACTAGAATCTTTCATTTGACTTTTGTCACCCTTTCAAATTCTGCATCACTTACACTTGTCCACCCGTCTACACCTATGAGCTCGTTCAAGGGCCATTTTCTAATTGGAAGGATCAGCAAGTCAGACTTGAGCCTCAACTCCTCAAAGATCTTTATACCAGCCACACCAATCATTGTTGCATTATCAGTGCAAAGGTCCATCTGTGGGTAGTGGAAAGTCATGGGCCCGTCATTGTGTAACACTTTCAACTTTTCTCGTAATGCTTTGTTTGCAGCCACTCCCCCGGAGAATATGAAATCATTTGCACCCTTAATGAGTCCGTCCCCATCGGTTGCATTGTGCCGTTCAAAGGCAACATTGAGCCTGTCTACTATGTGATCGAATAGTTTGTCCTGGAGCTTGAATGCGAGAAATTGGCGTGTCTTCTCGTCCATGTTCTCGTGGCCACCAAACCTTTTCTGAGTATAGGACATGATGGAACTGAGAAATCCAGCAAATGAAAAAACAATTGGTTCCTGCTCGGTAGCCATTACATCGTCCTTGTTTGTCTGGTTGTGTTTAGGCTTCCGTAGCGGTAGTCTTAATCGAAAACCGTAGTCATTGCATCTACTCTCGCTTGTATTTTCCGCCCGAAATTCAGCCATTTGTGTGGGGGATATAGAGGTCTCGATGTACTTTTCCATTTCCTTTCCAATCATGATGCCCTTGAACCCCAACTCTCTGCCGCATTTGTCGAGTGAGTCTCCGGCTGCTATATCAGCTGTCTGCACAACAATATCGTGTTCTGTGAGAGATTTCAGTAGCACCAACATTGTATGCCCCCCACTACAGAGAAAGCTCAAAAACGGGTAGTGCGGAGAGGGTTGTATTATCTCGGCCAGTTTCCCTGTGTTTGAGTCGGGCAAGGTCGCAACCAAAATGTGCCCGAGCATATGATGAACTCCCACAAGGGGTATCCCCCAACCAACAGCTAGCCCCTTAGCCAACTGTAAACCGGCACTAAGTGAGCCAACCATTCCGGGACCCCTAGTACAACATAGTAAGTCTGGTTTGCCGTACCTGGCAACAATGTCATCAACGAGATTGGATAGTTTCCTTTGGTGATGCTCATGTGCAACGGTCGGAATAATTCCACCTTCAGAGACTGAATCGAGGGTTGACTTTACGTGATCGATGACAACTGGATATGCATTGGAAGGACTCTTCTCAAGGATAGCGACGCACGAGTCATCGCAAGAACTCTCGATAGCTAATATTCTGTAATTTCGCACTCCTAAGCAGACAGATATTCTACCCTTGAAGGGCATTCGCCTTCTAAAACCACGGAGCATAAGTCACTCACATGCACAAAGAGTATCCTGAACCTGCCTCTCTTTGACCTGAGACTTGTGCACTGCTTACTCCGGGGCATTCACGTGACCATGTGGCAGATGCATTCATTTTTCATTTAATTTTTTTTTTTCTCTTTAGCGAAGAGCGTTCTTTGGCCTCTCAAAATCAAAATCGCGAATAGGTTAACGGCGTCTTACGAAGGCGACACACCCCATCGCCGTCACTCCAAATACGAACCATCCCAGGCAATAGCAAGTCAGACGACTTCTGTGCACCATCTCATCATCACATCCACTCATTCTTGCCCGCGATCTGCTTATCACAACTTTTCCAGCCACTCGTTTCATCATTTCCGTCGGAAGTAAATCTGTCGAGAATTAATTCCGTACCAATTGAAGTACCCACTTATCCTAACGCGCTCTTTAACTAATACGTCGCAATACTTCCTAGTTAGATTCATTTTACATGCAAGTAACATCCTGATACGACACCACGCAGCAATAAACATACATGTCCGAGCCAATATATCCAAACGTCTTGGAGTTTATGCCCCACAATGAACAACCGCCTCCACACCATCTCCCCGGGTCAGATGCCCGTCGTCGTCAACTTCGCACTACAAATGGGAACGACGGACAAGAAGAATCATCGTCTTCCTTTGGAAGCGACTCGCCAATACTAAATTGCATGTTGGCAGGCGGTTTGGGAGGAGTGGTTGGCGATACCGCTATGCACTCTCTTGACACTGTTAAAACCAGACAACAAGGTTTGATCCACAATCCAAAGTACAAGAACATGGTACCTGCGTATTTGACCATACTAAAGGAAGAAGGATTATTTCGTGGCCTCTATGGAGGGTATTTGCCCGCAATTTTGGGCTCGTTACCGTCGACAGCAGCATTTTTCGGTGTTTACGAATTCACTAAGCGCACATTGATTAGAGACTATGGCGTCAATGAGACGGCAGCTTACTTCGTAGGTGGCATATTTGGTGACTTGGCTTCGTCAGTGTTTTACGTTCCGTCAGAAGTGCTCAAAACACGGTTACAACTCCAGGGGAGGTACAATAACCCATACACAAAAGGTTCTGGATACAACTACAATGGTCTTGGAAATGCAGTGTCCACAATTATCAAAGCAGAGGGAGCTTCCACGTTCGTATTTGGATACAAGGAAACGTTATTTCGAGACCTACCTTTCAGTGCATTACAATTCGCCTTTTACGAAAAATTTCGTCAATTGGCCATATACTACAATAGTGGCAACGACGAGTTGCCAATTTCCATGGAATTGGCGACCGGTGCGTCTGCCGGTGGATTAGCTGGAACCTTGACTACACCCCTTGATGTAATTAAAACAAGAATTCAAACAGCAACTGCTCCTGTTGATGCTGGCAGCAGCAGCAGCAATAACAACAGCAAAAGCGGTTCCGTTGTTAGCAGGCTCTCGACTTTAAGGGCGCTTTCAAACATCTATAAGAACGAAGGAGTGTTGGGGTTATTCTCAGGAGTGGGTCCTAGGTTCATCTGGACTGGTGTTCAGAGTTCCATTATGTTATTACTTTACCAGGTTTCATTGAGAAAGTTCGACGACATCTTGGGGAAGGGCCAGTTCGAATGAACTCGAAAATTGAGGGAACGAAGTCCATCGGGGAACTCATAAAATACGCATGTACATAGTATTTAATATTGATAGAATACACACACGAAAGAAGAAAATAGTGAGCCGCACTTTATTTTTCATCCTGTCAAACACGTGATGGGAATATGGCAAGATCTTATCATACCGGCGAGACACCACCCGAGGAGTTAACCCTTGCCATTAGTTTATTCTTTTCTTTGAGTCTTAAAGTTCTTCACTTTTTTTTTGATACTTTTGCCGGCAAGATGGTCAAGATTATAATACTTCGCCATGGAGAATCGGAATGGAACCACGAGAATAAGTTTTGCGGATGGATCGATATTCCGTTACTGGAAAAGGGTAAACTTGAAGCAGATCACGCTGGTGACTTGATATTACAGAGTAAACTCAAGCCTGTGGTGATGTATACCTCGAAATTGACTAGGTCCAACCAGACTGGATATATAATCCTCAACAAATTGAACCGATTGTGGTGCGATTCCATCAAAAGTTGGAAGTTGAATGAGAGGCACTATGGAGCGTTCCAGGGCATCGATAAGACCAAAGTCTTCCACGAGTTGGGTAAAGAAAAATATGACTATATTCGTAGGGCTTACAATGGACTACCCCCTCAGGTTGAAGGATTGGATCCATCAGTCGACAGTGATGACCGGTATGATCTTCTCCCGGCATACGAAAGGAGACAATTGCCACGAGCAGAGTCATTGAAATTGGTCCTGGAAAGGTTTCTCCCCTTTTTCCGGGAAGAAATATTCACAAAGAATTATGAAAAATGCAAGGAGGATGATAATAAGGCTATACTTGTTGTCACACATGGCTCGATTGTGAGGGCATTTATAAAGGAGTTTACAGGGGTGAGTGATCAGGATATTCTGAAGATAAACATACCGACTGGGGTACCAATAATATTTGAGTTCAATGAAAAGATGGAAGTTGTCGGAGATTATTATTACTTGGACAAAGAGGCGGCAGAAAGGGGTATAGAAAAGGTTCGGAAAGAGGGAAGTGCATGACGCGCAGGGAAGCTCGCCCTCATTTCATCAATAAAATCAATCTTCCTGGAAGTCTATGCTTTTAGATGTCCACATCATCACTTTTTTGCATGAGGAACCACGTTATTTGTTCATATTATGTTTCATTCACACTATATTTCGTATAGACTAATAGATCCTAGGCTAATGTACCCATTGGGTCGTAATACGGCAAAACTTTGTAGTCCTTTGACTTCCAGAGGTCGTAGGTCTCCTTGTCAACAAATGACTTGTTGGTGACGATTTGGAACACGTACTCGTCGAACCACTTGTCTGTGATGAGGAAGTATCCCTTGTCACCAACTTCTCCACCCCATGAGTTTTCAATTTTCCATCTTACTGGCTTATTGTTCTCATCCAAATGAACTCCTGTGATCACCATGGCATGATTCATAGCCGAGTTGTGCACTCTAACTCTTTCCTCCTTGTTCAACGTCAATGAGGTTCCAAAACCCAACTCGTAGTCGTAAAGTTCTGCGTCAAAAAGACCCTTGCTGGAATTGCTAAACTTACCAGCATCAGAGCCAAAGAATATTGGCTCATTCTTCTGCAACATTTTGATAGCCACCTTTTTCAAAGTGGAGATGTCGTAATTCAAATACTCAATGGGCTTTCCGCCTCTGATATTGTTCAATTTATCAACTGTGTAGAGCTTACCATACTCATTTCTTGGGTCGTTCAAAAGAGAAAAGTGCTGAGCAGCGTTATAGCGGACGTGCTTCTTGTAAAAATCTAAGGCTGTCGTGTCATACGACTTGAACTTGCCATCCTTGTCAATAAACTGCCAGGTGAACTTGTCATTTGGTTTTGGTGGAGTACCCAACGAGATAGAGATAATGTTGTAGACCTGCTTCAACATTGACTGCTTAACAAGTTTAATGTGCTCTTCAGATTCTCCGTCTTTCACAAGCTTACGCAAAATGATGGCATATTCTCTCAATTTGGCAACGACAAATGAGTTCAATCCACTGGAATTAGATGCATTGGCCAGGTCTGGGAAAATTTCCTGTGGAACAACACCGTACTTCGACACTAAGTTAACAATCATATCCCATTGACCACCATCACTGACCGGGTCTTTCAACAAAAATTCCACCAATCTCGAATCCAAGCTTTCATCAGTTGTCTCGAGAATGTTTTCCAAAAAATGGTTGGCTTTCTCCAACTTGTCGTAAAAGAAAAGATAACTCTGCGACAACTGAAATTTTTCTGGGTCCAAGTTGTAGTTTCGGATGACATGGGCTCTCAATACATTAGATGTTGCAAAGATCCAGCATCTTCCGGACTTTCCTTGGCTGTTGAAGAAATTTCCAGTTCCAATACTGTCTACCTCAACATTGAAGAGGAATCTGTCTGTAACATTGCGTTTAATTGAAGTCTTTGTGACAACGCTCTCGATCGAGTTGGAGGAGATTGCGGTCTGAGCCAATCTGTTTTTGGGGTCCGCTAACAACAGAGCTTCCCACGACGAAAGTGTATCGATCGAAATTGGATTAATAGTGTCATCAGCTGAGCCCTCAAGCTTCAAGCCACGAAGTTTTGAAGAAAGCGTGTAAGTGCTGTAATCATATTTCTCTGAAAACTGGCGTTCAGAGGAAGAAGCTGGTGAAGAAGAACTAGAAGTAGTGCTTTCCTGTCTTGGAGCTGGTGCAGAAGCGGTATTTCCCATGGTGGTGAGCAAAATAAAACTACAGAGTTATCAATATCAAGCAATTGAGTTTGCTTGGATCGTAAAACTGTGGCTAGCAAAACTGAAGTTCTTAGCAATTGGTTCTTATAGTAAGTGGGAAAGTAGGACCGGGGGGTGTTCCCGCACGGCTCTGTACAGTGGTGGCGATTAGGTGTGCATATAACGCCACACTGTGGAGTAATTACTTTAGCGGTTACGTAAAGATAGCGAAATACATAAGAGTACGGAAAGCGGGACAAGCCATACCAGAAGCATTAGTGGATTGGAAGGGAGAAAAGCTACATATACTAAGTTAGATAGAAGGGAAGGTAAATACTACCAAAGAGATCAAGGTTGTTGGCACTTGGAGGTTGGGTGCCAGCGAATAGGATCGCCATTTTAAGTCGATCTTTGGCAAGGGGCCGATAACCGGAAGCTATCTGCTGCGGAAAAAAAGTTCCGCGTGTTCGGAGTACTGCACAATCGCAAGGATGTCAATTTTCGCGTCAAATTTGACTCCAGTGCCTCATCCCCATGTGGCGTGCGCTTGGTACCACTATGACTCGGCCAATCTCATCCGCTTAACCAACTAGAACGCGAGGGCTGCGCATGTTCGTTTTCTTCACATCTGGAGCCATAATATAGTACAAACGAAAACCTAGAGAGCCAGTAAAAAAAAAAAAAAAAAGGAGACGGTCATAAGACAGGTTGCATATTCTAGGCTTCAGCCAAAAATAATTCAACCAAACCCCATTTCATCATTCTTCTCCACCGCCGCTTCATCTTGGTTGTTGAAGCATGGAGAGAAATCATTGCGTTCGGACCCGACCTCGGACACAAGACTGGAGCAGTCAAGTGGAGCAGCCGTCACGTCCTCTTTCAGCCGTACATGTTTCCCTACAGTAAGCTCTCCTACTTCCTCCGACACATGACCCGCTCCATCACAGATTTATCGTATCTCTCGTAAAACGCTCCCTCCACTGCTATTTAATAATATTTTTTCGCTGCATTGTTTACTATTCCTGCGCACAGGGATCGTTGGGTCGCAAATTTCCATCTGAACCAGTCACGTGTTTGCCACCGAACCTTCGCGAAGGTAGAATTTACGTTTTGGTGATGACAAATGTCGGAGCTATCTGCATATAGAACATTTCCGTCTTGTAAAATAGCAGTTTGAGTCACCTTTCGGACATAGTGGGCGTTATCACAGGAATTCCATCACAATGCTGTGAGCAAGTGAGGATCGATTAGGAAATACCAGAAAAATACAAAAAAGCCCCACCTCTCCTGCGCCTTAAAAAAAGGAAAATAAAACTGCTATAAAATTTATAAAGAAGGCTGTACCCTAAATTAAGTCTGGAATTAGATACCCCTTTTCTTTTGCTTGACACGTACTTCAGTTTGTGTTTTAATTGCTGAACACGTAGTTTTATCAATAGGCTGTATATATCAGAGGACTCTAGCCCTCCCATCACCAGCTTTTGAATTCACCCACACCCGTTTGCTGATTTATCCTTAATCAACTATACAGGTGAACAGCACCCTACTTCCGAGTTCTTCCCCCCCTTTTTTTACGTTGTCATCGTCTCAAAATAATTCTCAACAACCTCCTGAAGGTCGTGTTATTTATTCCCCTGACCCAGATATGACTTCACTTGCAGTATTCCCACCTTTGAAAAGAACAATTACCGACATTATGGAGGATGAGTTGTACCACCTTCCCAACACCTCGGGAAGCAATATCAGCTCGTCTAACTTCAACCTTAATATCACCAGCAATAGCCAGCAGATGCAATCCCAGCCAGCTAGCAGGTATAATTCAATCAGCTCGCTGCAGCCACAGTCACAACAACAACAACAACAACAACAACTGCAATCACTTTCACAGCAATTCCATGGGATAACACAGGTGCAACCCCCTTCGGTAAATACAGTATTTGGAACTGATGGGTTTTTGTCTAACATTGCACCATATTCATCTTTTGAAATGAATGAGCAACAGCAACAACAGCAACAGCAACAGCAACAGCAGCAACAGTACAATCATCCTGGAGTGATACCCGTGGTGTCTCCATTTGCGGATTATGCTAATCCTGATTCACAATTAGGTAACGTTTTTAGTATTGCAAACAACAACAACACTATTACCAACAACTCCACTGCATCTAGAAGACGCTTCACAACTCTCCAATCGCATTCAAATGAAAAACCCATGAAGGACGAAGACTGGTATCTTTTTAACACCGACGTTCAACCTTCACTTGGCGTTACAGAGAATGATGACGCGTGCAATGATGATTTCCTTTTCATGAACACTCCCTTGTATGTGCCGTCACAGCAGGCAGAGGAGTTTCCAGTTCCAGGTTTTGAGAACGATTACCTCATGATGTCTGGAGTGGAAGATTTGGATGAGGATATTGAGGATCCAATATCATCCGATGAAGAAGATGATGACAATTATTTCCATGATGAATTTGATGAGATGATTATGAATAACCTTCCACAGCCAGTGAATAATGACTTCATAAATCAGCAACAAGTGCAACCACATTTACTTCATCTGCAAATGCCACAGGCAAATGTACAGCATCTGCAGCGCCAGTATCAAACTCCTGCAAGAGCCTTACGTCAAAACTCATCTTCTAGCATCACTGACTCCATTGCATCTTTATCGGTTACTGGTACTACCGATACCTTTGTTAACTTTAACGACCAAGATTCATTTGACCGTATGATGTTTTCCACGCAAGATTCTAGTAATGATAGTATTCCCCTCAGTCGTGAATTGAAGCTTAACAGCCAGGAGAACGTGGATGACCACGCATCATCAACATTCAATAATACCCAGGAAACAACTCCCAATGATGAAATGGAAGACTTCCATATCGCTAAGTTAAATTTGAACGGCGAGTCTCGTCAGCTCCACAATCACTTTGAAGGCATAAGTCACCAGACTGCGGCAGAGATTACTGCTACAAATCCTAACCATCAATGTGACTTGATAAATCCATCTACCAACCAGCCTTGTAATAAGCAATTTTCAAGGCCTTATGACTTGATTAGACACCAAGAGACGATCCATGCTTCGAAGAAGAAGATTTTCAGGTGTGTTATATGTGAAGGTAGATTGGAAGGTGGTGAAGGTAATGGAAAGCAGAAGACATTTTCTAGAGGTGATGCCTTGTCGAGGCATATCAAGGTCAAGCACGGCTTATTAGGAGAAGAGGCTTTAGAGCTTATCAATAGGGCAAAGGCTAACGTTGAGTTTGTCTGAGCCACATAGATAAATAGGTTTTTTTTTCTATCGTATAAATATTACTATATGAATGATAAGGAATAGTCAACATGTAAACGAAGTGAATTGTGTTTTATTTGTCTATAAAATGCGTAATTAAAGAAAAGCAAAGCTAACCACTGAGCTAATGAAATCGCCACCTATACAATGCTTTCGTTCATAATATCCAGTTTCTGGTAATGGAAGTACTGGAATGCTACGAAAATATCCAAACTCATTTGAAATAATGCTGCGAATATGAATATCATCGATATGTTTGTCGTTCCATACAACAAGTAGGTGATTTTAGTACAATCACCTCCCAACCAACTGAGCAAAAGTATCACCTTGAAATTTTTGACAGATTGGAATCTGTTGAGTAATAAGATTTGTGGGAGGGGCAAGAGCGCCTCGATAAAGAGTCCTAGTATCCCAATGAATGAACCGTACAGTTGAAATTTGCGTAAAAACGTAGTTAAGACTCCGAAGAACAATGTGAATCTAAACAAAAAGATCCAATACTTTGAATCTTCGTTCCATTGCCAGAAAAGAAACGGTCTTCTATAGTGACCGTCAAATAAATGCACACCTCTCTTGAAAACCAACTGAGCATAATTCGATGCATGCGATATGTTCTTGAAGACAAGATCCTGATAATAATGGTCGTCATTTGTGTCAGAATTCATATACAAGTTTTCGATTGTCATCCATTTTGTTTCGTATTCCTCGTTGAAGTCTGGATACTGTTGCAAATAATCTGTACTATGCTGTTTCGGTCTATAGTGGAGCGAGACCCGAAGAAGTACGCAATGAATGGAGATCATCACAAACAGTTGAATAAGGAGAGCAATCTCGTAGGGCAGACACATGTAGTAGAAAATTCTAAGAATCAGTGCCATGATCATTGTTGCACAAATGTCAATGGAAAACCCCTCGGATGTTTGTTTTCTGTGTATACCGTAGCATGTTGTACCATATGAGAACAAAGGCGTAAATATGATGAAGTTATTAGCAATGTGCTGGACGTACGGATAGTATCCGTCCAAACCGTCTATCAAGGATGATCGCATGTAGTCTTCTTGTGCTATTTTCCTCCTTTGTGCTTGGTGATGGAGGAGGGTACGGAACAAAACCGAGGCGGAAAGTCGATTCCAAGCAGCAGCAGCTTTTTTTAACTCTAGACAAGTATCTCTATCCTGGTTTACTACTGGACGTGAAACTACTGGATGTCTGACATTGGTTTTTTTTTTTTTCTTGTTTGAGGAGTTTGTATACACAAATGGATTTGGCTGCGCCTACCGAAGAAAAATAAACCTTCTAATCCCCACTGGGAAGTTGTGGCTGGGTAAGGCTACACGCCCTAAAATCTTCAATTCCAAGTACCAGGTAATGAGATATAACGGTAAATGAAGCTACATATGAAGAGGCTTCGCTATGAAAAGGTCACAGGATGTGGCATTAAGAGTATTGGAGTGGGGCAACGGAAATGAGTTGCAATGCTGCATGAGAATGAATCGTGTGAGTATTTCGTCGTAACGCCGAAATGTCACTGTGCACTGAGAATACACTCCTCAAACCAATGAGTGCGATACCCTAAGGTACAGTAGGCTTCGGGTAATGGCCAATAGCAGAGATCAATTCGTCATCAGGGTCATTTTCACGCGACAAATATAGTGTGCTACTCGCCCCAAGTGTCTGTGGGTGTACCGATGGACCGTGTGTCCGGCAGAGGGTTTACCAGCGCGGTCCCTCGGCAAAGCTGACGGAGCCGAAATCGGTCTCCGGATTTCATGCATTTAAAGTTCACGCGCAGCGAAATTTTGACTCACGTTCGGAGGTACTCCGAACCCATTATGATTCGTGCTGGAACAGTGAGTGAACGTTGGGACCGCTAAAGTGATATTATACTGTAATGAGTGGATATGATCGGGGTATCGAAGCTACCTGCCTTCCCTTGTGTGATAATCAAAGCATCCTGGAACCAGCTTGCCTCTACATTTTACGGGGAAACACATCTGTTCTGAAAAAAAAAAAAACGAATCATCCTTCCCCGTTCATCCGAGGAAATGATAAAGTCGTGTGTGACAAAACCTGGAGAAAAGGAATAGTATTACTGTGGGCAATGTTGAAAAATCTGGGGTAATATAAATAGGAGGTGAAATTCTTACAATTATCGAGGTTTGGTACCCCTACCAACTAATCAAAGACTAACAAGTATGTATCAAAGAACCTCTCTGTGAAAAAGGGGCTGAAAAGCACAAAGTGTTCAGGTCATAGGCTATGCGTATGAAGCAATAAGCTATACTACTTAGGATATCTATGGTCTTGGGTTATTGTACCAGCATCGTTGTTGAGCTGGCTACGCCCATATTGTCAGTTGTGGCATGAGGTACTCTATCCACTAGTTTTTCCTCTTTCATATCTTGGCCGAATGAGACTCCCTTTGAATGTGGTTCGTTCCATATGCACATGCATTTTCTGGGGTGCATAAAAATGATTATATTTTTTGTTCGGCATTTAGCAACAAATTACTAACTACTATTTTTTAGTCTAAGGATCAGTTTTTATTTTATATTTTATCATTGCAAATATGCCGTACACAAAAGTCGACATTAACGAAGAAGAGAAATTCTTCCAGGATCAAGTTGCTGATATCAAGAAGTGGTGGTCTGACAAAAGATGGGCAAAAACCAAGAGAATCTACCAAGCTGAAGACATTGCTAAGAAGAGAGGTACTCTCAAAATTGAATACCCTTCGTCTAACCAGGCTAAGAAGTTATACAAGTTATTGCAAGATCATGATGCGAACAAGACTGTCTCCTTCACCTTTGGTGCATTAGATCCCATTCACGTGTCTCAAATGGCCAAATACTTAGACTCTATTTATGTTTCTGGATGGCAATGTTCTTCCACTGCATCTACTTCTAATGAACCATCTCCAGATTTGGCTGATTACCCTATGGACACTGTTCCCAACAAGGTTGAACACTTGTGGTTTGCCCAGTTATTCCACGACAGAAAGCAGAGAGAGGAAAGATTGGGATTGACCAAGGAGCAGAGAGCAAAGACACCATACATCGACTTTTTGAGACCAATTGTCGCCGATGCCGACACTGGTCACGGTGGTATCACCGCCATCATCAAGTTGACTAAGATGTTTGTTGAGAGAGGTGCAGCAGGTATTCACATTGAGGATCAGGCTCCAGGTACCAAAAAGTGTGGCCATATGGCAGGTAAGGTTTTGGTCCCGGTGCAGGAACACATTAACAGATTGGTTGCCATCAGAGCTTCCGCTGATATTTTGGGATCTGACTTGTTGTGTGTTGCCAGAACCGACTCAGAGGCTGCCACTTTGATTACCTCCACAATTGACCACAGAGACCACTACTTTATTGTTGGTGCTACTAACCCTGAGGCTGGTGACTTATCAGCACTTATGGCTGAAGCTGAATCAAAGGGTATCTACGGAGAAGAGTTGGCAAAGATTGAAGCTGAGTGGACCAAGAAAGCTGGCTTGAAATTGTTCCACCAAGCTGTTGTCGACGAGATCAAGGCTGGTAACTACTCTAACAAGGAACAGTTGATCAAGAAATTCACCGATAAAGTTAACCCATTGTCGTTGACCTCGAACAAGGAGGCCAGAAAACTTGCAAAGCAGTTGTTGGGTAAAGAAGTTTTCTTCGACTGGGAAGTTTCGAGAGCTAGAGAAGGTTACTACAGATATGACGGTGGTACTCAATGTGCCGTTATGAGAGGTAGAGCTTATGCCCCTTACGCTGACTTGATCTGGATGGAATCCGCATTGCCAGACTACAACCAAGCCAAGGAGTTTGCCGACGGTGTCAAGGCTCAGTGGCCCAACCAGTGGTTGGCCTATAACTTGTCACCATCTTTCAACTGGAATAAGGCCATGCCAGCTGATGAACAAGAGACTTACATCAAGAGATTAGGTAAGTTGGGCTACGTTTGGCAGTTCATCACATTGGCCGGTTTGCACACTACCGCCTTGGCTGTCGACAACTTCTCCAGACAATACGCTGAGATTGGAATGAAGGCATACGGTCAATCTGTCCAGGACAAAGAAATCGAACAAGGCGTCGAGGTTGTTAAGCACCAGAAGTGGTCAGGTGCAGAATACATTGACGGCTTATTGAAGATGGTGACGGGAGGTGTCTCCTCGACTGCTGCTATGGGTGCTGGTGTTACTGAGGACCAGTTCAAGAACTAATCCAGCAAGACAAATTGGTGTCTAGGCTGAAGTTTTTTGCTTCTTTTCAAATATACGTAATAGTTTCCAAACTGTGAATCATGTAGACGAGAAAAAAATAAAAAAAAATAAAATAAATTAACCGTAGGCTGCATGCGAAGCTCATCTTGATTAGTTACCTACCCTTCCTCTTGCGAACGTCTCACCATTAACCCCTTTTTTTGTTTCACTCAATGGGATATCTTTTGACGGGAAAACCTCTCAAGCGAATGAAGATATCGACAGCCTTACATAAACGAAAGAGATTAGCCGTCGCCACATCAAAGTCCCCGACCCCGACCCCAGTAGAAGCTGCAACTGAAGTTACCGAACAAAGAGCACTGTCCACACACAACACATCGATTTTAGAACGACTACCTAACGAAATTATCAGTGAGATTTTCCTACTTGTTGGGTTCGAAGAAAACAACTTACCGATTACCAGCAGATATTTCTTCGAGTTTTTCAAACTTCATTTACCGTCATGGAACGATCCTAATAACCCGGGGCTAATGTTCCTCAAACTAATGTTCAACACACACTTGTACGATTTGAACAGTAGGGCAAATATTGAGGGTATGCAAAAGAAAAGAGACAAGTTTCAAAAGAGGTATGAAAGCGCTCAAACCTATGATTCTGAGATAGAAGATATACTATCACTTTTTGATACAAGACTCAAAGAATTCAAAAAAAAGAGAGCTGCCGCATATTTGATCGACTTATTCAACATGAGGTTTATGACACCAGTGACTGCTGAATTGCTAGGAGATCATATAATTAGAGATATTGCTACAATTGAAGAGGAAAGAGATTGCAGGCGAGACCTGTTGGTGATTGTATTAAACAAACTACGCCATCTTTTCGAAACACACTTGGATTCGCTGTCAGAAGAAGCACGAATATTCAATTCTGAGGAGCACCATGAATGGACAGAAGAGGATAGTCAAAAATATGCATGTGCTCTCGCAAAGGATAGCGAACTAGTAGTTACTGATTTCCCCAGAAGGTTCTATAACCCTCCATTTACAAGGGAGAAATATGAGCTTATTCGTATCATGAGCGCCAATGACTGGGCAGCATACAGGGAGCTAGATAAAATATGCACCTGTCTTTTAAATACCTACTCAAAAACGCTTAACGAGGACTTGGAGTTTATTGAGTGGGTGAAACTTATAATTGCGGCTGCTAAGCGCCAACTGATGTCTGCTGAGCCAATAGTATTAGCTTTTAAGCTTTACGATACGTACGGAGAAGTGAAACACGGAACGCTATGGGAAAGCATTGGATATTTACTAGAGGTTTACTATGCGAATGCATCTGCAGCTCATTCGCCTCCTAAAGATGACGAATTATGGATATACTTGGGGCAAGCAAAAAGAGCAGACTTTTTGGATTTGGCGTGCGGAATGGCTGGTGAAGTTGGTGTGCAAAAACTTGTAGAATACGTAAATATATAACGCTGTATGTATTAGATGAGTTACGTAGCTTTCTATCTAATATCATTGTGAGCGTCTTCTTAACCGTCATTCTTTCTCCTAATAGTGCTGCGGGAGCTGTTGTTGTTGTTGCTGCTGCTGCTGCTGTTGCTGCTGCTGCTGCTGTTGCTGTTGCTGTTGCTGTTGCTGTTGCTGTTGCTGTTGCTGTTGCTGTTGCTGTTGCTGTTGCTGTTGTTGCTGGTATGGATCGCTCAAGTGACGTAACAAGGGGTTAGGATTGGAGATTTCGTGGAACCAAGGATGTTGCAACGCTTGTCTAGCAGTAATTCTGGCATCAGGTCTCATTTGCAACAAACTTGTAAGCAAATTCAAACCCATAGAGTCCAAGTTAGGTATCAAGTTACGCAAGTCTTGTGGGATGAATATTTGCCAGTTGTTTTTAAAATTTGGGTACTGCGAAATTCCAGGCCAAGTTCTTTCGTTTGGAGTACCCATCAACCTAAAGATCTTAATCAATTGGTCATCGTTGGCAGTACCAGGGAACAACGGTTTGCCTGTGCACATTTCAGCAAAGATACAGCCGGCAGACCAAATATCGATGGATGTTGTGTATGATTTCGATCCCAAGAGAACATCAGGGGCACGGTACCATAATGTTACCACCTCGTTGGAGAACGTGTTGAAAGGGATCCCAAAAGCTCTAGCCAAACCGAAGTCTCCCAATTTCAACTCGCCTTTGTTGTTTATCAATAAGTTCTGAGGTTTCAAATCACGATGTAATACTCTATTGTCGTGACAAAACATAATTCCCTTGAGCAATTGGAACATGAACAGCTTAACCACCTTCAAATCCAAGGCTCCCTGATTACCGTGACTCTCCATGTAGTTTTTCAAATCTTTATCCATATATTCAAAAACCAATGTCAACTTGTTTTCAGTGTGGATCACGTCGTACAACGTGACGATATTCTCATTGTCCAACTCTTTCATCAACGAGATTTCTCTGATTGCAGTAGAAGGAGTGCCTTCTTCTGAGTCCAAGTTGATCTCTTTGAGAGCCACAAGGGTACCTGTAGTACGATTTCTACCCTTGTAAACTGTAGCATAGGTTCCCTCACCTAGCTTTTCAAGTTGTTGGAACCTATTGTGCGTTAGTATGGAATCGGTTTTACAGCCTCTCAGAGTAGACACATCATGAGAAAAACGGTCGACGTTTTTAAAAATATACATACTGTGATGATGATCCAGTCATTTTCTGTTGCTCCTTGCCAGTTCACAGACAGAAACCCAACTCTACAGCCTCTCGTGTCAATTGTAATTTAGGCTCGTTTTGGAAAACGCTGGTCACCCTGCAGGAAATATACGTCAATCTATTACGCGCGCGACAGTACGTTGCGACTCATACATCATCTGTATATATATATATAAGCAGCAGAATAAATTATTAATGGTTCCTTGGAGCTTTTTTCATAAGAGCCATTGTATTCTCCACCCAGCCTTCTGCACCTCCTTCCAATGCAATTATGTCTAAAACGCGTGTTTGCCTTACTGCTTCAGATTCTTTGGCAAAGTTTCCTTCTCTTTCGAAGCCTATTATGGCCGCGTTCCTTGTACTTGGAATACGGAGCATTTCCTTCTCCACTTTCCATCCCATTTGTGATGCAATACCCTCTACATGATCCACTAGACTACCGTATGTCGAAGAGGCTCCTGTGGTATTGCCATTCTGTTGTTTCCCGCCCGCAGCAACTGTTGAAGCAGGTGTTGTCTTCTTCGTGTTGTAACGATACTTTGCGCCCAGTAATGCATGGGAGCAACATGGAATCACAATGAAGGGAAAGCCTAAAAGTGGAATCCAGCATGTAAGTTCGTCAGAATGGTTACCGATTATGAATGTATTGGCGGGAAAGTCAAGAGTAGTGCAAACCTGAGTTGACTCTAGCAAGTTTGCAGAACTGTAATAGCTCACGAGTGGGATCTTATTTGTGGTGGTAGACTTTTGTTCCAGTACCATGAATAGCCTCCCGTTATCCTTCTGGTATGGTACCATTCGTGCTACTGTCGGATGTGGAGTAAGTAGTACCAGTGGTATAATGACCTGCTCTAACAAGTCTGTTTGCACCATTGGAGGAAATGTAGCCCAAGTCTTTCGCGCTCTAGCATCTATGCCTTTTCCTCTATACCCCTCCATTCGTAAAATGTATACCAACAAACCGTTACCACACCCTAAATCCCTGAATTCAAACGCTTCATGGCCCTCGGGATAGTGTATGGCCCAAAGTTCTATGAGAAACGCTGCAATAGCTAAATCTTCAAACACATGCTTTTTAGGATCGGTCAGTTCCACCCACAGGTTGACCAACTCTGAGGAGTACTTTTTCTTCAAGGTGATATACCTGTTTTGGAATGCCTCCTTAGGCACAACCAAATCGTGATTGACTCTCTTTTCATATCCATCTTTAGCTCCTTGTGAGTGTTTCGATGATGTGTTAAGGAGCCGCAACGCTATTCTGATTGGTCTTGTCGATGCATCCAATAGGCGAAGACTATGTTTTTCGTCTGCAAAGGGGAGGTAATGAATGGATATCTTGGAATTGTGCAACAAAATTCCTACGGCGTATACTGGGGGGAGGTAAAATGGCGTCTCGTCATACGTCTTGATGTGTGGGATGTATACAACCAAGAAAGTGTTATCTTTCTTTTCGTCGTCGTTACCTTGCATGAGTAAACACGTTTGATTGATAATATGATCCTTGAAGGGGTTTCTAGGAATAATGCGCCTCACTATTTCCACTTTCTTGTTGAGCTTAATGGTACTGTTTTGCAAAGGGATTGACCTTAAGCTGACATCGTCTAGGTACCGATGAAGAACCACATCATCTGGTTCCGAATCTGCCGCCCTTTTTTTGCT
The DNA here is from genome assembly GCA_003707405.2 of Dujonia schatavii. Lineage (NCBI taxonomy): Eukaryota > Fungi > Ascomycota > Pichiomycetes > Serinales > Debaryomycetaceae > Dujonia > Dujonia schatavii. The sequence continues at coordinate 130,270 of PPIY02000015.1, read as the reverse complement.
TGTGTTTGGTGAAAATTCTGGAATCTGGTTTATAATTCGTTCATTAATTACTTCGGACACTTCCTCTATGTTGCTTTTGTGGGTTATTTCGCTCAAAATATCTGCTCTCATGATGACAGTGGAGTTTATATTGGGCTGGCGAATCAAATTTGTCATGGCCCTCTCAAAATGATTGCTTGAAAATTCAACTTCATTCTCGTAAATGGGTACCCATGGCTCACCAAGCACCGAGATTTCCTTGGTCAAAATCTGGGGATCAGAACTTGCTGGCTTCATTGGATCAGTCGATATGATTTGATTGTGGAGAGTAGTCTGTTTCCGTTAGAAATTTGGTGAAGAGATGCCATTGATTATGCAGGAAACTATATATGCAAACTATGCTTTAAACTTTCCCTAAACCTTTCCTTTATTTGTGTATGTATCTATATAGAGCAACTATAAGTCAATGAAGTGAGCATCGCTCACATCTGTAAACTTGTGCTTTTTATAGCAGTAGTGGCACTTGAATATCTCCGTTCCATTCTTGGACAATTGTAAAATGCTGTCTCGTAGAGCCAAGTGTTGGCAAAACTTCAACACCACAACTTGGCTCGACCGGCTCAGTACCATGACCTGCTGGTCCAAGACTCTTGTTCTGTACTCATTCGAATTGCTATTATTCAGATTAATATTGTAGTTGGTGAAATTAATCGTGGACGAAGATGATGAGGACGAAGTCGTAGATGATATCGGCGGCTGGCCAGTAGAGAGTAAACGTTTTCTCTTTCTGTCACTAACTTGACGATCTTCGCATATAGTCAAGGGTATCAATTGCTCCTTTGACACAGGACATATGAAAATAGGGTGGTAATTGAAAATACTGGTATTTGAGTCTGGAAGCTGGAATGGCAATTCAAAGGAGAAGGGAGCAGTACCAACCCCGTTAAACTGATTTGGGTTGCCCCCCTCTGCTCCAGCAGAAGTAGTCCTTCGTTTATTTGAGACTTCAGCATCGATGGCATAAGAAACTTCTCCATCAAGATGTGCATCGAAGTCGTCGATATTATCATCGTCAACATCTTCTTCATTGTCTTCTTCATGATTGTTGGTGTTATTGTTAACACCAGAACGATTCTGGTGTTCAAGTGCTAAGTCAACGTCATCAACACTCGAACGAACACTGACTTGCTTTGCAGATCCAATAACAGATTTCCCAAGTTTCTCCTGGATTTTGCTGTATTTGTAAAAGTTGGGCAAGTTGTGAAATCCAGCCAAAATGCTTTGAAAAAGTGAAGAGTCGTTCAGTAGCTTCATATCCCGGCAATATTCCGATATAAACTCGTAAGCGAGAGCGTTGTAAATATACAGGCTATGTTGAATGTTTTGGAAACTGGAAATCACCTCTTCCACAAAGAGAGCGAGTCTCTTTGACTCAGCCGCACGAGACGACGCCGTGGTGCTTATTCCAGGGATCAAAGAGCCACCCTTACTGTCAGTACCAGCAAAACTAGCACTCTCATTGTTGAGACTCCATTTCATCATGTTGAATAAGTCATTGAGTTGTGGTTCTTCAATTTTGCGGTTAGACAGCGTCGCAACAACTTCGTCAACAAAGTTGTGATGCCCACCGATTGCTCCTTGTATGCTAGATTTTGGGTTCACAAAGCAAAGTAGAAGTATCATCTTTTCAAACTCGTTTACATATGTTTTGAAAAATTTCGGGAAGTACTCCTGACTATAGTTGTATGCTTCAAGCGCACACTCTATCCCATACCGTTCCATACCTTTAGTAGCAGTTGTTGCTCCATTGAGTATCAACGTATACTGTAGAATGTGAAACTTAAACTCGAGTTCAAGTTTTCGTTCGTTCAGACCACTGGCCGTAGCTAGCCAGTCAATGCCATCTTTAAGTTCATGATTCACAGTAAGATTGTCTACTATTTTCTTCAAGGTGGCAAATTCTTGGAGCCTTCCATCGGCAATTGTAGCTTCAGGAAGTTCTCGTAAGAGGTCAGGCACAATCTCGGACTGGCAAAACTTCAATAAATGCAAGACTAAAGCCTTATGTAATTCATAGTGATTCGTCGTGGACGTCGTGGCAGTAGAAGCTGTAGTCACCTGGGGTGCGGGTATCTGGAAATTGTTCAAGTTTAGCGGGTAAGTGTATGCATCATCAAGCTCAATGCTGAATTTCGTATTGTTGAGGACGTTCTTCTGAAACTTATTCACCAGTGTATTATATACCTTCAAACTAGAAATAGAGCCTTTGTACCAAGAATTTGCTATCTTATCAAGAGTCTTTTCAGATTTTCGAGGCGTTGTGGTAACCTTTTCTACCTCTTCTTCAAGTAATTTGCCCTCAAGATCTGCTTCAATTTCCTTTAATCCACTAAGAAAGGAAGCTGATTCCGTTAGCAAATCACTGAAGCAACTATCCCCAGATGCACTTATCAACCCCACTTCAACGTCCAACAGTTTCAACAACGACATGGTGATTATCTTAAGGAAGATTAAAGGATGCAGAGCGTGGAGTCATCTAAATGATCCCTTATCAGCTATTTTATATGCAGGATAATTCGACTTGAACCAAGTAAGAATAACGAAGCTACAGAAAGCTAAGGGAGATGTTATAGTGTACTGACGGCTACAGAATCTAGTAGCTACTCGTAGGAAATCATTGGCGTGTAGTTGTTCCCCAGGCAGATATGTATAAATAAAGTTTACTAACTTCTAACCGTACTAACAGTTTCCTATCCATTAGAACTTTCCTATCCATCAGAAGTAGTTGTCTTTGGGACATGGAACTAGCCCTGCTGGAAACATATCGGTATATCAATCCCCTAGTGTATTTCCGTCGATCGCCTTATTGTTTTTATTGAAGAATGGAAACGATTATCGTCCTCTTGTTATCTTCTCGTGAAAATCTAAGTCATTCGTACCATCTCATACCATCAGTCAGCTAGAGACTTCTAGCGATTGACAGCGAACCTTTAGGTATGGTATTGGCCCACGGGGCATCTTGTATCATTTGTATTCATTAGTGGTGATGACCGACTCTCTATATGTCCAAATAGTCTGCCTTTACTAATAACTCTAAGGCCAAATGCGTCGGAATGTTGAACTCGGGAATATTTCCCGTGACCGCTTCATCCTTATATTTGTAGTGGTAATACAAGTAGTCTACTATGCATTCAAGGATATCTCCATCCATGTCTAGTGTGATTCGGCCTGTCTTTCCTTCTTCAAAACCTTGGGTACTTCTGAGCATCGAGGAGATCAGCGCAACATCCTTTAAAACTATGAAGCTGTGATTATCTGCAGAAACTAAAGTCACGTAGTCAGACATTAGTGCTGACTTCAAGATGTGTCAGAGAGAAGACTTATACATTACGCCCGTAACACATCAGTAAAAGAGAAAGCGTATCAAACATTATATGCAGTATGTGTGATATCATAATGTATCCGAAAAGAGGCTAAGAACAGAACTCTGGAATTCGTTCACATACACTTGCAAAACGAAACCCATGTCGAACCCAAGTCTTGGTTGGCAAAAACTTCAGGATGTCTATTATTATCTAAGACCATGTTATGATAATCTCGGTTGGTCAATCTCAAATCTCCAGAAGGATTATACACTCCGCATTTCTCCTCAAACCACTCTCTTGGGGCTCTCATCGAAGCATGCTCTCCACCCATCCATAATAGAAATTTATAGCCTTTCAGGTGTCAAACTTACCTCAATTGTATACAACAGTGGTCCCACTGACTATATAATAGACTATGCATTCAAAGATGAAGACTTGGTAGTCGTTCTAAGCAATCAAAAGTTTAGATACTACAAGGATTTGCAAGGGAACTTCAACGAATATAAGTACACACTGGATCTCATCCGCTTGAAAGACTCCAATAGTTCACGCGACACCCCAGAGTCTGATAGCGATGAGCTCCATGGTGAAATTGTCAATCTTGAAAATAATCAAGTGGAAGCTGTGTACGATGTGTCCCAAGTGAAAGTTTGGGGTAACTTCTTGGTATTGAGGATGCGAAATGCCTTTGTAATCACTAACTTGGTCACTTTCAGCAATTATACAATCCCTTTCAAAAAAATCTTCGCTGATGTGAATGGATCGGGTATCATCCATTGCATCGATAAGCTCGCCCTTTCTGCTGAGACTATCACCCTTCTCGTTAATTACGACACGTCTATATTTACTATCAAAATCGACTTAGTTGCACAAGAATTTGAAGTCACTGACGAAGGACTCACAGAAGGACCATTTAACCAGATTTCAAGCTCTCCAAATGGTATGTTGGTATCTTTGTTTAATCGACAAGACTCAAAAATATTTGTTATAAATAATAAGTTTGATCAAGTATTGTTGGAGTATGATACTTCAAGCGAACCACACCAGCCGATGCAGGTGGCCTGGTGTGGTAATGATGCTATAATATTAGCCTTACAAGATGAACTAAAGTTGATTGGGCCGGCCCAAAAATCCATATCGTTCTATTATGATCTAGACGATACTGACAACTTCGAACTGGGTAATATTGACGATGCCTCAAACCAATTAGATGATAGCATAGTTCCAATATTGAAGTCTGAGATAGATGGACTCAAAGTTTTCACATCTTCTAAAGTTGAATTTTTGTCCCGCGTTCCAGATTCTAGTATTAACTTGTTTCAAATTGGATCCTCTTCTCCGTCTTCCATTCTCCTCGAATGTATAGAAAAGCTATCTCAGCACTCACCAAAAGCAGACACAAACATTTCCTTGTTAAAATCAGACAATACCCTCCAATTGGCCATGAACGAATGTCTCCAGGCATCATTGGAAGAATTTCAACCATACTGGCAAAAGAAGTTGCTACGAGCAGTTTCGTTCGGAAAAATTTATGCTGGAGGTAAGTACGATGCAGATGAATACCTTCAGGTCGTGAGTTACTTGAAAGTGTTCAACCAAATCCGGTCTCCTGAAATTGGATTGTTTGTCACTTACAAAGAACTTCTTCATATTGGGTGGGCCAAAATAATAGATATGCTTCTTCAGAGAAATCTTCATTATTTGGCATTAAAAATAATTGGACTTATTAAGGAGGATAAGTACATCGAAAAGGTTTACGTTCATTGGTGCTGCTATAAAATAAGCAAAGAATTAAACATGTCGGATCAAGAGTTATTTGCATTGATTGCGAAGAAGTTGCGAGAGTACAATGGGGAAGGCAACAGTGGTCGCAGTACTAAAAATTTGATTAGTGTCGATGCAATCTCTGAGGTTTCATATCAGGGCGGAAGGATAGAACTCTGTAAGCTACTTATCAACTTGGAGCCGTCTATTTTCAAAAAGATCAGCAGCTTTATTAATTTGGGAGATCCTGAGTTAGCCCTTCTCAAATCTTTTCAATCCGGTGACTATGACATGTGCAAATTGACCTTACTAAAATTACAAGATTCACTTACCCCTGTCCAGTTCTTCAAAATATTGAATCAAAACGAACACAATGGTAGTGGTACCGGTGGAATGGTTGATACTTCAGTTGACGATCTTGATGATGAAATTATCAAATTTTTGCACTTTTCGGACGAGAAAAACTTATTCATTCATGGTGACTTGATAAATAATTTCTGGTTACAAAGCATTGGTAACTACAACAAAAGGTTGCTACAGATGTACTACAAGATGGAGGGTAAAGAACCGGAGTCATACCAACGGTTATTAGAGAAAGACCAAGATGAGTCGGATGAAACTAGGAAAGATGTCCTCGTCAGAGCTATCAACTCCTCTTCTATTCCAAAACGAGATGTCCATTTGTACGAGTCAGAACTAAAGCTACATCAACTCAAAGTAAAATTGAGCGAAACATATCTCGACAACTCCTTTTCAGAAGACAAGTCTTTCATAGAAGTCATTGCAAGACTTGTGAAAATGAATCAATCTAAAGTAGCGGTTAAAGTGGCGCGTGATTTCAATATTTCAAAGGAGAAGCTATGGTGGATAACTTTGGATGTGCTAACAAAGTGTGGTAAATTTGATGTATTGTATCAATTTATAACTTCATCTCAGCCATTGTCTTCCCCGATTGGCTTCAAGCCAATAGTAGATAGATGCTTTGCCTTCCATGCTCCACCAGCGCATCTCTCTGTATACATCAAGAACTGTACCAATGTGCATTATTCAGAAAAGATTGAGTTATTTATCAAGAATAAGGATCTTCTTCTGGCAGCCACAGAAGCATACCGATTCAAAGATATTGAGTTTTTGCGGGCAATTCTGGAAAAAGCGTCTAGAGAGGGAAACAGCCAAACTGTGAACACTATTAAGAGTTATATAAGTAGATTAGGGTATTAAAGAGAAGAAAATTTTGCGTGTTTGATAATACCACAAGATGCTCCCTCTTCACCGGTAAGCCAATTCGGCACCTCCTCTGGATTCAATATCATCGACTCCATATCGGTTGTTTGTACTGATAATTCATGTAATCCAGCAAAAATATCACTACCTGATAATTTGAGGGTGATATTGGAATCTATATCGTTTCCTATTCCATCCTGTAATACATACTCCACGTACTGAATAGGAGCAATACTTGAGAATTCGCTGTTGTGTCTCACAGACTCTTCTACTTCTTCATCTCCATCAACGATGGTGTTGTTGTACGTCACTGGCGTTGCCTTTCTCCTCCTTTTCGATGCCGGTTTAGTATCTTCGTACAACCTTTCTGATTCCAATTTGCCGTTGATACTTCCTTTAAACCTCAAATTTGCTATCTTTTTTAGCTTGATCATGTCAGGATCGGTTTCATGTACTTCCTGGCCATGTTCAGATTCTTTCCTGCTATCTACCAATAGAGAATGGTTCTGGACAGATGCCGATGGGAAGGAATCGACGGTGCCATCAGCATATGGAGTCCACATCCCCAAACTGTGACCGAATCTTGAATTACCTCGCAATAATTGCATAGTCTCAAGTGATCGCACAGGCTTTTGATTTTCTGGCGTTTCCAACTTAACTATATTAGTCTCGTCTTGTGGTAAGCTCCTCTCTACTGCCTGAAGTACTATCCTAGCCACATTTCCTCCAATGGAGGGAGAGTGTATGATGTGCGGAGAGTTCATAGGTATTGCAAGAAAATATGGTTTGTGAGAAGATATGTGCGGTCGCATATGTTCATCTGCTCGCTTAGTCGTCGAAATAGGCTGAAGGTCAAACACCTGAATTCGTATGATGATTAGTGGATAAGTCGGGTGTCTGCAGACGTATATGTAAGTCAAGTAGAAAGTGTTCAAGTCTAAAGCAAGCTGGTCTAAGAACTGCTGAGGATCCAACAGAATTGGTACTTCCTTTCCAGATCCTCCGCGGTCCCTTACAGTGGAATAGATCCAGTGGTAAGTGCTTGGCCTATCAACAATGAGCTGGCAGTCTACTTGCGAAATTTGGAGTAAATTCAATCCCTTTGTCCAGTATTCATATAAAATTTTGTCTATGACTTTTCTTTTGGTGGGAATGCGTTTGCCTGATAACGTTGTTGATGATTTATTCGGTAAATACAGCCCAATCTCTTCTAGTATTTGCTTATTCAATTTCCTTTGGCTAATGTCAGAATCAGTTAGATGGGGTTGGGTATGTACAAGTCTTGGCCATAATAAAGCTAACTGAATAATAGAATTGGTAGGTAAGCGACTAAGGATAGTGGCAAGCACCTTTTTCAGAAGGATGGGTATATATGTGTTTGGGAGAACATTTTTTCGCCTCTTGTCTACTTTTATCTTCATGTGTGGATAAGTATATCTCAATAAGAGAGTGATCTAAGTATTCCTTTTGTTTACATTTTTATGCAAGTCGCGTTTACGCCTTTTTTGGCTGCAATTTTTGAAGTCTCTTCACGTATCAATACGAGTCACCTCGAATCTACACACTTTTATATAAATGCGAGACAACAAACTAGGGGGTATCAATTTCTTGTCATTCCTGAACATCCGTCTCTCATTTTCTATTTTCTTCCCATTCACCAACTTATCAGGATACTTTACCTGAACTAGTTTTCGCCTCCTTGTCATCCAGGTTCTCTTACTGTTTCCTATTGTTTGCAGTCCCTGTAACTTTTTAATTAGACGTTCATCATGGCTGTAATAAATTGTAATATGCCCTGTAAAACATCAAGCCAGACAGTTTCCATATCCTCTGCACGTATTGCCTGTAATGGTTTATGTGTCCTAATATTTGTAATAGCAAGGCAACTGGCAACCTGTCCGAGTGGTTAAGGAGATTGATTAGAAATCAATTACGCTATGCGTGCACAGGTTCGAGTCCTGTGGTTGTCGCCAACTTTTTTTTTTCAAATGAACGCAGTAGATGAGGCTCAAAGCTTCTTCCCTTTTTCTACTTGATTGGCTAGGGACAAGTTTATTATATCGAACCACGAAGTCTTTTCCTGTGAACTTATGGTATTAGCAAGTGTTTCAAGAAGATCTTCGAAAATCACGTGATCTAGAAGAGCTGCAAAACATCCAACAGACTAATAAGACACCTCATATCATATATAACTATATCAGTATATAGCCTATAAATGTTTACAGCAGTTTCGAATCAAATCAAGTGTGTTTGATCGAGCTATTTGATCGAGCTAATATTGGTGACTGGGAGAAATGTATGAAGCAGGGTGTAAGGATGTAATATGTATTTCTTTGTTCACCCTTCAAAACCATGCTGCAAGAGCAGTTACGAAGATGATTTATAGGTACAAAAGAGCTAGAGCTGAAGAAGCTGTGTGATATACTTAAAAGTTTCGTCTACTTGCTTTTGAGTGAAGAAAGTAAATATTGGCCAAGCTTTGCAAAATGGTTGCGAAATTTTAGTATCCGTTTCAAAAGTCTGGCAAATATTCTATGATCTCAGAACCTATTTGTTCCTAAAGTTCTAGATTTGAAAGCAGGTCATACCAATCAGTACTTTAAGCAATGTCATGACTACTACTGCTGATTGATGGTAGATGTAGCTAAATTTCCCTAGCCACTTTCGCACTCGGCTAGTTATAGTCGGAGTATTCCTGCATTCAAAAAGGCATCTCAAGGGCATCACATCGCTGTATCTCGAAAATTTGCAGTAAGTTAGCACTATTAAAATATAAGTATCACCAACTAATACGCTATCATGTCAGATCCGGGAGCTTCATCTAGTTCCGATGACGGTCTTGACCGTAAGACGTTATTTGTCAGATCCATTCCGTTTGAAGCAACTTCAGAGGAACTTTCAGAATATTTTTCTCAATTTGTGCCTGTGAAGCATGCTGTTATAGTAAACGATGAGAACCAAAAATCTAGGGGTTTCGGATTTGTTTCATTCACGATGGATGATGACACTGTTCTTGCCTTAAAAGAGTCCAAGACCACAAAATTCAAAGGAAGATTTTTGAGAGTTGATATTGCGAAGAGAAGAGAAAGAAAAGAACGTGGAACCGATTCCACCACTGGAGGACTCACTCGAGAGCACAAGGGCGATGCACCGGTGGTTGAAAAGAGAAGATCTCGTTTGATCATTCGTAACTTACCATGGTCGTGCAAGAAGCCAGACGTATTAAAGAAGATCTTTAGCAAATATGGGGCAGTGTTCGATGCGTACATTCCTAAGAAAAAGGGAGGTCAAATGTGCGGTTTTGCTTTTGTTACAATGAAGAAAGATTCTGCTGCGAAGAAAGCTGTGGAGGAAAGCGTGGGCTTAAAAATTGATGGAAGGGAAGTAGCTGTTGATTTAGCTATTGAAAAGAGCAAGTGGGAGGACCAAAAGGGGGACGAGGGAGAGGACGAAGATGACAGCTCTGAAGAGGAAGAAGAAGACATAGACTCTGAAGAAGACGCTAGTGATGCTGATGGTGATGATGATAAAGATGAAAAAGCCAGCGACGAAAATGAAGATGAAAACGGCTTCCACAATCTTAACGACATAAACTCCGACGACGAAGTCGATGAAGATGAAGATGTTGAACTAAAAGTTGAGGAAGAAGAAGACCAGCCGCCTAAACCAAAGGCAAATAGACAGGACGCTTATTCGATTTTTGTCAGGAATCTTCCATACGATGCTACAGCTGAATCTTTAGTCGAACATTTCGAAAGATTTGGACCTGTGAAGTATGCATTACCTGTAATTGATAGGGAAAGTGGTTTGGCCAAGGGTTCAGCATTCGTTGCCTTCAAGGATGAGTCTTCCTTCAGTGACTGTGTTGACAATGCTCCCACTACTGCATCTACGTCTATTTTGATTGCTGATGATGTTTCGCGCGATTATGTATATGACGGACGTATTCTCTCGATAACTGCAACAGTTGACAGAGAGTCCGCATCAAGGTTGGCAGAGAAGAACTCCGAAAAGAGAAAAGAGGCTTTAGGAAAGGCACCGGGTGAGAGAGATAAGAGAAACTTATTCTTGTTGAACGAAGGACGTATCACTGAGCAGTCTAAATTGGCTCAATTCATTTCCAAAACTGATTTGGAATTAAGAGAAAAGTCATACAAATTGAGAGTGCAACAGTTAAACAAGAACCCAACGTTGCATCTTTCTTTGACCAGATTGGCAATCAGGAACCTTCCAAGAGCCATGAATGAAAAGGCTTTGAAGGCCTTGGGTAGAAAGGCTATTGTTCAGTTTGCCACGGAGGTAAAGGAAGAAAAGAGACAAGGATTATCCAAAGAAGAGTTAACTCGAAGTGTGAAGCACAAGCACGATACTGGAGAGTTCCAGAAAGCTGATGCATCTAATGATGAGAAAAAGAAGAGGAAGACCAAACAATCAGGTGTGGTAAAGCAAGCCAAGGTGATAATGGAGGTTAAGGGGTCTGGTGAAGTTGGACGTAGTAGAGGATACGGGTTTATTGAATTCAGAGATCACAAGTGCGCCTTGATGGGATTGAGATGGTTAAATGCGCATGAAGTGACAATCCCAGAGATATTAGAAGGGTTGACTGATGAAGAAAAGAAAATTGCTGAGTTCGAAGGTTTGTCAAAGAGAAAATTGATCGCGGAGTTTGCCATTGAAAATGCACAAGTGATGAAGAGAAGAAGAGAAAAGGTTTTTCAAGCCAGGAGTGACCACAGCAATACCAAGTCAAGACCTGAAGAAAATCGGAATGACAGGAAACGGAAGAGAGAAGAGAAGGTTGATCCACATAATAAAAAAGCTAGAAAGGGGAGCGCAAAAAAAGGTAACATGAATAAAGGTGGGGTAGCCAAAACTACAGAACCAAACCCATCTGGCATGACCGACGAGATGAAGAAGCTTATCGGAATCAAGCGTAAGAGAAGAAAGGGTAAGAATTAATAAAATGTAAGATTTCATAGCATAAATAAAGCATATTCCTGTCAATATTTGGTGGTGCGTAGAAGAATCTCCCCTCAAAAAATACAATGCTTCGTTGCAGAGCGTAAAATAGGCTGCAAAGTGGTATGCTGCAAAATATTACAAAACCCGCCATTCTCCCACTTGAAGACGACATCAGTGCCTAAGGACCTTTTTTTGATAGATACTATACATGAAACTAGTATTTCTATTATTTGTCGTAACCTCTGTTATTGCATGGGATCTTCCCACCAACTACATTAATTTCTTGAGCAAGATGATGCCTCAGAATCAAGGCAAGACTCTGTTTCTTTTTGGCGCAGATGCTATATACGAAAATGCAATAACAGCAGATGGAGTAGGACAGCTCATATTCAAAACTGAAGAGGAACTTTTCAATTCCAAATTCTGGAAAGGTTTCCAAAAGGCTAAAAACCCGCAAGATGCTAGTCGTTTCGTCGTCAAGATACTTGAAACAAACTCAGTGTACCACTTCGCTGATTCAGAAACCTTGAAGGAAGAGAGCCAAAGTATTCTTCCAGATTGGATTTCCAACACCAAGAGAAACATAGAACTCATCGAAGTCACGTATGGGGAACCTGTGAGGTTACAGGCAGATGATATCCCGTCTACGGAATGCAGTCTGACTGAATTGAGTTCTTCACCAGGAAGTATATCTCTCACACACAACTACCAAAACACGTTATCGTTCACTATCTCTCCACAGCTCAAAACAGGAGTTGCATTACTTGGAATATCCTTGGCAACAAAAATGGATTCGTTGGATGTGTCGTTGGGATGGAATGGAGGTATTAGTTGCGAGATTCCCACTGGCACCAGAGCTAGAATATTTTCTCACATAACATATACCTCGTTCCCAAATGCCATGATACGGAATGTAACATACAAATCTGAGAAGAAAACTTTCCAAAAGCAACAGCAATGGACGAGAATTGAAAATACCAATGGTAGGTTCAAGAACTACGGAGTGGTTGTTTTTGATACCGAAGAACCACCAGTGTTCGAATGTGTAGGACTTGAGCAATACTTGAATTGTGACGACAAGACTTACGACACTGAACATTTTGATCCGATTGACGGATTGGCGTTTGCTATTCCAAAATAAGAATTGATTTAATATATTACATAACTGAAACTTATTTATGTAGCGTTTTCTAAAAACCATCGTTAATTCATTAGTGTGATTGCAAGTTCCAAGACATATCAAGCGAGATTCGTGACATCATTGATTTCGTGGTTTGAGGAGAGTGGTTGATTAGTTTAAATTAATATGAAAGTACTGATGACTTTCCTTTACTGTCTCTTACAAGAAGTAATCACTTCTCTGCTGCTTTGTTGCGTTGTTCTTTGCTGTAATATCGCCATCTTGAACAGCACTGAAAATCTTGAATGTGGGCTCCAAGTCTTCTCCCACTTGCATTATACTGGCAACATTACCACACCTATAACAATAGTTCGGTGCGGACCATACCGTGACAACGTCTTTATCTTTGAAGTGATACTTGAAACCTTCCATCACCAACTGATGTGCACGGGCAATCAATTCCAAGTTATTTATATGGTTGAATTCCCGACTCACTTTGGAGCCAAACAACCAACCAGCACCTCTTGGAGATACGGCCCATGTATCCACATTATCCGGATCTGACCAAACCAAATCACAGAATCCGCCTTCGTGCGGAACTTCTTGAGCCCTACTCAATACTCTGATTTGATCCAACATTCTGATTTCAGGAGATAAACCACCATGAACGCACAAAATCTTACCGTCTATGATAGCAGCCAAAGTTAAGAAGTCAAACACCTGACAGCAGTACTTCCAAACAGTCGTTGACCCGTACTTGTTCAAACATTCTTCGTAGAAACCGTATACTTGAGTGATCTGTCTCGACTCGTGGTTTCCTCTTACGAGCGTGATTCTATGAGGGTACTTCACCTTGAGTACCATCAATAATGTGAATGTTTCTAAACTGAAATAGCCTCTGTCCACATAGTCACCAAGAAAGATGTAATTTGTATCGTTGTCGTCCAGGGGCAAGCCACCAGAAATGCGAAAGAGCTCGAGCAAGTCATGGAATTGCCCATGGATGTCACCACAAACTGATACTGGTGACTGCACAGGTTGGATGTTGGATTCTTCCATGAGAAGTTCCTTCACCAACTCGCAAAGTTGCTTCATATCCGACTCAGAGAGCGCTATGCATTTTTTTATCTGTTCAAGCCATTGATCGGGACCAGCCATTGTTAAACAAGTGTATGAGGGTTAATGTAGTTGTGAATAAATGAATCTATCAGGTTAAAGAAAGTTGTTGTGTTTCAAATGTTGTATTTTGTTGATTTCTAATCTACAAGTTCCAGACCAGAAAAGACAAGGAAACAAGTATGAAGCTAAAATCAAAAAAGCAGACAATTCGATGCGATGGATAATTAATTTATTTCTTCCAGCCTTTTCCTCTTGTCAGTTTCTTCTATAAGGTTCTCCGTTAGGATTTTTAAGCAAGTGGGACTCTGCTGGTTTCTTTTTCGTTGAATTACAAAAAAATTTGGATTTTCCTTATTTTGTGATGCTAAGTGTCCTATTTTTCTCTGAATTATGTGCAGGACGAAACACCAAACTGCAGGAAATCTGCGGCGTCGTAAAGACGGTAGTAGCCGTTCCTGAGCTCAGCTAGCAGTAGTACAGCAGCGTATCGTTCGTATATATTATCGTTTTTATGATTTTTCTTTGGACCCTTGCCTCTTATGTCCTATTTTTTCGAGTCTAATCTATAAAGTCAAGTGGGCTCCCTTTTCCCTAGCACTCTCACCGTATTTTTTAATTCTGATAGACTGGACAGCGATGAAGCCCGAAGTGTCCTCTGGAGAGAATCCAGTCAATTCATCCATTGAAGATTCAGTCTCGTCATATAATTTTTCGGTGTCTGAAGATCTGCCTAAGATGGTTAAAGAACCCTTGTAAACAGCGGCTCTAACCACACCATTAACAGTCTTTTGGGAAGGAGCAATCATCGATCTGATGTATTCACACTCTGGGGTGAAGTACATACCGTTGTACAACAACTTCGAGTAACTTGGAGTGACAAACTGGTCTCTGATAGCTCTAACTTCACGATCCAAAGTCAATCCTTCCAAGTCAACGTGAGTTGATCTCAAGATGGTCAAACCCGGGGTTTCGTAACAGCCTCTGGACTTAATACCGATGAATCTGTTTTCTACGATATCGATTCTACCGACACCATTTCTTCTGGCGAGAGCGTTCGCTTCGATAAAGAGCTCAACGGGGTCAGTAATGACATTCTTTCCACCGTCCAAGATCAATTTCACTGGCAAACCTTTCTCAAACACAACAGAAAATGCTTCTGGAGTGTCTGGTGCATCCTGTGGGTCAACAGTCAACTTCCACATATCCTTTGGAGGAGTAGTATCTGGGTTCTCCAAGATACCAGCCTCGAAGGAAATATGGGCCATGTTTTCGTCTGTGGACCATGGCTTTGCCTTGGTCTGGGTAACTTCAATTCCCTTCTCAGCAGCGTAGTTTAACAAGTCATTTCTACCTGCAAATCTCTCAAAGAATACTGGGTCTCTCCATGGAGCAATTACCTTAACATCAGGCTTTAAGGCGTAAAACGACAACTCAAATCTAACCTGATCGTTACCTTTACCAGTACAGCCGTGGGAAACAGCGAAACAACCGTTGTCTTCAGCAACCTTAATTTGAGCTTGAGCAATGACAGGTCTGGCCAAGGAAGTACCTAATAAGTAGACGTTTTCGTAGATGGCATTGGTCTGGATCGCTGGGAAGCAAACATGTTCCACAAACTCCTTTCTAACATCAACGACAACAAATTTGGTAGCACCAATGGCATAGGCCTTCTTCTCAGCAGCTTCAAAGTCCTCTTCCTGACCAATGTTAGCCAAAAATGCGATCACTTCGTAGCCTTGTTCCAATAACCAGGCCAAGATCACAGAGGTATCCAAACCACCAGAATAAGCTAAGCAAACTTTTCCTTTAGACATTTGTGTTGTGTGTATATGAGTAAGTGTGTGTCTGTACGCAGAAAGCCCAAATGCTAGTGCACTATATCAATTAAATAGCTAATGAGAAGAAAAGAGAATAAGAAAAAAATTCAGTAAGAGGAAATAGGGCCACCTTTATAAGGTTGTTGAAAAATTGTTGGTGCAAGGGCGATGGGCGACCAAAGTGATAACGATGCGCGCTTAATTTTTCTGTTTGCCTCATTGGGCGTGACTCATTCGTCAATGTATTTCATGCAGGAAAGTAAGTGGAAAGAAGGAGTTACACAAGGTAAGGAAATGAGAGGCTTCGTGGAGATCCATACAAGGGACAGTTATTTTGGTTACAGTATGTAGGGATTTACCATCTCCTTTGTTCATTGAGACTACCACCCCCTCCCCTTCCCTCCCGAAAGCCGGAACGAATTCGTAGCTGTTCATGCGAAGTTGGGGTAAATGGCTGCAGAAAATCTTAGAGGGAATGAACGAATATGCACTACTGTGTAAATTTTGCGAAGCGACAGAACACATTTTGTTAACCATGTTTGCGAAGATGTACTCCCTTCTTGGCCTGATACAGTATTGCTCAGAGGATCAATGCATGCCTTTGTGCTTGTGCCATATTCAAAGTACCCGAATGGTTATAACCGCTTGTGAAGGTTTTTACTCGCAAGGTGTTGCATATTCATCAGAATCTGAAGCTTGAGCTCGACACACCCTCCCAAAGTTGTTCCAAAATTGAGCATTGGACGACTTGGGGTGTTCGGGTGTATTCTAGGTCGCCTCTCACTAAAAGAGGCTCATAACCAACGACTCATTTGTTTTGTAGAGGAAATGATTTCTTTTGATTCGTAGTCATCCATACCAAAAAGTGCGAGGCAAAAACAAAAAAAAAATGAATCATGAGTCTTAAATGGAACATACACACTCAGTGATTCCTCATTCACTATTTCAAATTACATTAATCTTGCATGTCTGCTGCAGCAGAGCTGAATGCTAAGCGTTTGGGGATAACGTTCCAGATACGGTCCAAGCTCAACTTTTTGGATGAGAGGCTCTGGAAGCGGTTTTCCGCGAGACGTCTTGAGCTCATAGACACCTTGGATTTGAGCTCGAAGAAGGCGTCTGAACAGGAGGATGAAATAAGGAATGTGGCAGAGGCTTTAAGAATAGAATTCAAGTATTCTGAGGAGTACTTCAACGATTTCGACCGACTAGTCCGAGCTGCAATCCAAAGCGTTCGGAGGAATCGTAAACGGTCGTACAGATCTAAGCGGAATACGAACTCGTCCGATAACCAAGCTACACAGAGAACAATAGAAGCCGCTCAAGATTCCAATTTGTCTTTAAGTAGAAATGATAGTGAAAGCCCTGAAAACTACTCCAAGAGACATAAAACGTACCCAGTATTTGTGCACGAAATATCGCCACAGTCCGGTGTATCAACTACTGCCTCCCCGACCAACGAATTGGTGCACCAAACTGGGGCCATGAACTTGAGCCTTGACCAACATTCGGTGGATTCAAATATCTCTTCTGCGGACTCAAACCTTGGATTACACAAGGGAAATTATTACGATTCCTTGAGTAGCCAGAGTGGTCAAAATAAAAGCGTGTATGGTGGCGGCCATAGCAGCGGGGCTGGAATTGGTAACGCTCACGATGAGTCGGAAACCAGTGATTACTCCTCATTTCAGAAATATAGATTCATTTCAGAAATCTCAAGGCTCAACTCAGATTCGCAGGAAGAAAATTTGGACGCCTATCCGCGCACCAAGTCTTTTACAACGTTTGACAGATCCAGGGGAGTCATTGATTCGATGATCAAACCTAGAATCTCGGTAAAGGCACAAAACGCATCTTCAAATGGAGTTGCTGCACATACAAGATTACCCCCCATCACTAACCTCCAGCACCTGTCCGTCATGAAATCGTCAGACATTAATAATCGCCAGCTGCACCATATTCTGCCAACCCTTAGACCTTCAACTTCCTTTTACAATACAGGAAACCAAATATACCCTTCCAAGTCTTCCTCTGCCACGCTATTGCTTCTCAGTTTCATTGAGAGATCAAAGGCCTGTTCTGAATCGACGTCAACTGAAAATACAGAGAATTTGCAGATTCTTGGTAAATCTGTCATTACATCTTGCATTGCTTATTTGTTTGAAAAATCATTCTACAAATTAAATCTGACATCTATTGAATACTTGAGAGAAAAATTGTCTCAAGACCTGTCGCTTGCGCGTGTATTCAGAGAATTAGACCCCAGCACAGTGTCGAAAATGAATATTTCGTTGAATGATGAGACGGCAGTGATTACCTTGTATACCTTACTTGGAGGATGTGTCAAGGATTTTGGATTTGATGCGTTAATTTTCCCATTATGTACAGTGTTGTACAATTATATTTTACAAGGGTACCCACTCATTTCAAAAAATGCTGTACCTTTCGGCAGAGACGTGAAGAACTTGAACAGAGAAATCTTCAAGCATGATAATAGTAAGTCGGAAGAAACGAAAGGAGATGACAAACATTACTCAGATGACTACAATGGTCTTTCACAATTGAATTCATTAGCAGCCATCGCCACAGATATACAGTCTTTAGAGAAGGAAAAACTCAAACAGGAAACCGCTTCACCACCTACTGATCCTTTGAAGAAAAAGGTGACATTAAAATTTTTAACATCCATATTGGAGTTCAGTTATCCAGCTTCAAATTCTGCAGTACCAAGATTAGTTGAATTGATTGAGAATGGTAAAGCAGCGTTTAAGCTACCAATGAATAATGAGTCATTAGTTTTCAGTTTGAAGGATGCCAAATTTAACACTGCAATTGGCACGGATATGGACTTGGAAAAAATATTCAAAACAAGGGATGTAATTGAGTTGGAGATGTTTGTGAAGAGGGCAAAGGAAATCCCTATCAATGAATTGACTTCGACAGTTATGCCTACAGATCCTCCAAAGATCTTACTACCTCCACCGTTTACCAAGACCTCGCATCCAAGCGCACCGTCAATAAACCCAATGGGAGGATTCAAATTCTTATCGAATTTAGATGATACGCCCCCTCCTCCCCCTCCTCCTCCATCTATGCTACCTAATTTCCAGCCCTTGTTATGATGGAGACTTTTTTTGCAGCATACATATCTTTAGGATTAATAAAGAAGTTGTAGAAGTTTTATTAAACTATAAAAAAACCTCCATCATCGAGATATTCCTAATGTTTTGAACGAATTAACCAATTCGCGAGCTTTTTCGTCATCATCAACGCCTTCACCTTCATTACCTACCGAGACTGGACGTACCTTCAGTTTAGAAGTCGTTCTGTGGGTTGACTGATGCTTTTCAGAAGTATTGGTATTCAAGGTATTCTGTTTTCTAGCCTTCAATGGTACTTCTGGTAGATCTTTCAAGACTAGGTTAGATGGCTGAATCGTCGGCTTACCAGTAGAGGGATTACTCTGTGGAGAGCCACTTTCATTGAGAATGTGTTGCAGAGATGGATTTAAGTGCGGTTCAGGACTAGTCACTAAAGAACGCAATGGCACGTTCTGCGATGGTGCATGTGGTGGCGGCATATCCATTAAAGGTGGTGGAGGAGCAGCTCCGATAACGGCATTATTATTGTAATAATGGCCAGCTCCATGCATACCTGGTATATGCATATTGTGCGGTGAAGCTTGGCCACCAAAACTAGAAGAGCTAACTCCAGCTCCGTAGTAGAATTTTTGCTGGAACAGATTCCTTTCGAATGCTAAATTGCTCAAAACGAATGACTTCGATATTCCATTGAGACCAAACAAATTAGTACTACCATTTGGAGCCAAGCTTCCGTGTCCATTAAAGTGCCCATTAAAGTGTCCATTATTATTTTTGGAGAAAGGGTACAATTGTTGAAGCAAATAATTGTTGAAATCAGGGAACTTATCGAACCGAACAGTCAATTTTCTCCCTTCGAAATCAGCATCGTCAAAGTACTTGATTATCTTTTCAGAAGATTCTTGATTTCCCGTGGTGACAATGGCGAAGCCTCTACTCATACCCCTGCCATTTCCACCACCACCACCACCACACGTATCCTGCCTATGCTTGTCACTTTCATGGTACTCGTCTCCACCAATGGTGCTGTAGCTATTCTTGATGCTATTCTGTGGTTGCATAGGTATTTCTACCCGAAGTATTTGAATATTATTATTAGGTTCAACCTCTTGAGACTTAGTGACAAGAAAATTCTTCAAAGCACACCATGTGGACGAGAAGGGGATGTTTCCAACAAATAAACGTCTAGGATTTACCTTGATGGGATGCCCTTCCTCATTGCTTACTATGATAGCATCATTCCTGCCCAGATATTGTGGTTGTACTTGAGTGGGCAAAGCATCCACGGTTTCTTTTACTTCTCCGTCTGTGTTTTCGTCTAATTGTTGGCTTGAGTGATTACTATTGACAAGATTCATAATAAAGGGAGGCAATCCAGTTGCACTTGAAGATGAAGATGTCAACGAGGAAGATCGTTGCACGTGGGAATGCAGAGGTTGTGATTGGTGGTGACTCTGCTGTCTTCCCTTGGCAAACGATTCACTTGACCTATTGGAGGGACGTCGGCTCAAGTAATTTCGAGGAGGAGTACCAGAACCACCTCCGCCGCCTCCACCCGAACTGAAACTTGAATATTCTTGCCATCCTGGCATATGGGAAACAGAGGAAGGAGGAGCACCAGGTACATGCCCATGTATATGTGTGTAGTGTGGTGGGGGGACATAATGGCCCTGATAGTCATACATCGGTTGACTGTAAGCTGCACTCCCATAAGGATGGTAGTATCCAGGATAGAATGAACTGGCTCCACTTGCACTATTATGTCTTGAGCTGCGAGAGCTAGGCGCACCAGAAGATGAGGATGTGGTTGGCGTGAATGCAGAAACTCCAGAAAGTGTATTGTGAGCTGATTCTAATGGTAAGTACGATGTTGCAGAGTACTGTTGAGCAGGGGAATTGGATATGATCTTCGCTTCCAATGACTTTCCGTGCCATTCATACCCATGTAACGCTTCAATCAATTTATAAGCTAACGGCCAAGTAACCAGTATCAATGCTTGGGGCTCTACTTGTTCAATCATGAGATAGTCTTCATCTTCAGCTAGGTCATTATCAGCTGTAGGAGCGACTGAATCTTCGGTTTTAGTGTTTACGGAAATTTTAGTTAGCTTGCTTACTTCTTCCAGTCCTTCTTCATCACCTTCATCAATTTCCCCATCGTCATCTGTATCAGTTGACTTAGTGATACTCTCAGCACCTGAAGTGAACTGAATAAGTTCATAATCAACTCCTGATATGAATACTCTGGAGATATCGTCGACAGCAAAAGTTTCAATAATTGAGTCTAGTAATTCTTGGAACATATCCTGGCTTGTCTTGTAACCAAGATTTGAAACCTTCACATTGCACATGAGCGACGGCATCCCCTGGCCATATGGTGTAATGGGTGCACCAAATGCTTGTTGTTGCTGTGGCTGACCCTGATGCTGTGTCAGAAACGGCGGAGGGTGCGGTGGTCCCTGCGAATAATGTTGCAGCATTAGCTGCAGCATTGGTTGGTAAAACGGAGGAGCATTGGAATGGAGCTGCGTATAAGACTGGTAATAAAGGTCGTCGTAGGAGGAATTTTCAGCCTCTTCATTTACATCAGCGTCATCTTGTTCAATACCTCTGCTCCCCTCAGGCACCAGACCAAAGGAAGAAGGATAAAATGGTGCGGCACGTGGATTGAACGTTTCACTTCCAGCTCTCACAGATACGCGTGAATTTAAAGCCATTGATGGAGTGACGTTGTCATGTAGCTCTATTGTAAGGTATTGTCTAACTTTGGGACTAGACCAAGAATGTCAGATCAAGTCAGACGATCAAAAGATAGGGTGTATAGGGTGTATAGGGTGTGTGTGTATAAAGCTATATGATAAGATCGAAAGCCAGATAGACAAACGCAACACCTAGGACAAGAATATAAGAGGCTAAATGAATATGGACCGGGGATCGATTTAAAAGAATGATCACAATATATTTAGCTCTACAGTGGCCACATCCCAAATGTCAAATTACAAAAAAATTAATTCTAAGGGGACTTACAAAAGATAAGCGAGCCTCAAATTCTGCTTTGCATGAGGGAAAAAGGCTAACAACAAAAAATCCTTAACAAAAAAAGTGGAAACAAGGAGAACATTTTTAATTAAAATTTAAAGTCAGAATCACTGGGAGGCCTAGTGTTTGAATATTTTTGTGGATGGTGTGGAGCTAGTCTATCGACCCAACTTGCTATTTGAAAAACGGAATTCCATCCAAAGAAGGAGAATCGACAAAAAAGGTTCGAACTTGTCAACTCTCGAGATCTACTGTAGTATCAAAACCTCTCATATGTTCATCTCATGTGATCAATACGAGGTGGGCCAAAAAACAAAAAACAAAAAAAAAAAAGCAGCTCCCATGAAGGAAACATTATTAGATAAGAAATATGTTGCAGAGCACTGCACACATAGGATGAAATGTAAAGTCGTATATTTGCTGAAGAAAAAAAAGAAACCGTAGTCAAGGCCAAAGTATGACCACACACTGCACTACTTGAATCTTTCGGTGTCTAATTACGTTTTGTTTAACTTATCTCAATGTGAACCTTTTGGAAGCGTTTGAACTAGCGCCATTGACTGCTTGCTTGAGTCAAAATCACTGCCGCAGAGTTTTTTTTGTCCTTCATGCACAGCATGTTTTTGCAGCCAGGTTTGTACAGACAGCATTGAGGTTGAAAAGTCCACAAACAGACAAATTGTTTAAGGCAATCCCACTAAGAGATCATTTACATCTTTCCTTCAACCTGATAAGAATTATATTTGTGAATGCCAGGAAAACCCTCCAGTCTTAATGATCGTAACGATACGGAGAAAGCGGTACTTTCACCCAGTATAAAGCTCAATTTTTACGATCCCGAACCATTAGAATACCCTGAAGCCCCAGATCATCCAGTAACTGAACGACAGAGAGTTCAAGACTTCACACACTGCTTTCTAATATCACTTACAGGCTTTCCTCTTGGATGGGACGTTGGAACTATCGGGCATTTGACGAACCTGGTACAATTTGCAAGTATATTCGGCCAAGAAGCAATGCAGTCCAAGATTATTTTAGGAACCATTGTATCGATTCTTACCGTAGGTTCTATATTAGGTGCAGCTACTATTGGAAGATGTGCCAATGATATTGGCATGAGGCGTGCTATATACATCAGCCTGTCTTTCTATCTAGCGGGTTCAGGGATAGAGCTATTCTCTGTCAACATTCTTAAAACCCATTGGCTGGTCTTCGCTGTAGGAAGATGCCTATGTGGAATTTTTATAGGCACCCTAGGCGTAGTTGGACCGACATATATTGGAAACATCATCAAGATATCTACAATGAAAAAAACATGTATTTCATGGCATCAAATATGCTGCTGTATGGCAATCGTGTTGGGAAACATAGTCGTACTTGTATCAGGAAGCGATCAATGCCTACTAAATGTGATTATAGGTTTCAAATTAATCCTCGTCTTAGTCTTGATTTTTTGCATTAGTTTTGTACCTGAGAGCTCTACAAAAGATCAACTACATACGTCAAGGCAAGCTAGCCCAATAAAAGTTGGACAGAATATATCACAGTGTCCTTCAGTTGTTAACAAATTATTGATCATAAAGCTCAAATGTGCGTTAGTCATGGTGGCTCAACAGTTTTCAGGAATAAACTTCCACTTTTATTACAGTGGATTCATATTTACCAAGATTTCAGCTGTGTTAGCTCTGACAATTTTAGCCTCAGTTAATTGTGGATCTTCCTTTTTTGCTGGTGTACTTCTAGAGAAAATAGGCACAAAGAGAACCCTTTTGATGGGATCGATTTGCATGGCCATTTGTATGGTTATTTTTGCAAGTATGGGTATTATAAAGGAGAGTAACAAAGGTTACAATTGTGAGCCGCTTGTTATTATTGTGGTTTCAGTTTATATTGTGTTGTTTTCCACCTCTTGGGGTCCAGGTGCAAGTGTTATGGTGTTCGATATTAGTCAAACTAGCCAGTCCATGGCAATTGCGGTCTGTGCAAACTGGGCTGCCAATTTTGTTGTCGCCATAAGTACTCCGACAATTACAAACATAATTGGCTTTGGCGTTGGTTATATTTTTGCTTTCTTCTTGATTTGCAGTGCAATATTTATACAATTGTGTGCTGAATGAGCTATTAAGCATAACATGGAAGTTTTGAAGCAACAGGGTATATACAGCAACCTGTAAAAACCTCTCACCACATAGATCACCTCATTTGATGACATATGTAGGAAGGGTTAAACAACATCCAATGATTTTAATGAAATTAGAATAATTACAGCCACAATCTACATGTTCCTAGTTACTAATATTATCGTTCGTATCATTCGTTTGTTTAAAATTATTTTGAAGACTAGTCCAATGCAAAGCAGCGCTCAACGCTCTTCGCATTGTTACCCCACCAGTTGGGCATGTTGACAGTTTTGCCAGCAGAAAAGAAAATAAATATCAACAACACGGATAGATTGTAGCCTGTATCCATTGCTGCTGCCAAGATATAGTTATATCTTCTCCACAATTCATGCTTGTATCTAAATGCCCAGAACATTGTGACTGTCCCTCCAATGAACAGGGAAAGGTATCCTGTTGATATGTTTCCGTAAAATGTTGACATCAAGGAAAAGAAAACTGTGGTGTTCCATAAGTCAAATCTAAGTCTATGAAGAAAAGTGTGCTTAGTGTATCTATGCAAAAGACCCATGATTATTGGGGCGACCGCACCTAGAACAAAACCATATGGCAATATGGGATACTGAGAGAAAGTTCTTTTGGGACCCAAGGTGACAAATTGGACAGCATTCGAATGGTAGGCGGCGATTTGCTGACCAGTCCATTGATGCAAGTGATCAATTTTGGTTCCGTTCAAAAAATCCATCTTGGAATTTAATATCCACCTCATGGCAAGGTAATTGATGGGCACACCCAAGAGTTCACCGAAAATTTGAGACATAAATACAGTCTTTGGTGGTAGTTGCATGTAATGGCCAATCTTTTGATCCTGAAGCATAGTTTGTGCACGGTAGAAGATATCACAAGCAACGTTACTAAAAGTCAACCCACCAGCAGGGTGCCTGTCTACCTTTGATTGTATCATATAGCCGAACAACAAATCATTGAATGTACCCACAAGCAATTGAAAGTTCGTCAATGCGTATAACCAAGTCATTGGAGTCACAATGATTAAACCAAAGCCCAAAGCAACCAAATATGCCCACCATGGCATAAATAAATTACCAGTGGCAAATATTGAAAGTAGGATAACAAAGGTTATTATGAAAAGGGCAAGGTACCACCACATAGGAACCTGTTCGTATTTGGCTTGCATTTGGTTGATCCTGTCAGGATATTGCAGGTTGACATTTCCTTTGGTAGATGCATCTTGATCTGAGTTCTTGTAACTTAAAAGTATCTTTTTGAACGATGCTGTCATTTGCCTGCGTCCAAATATTGCTAACCAGATAATGCCACTAAAGTAAGAAGCATAGTCAAAGAAATGGTGCCATGCATTCATGGCTCCCATATGAACAGGCCCATATATTTCATATGCAGTTTCATTGAGTCTCAACTCCTTAGTTACCAACTTATCTGTTGGGTATTTTGTTCCATTATTGGTGAATAATCCGTTCGACATCAAGCCGAACTTGTAGGAGCTCAAATTTCCCCATTTGACGGAAGGAAGCAATACCCATGCGCCCAATACGTAGGCAACAAACTGAATGACTTGAACAAAATAGGGATACAACATAATCAGTGAAGTGATATTTGACCAGTCTAGCGTGAGATTCAAAAAGCCCATACCACCCAAGCCTGAACCCATGAAATTTGCTGTTTTATTTTCTGGTGCCACCCAGCACAAAAACGCCAATGACAGTGTCATAGGGAAGATGTACTCAGGAAAAAATTGCCATACGGTCATACCTGCCAATACTGAAAAGAAAACCGTCATTTGTCTAGACGCCAATTTTATGTCGTGATCCGACTTGGTTTGAGACTGCAAGAGATTGGTTTGCATAAGAGCCTGCGGCCAAATCAATTGTGGATCGAACAACAAGAACTGTTTTGCTAGCCCAGCAAATGCATAACCGGTATACGCAAGAGCCCACATATAGAAGATGGCAATGGCAGCATTGACCCTAATGCCATAATATATTTCGGCTAGAGAAAGGACTTGTGTTCCCAAAGAAGCAGAGGCACCACTACTAGCAGTGATAGTGACTAACGTTGTCTCCTTGATGGACCATGGCCCCGGGTTCAAGTTAAACCCATAACCACCGGGAAGTCTTACCTGCTTTGCTGGTAGTACTCTGGCCAAGAACTTCCCACACCAGTGAGAAACTATCTGCACAAAGAAAATTGAGTATGCGGCAGAAGTTGTACGGTAAGAGTTCATGGTATCTATAAAAGCACCAGGAATCACGAATATGACAGCAAGAATAAAATAACGAAACGTTACTACTGGAATGTTCACGTCATCTTCTAATGGTACAGTTTCCCTCACAACTCTTGGAATTGATGCTAGATCGACAGGAAGCTCTTCTTCTTCAATTTGTACAAAGTTTTCGAAGTCTTCCTTGTTGATAACTTCCTCGAAATCTTTCGAAACTTTTGGTTCATCGTGAATGACTCCGAACCCTCCATTTTCACGGACTATTTCTATGTCGGAATCAGAAGACTCCAGCTCTATTTCCTGCAAACTCCTAGAACTTGAATGCCTCATTACCTGTCGATG
Source organism: Dujonia schatavii (assembly GCA_003707405.2). Lineage (NCBI taxonomy): Eukaryota > Fungi > Ascomycota > Pichiomycetes > Serinales > Debaryomycetaceae > Dujonia > Dujonia schatavii. The sequence goes on along the minus strand of PPIY02000015.1, from coordinate 104,064 downwards.
AAATAGTGACAGGCTTGAAGACATGGGTAGAGTTTATATATAACCTTTGAACAGCGTTAAAATGCTCGTTTCTTTTTCAGATATTGTTTTATTGCCGCACCTGTGCATGTTTTTCATGCATCGCTGAGTGATGAAAGACAGCTGCATAAATCACCAATATGAAGAAAACGGAAAAATTGATCGAGGTTGGAGATGATACCAGCTCTGCTATCATGTCTCTCAGCTTCAAGAAGACTACTTCCAATAGGGGATTGAGGACAACCACCACTCTGTGCAAGGGACGAGTTAACGTTGTTACTGTTCAACTCTAGCGTAACGCAAGATGTGTGCAACTTCCGAATAATATTTCACGACATCGAATTTAACGACCAGTAAGATTGAGATTCTAGAGTGCGACTCCGGAGAACTTCAAATATTACGTAACGTAGGCAAGCTACAAAGACCCCAAAGTGGCTGACGGAAGCTCTTATTGGGCACGACACGCCCTGTGCGTCGCAACATGCAGACCGACGTCCAACCAGGCCGAAGAAAGATCTGTCACAAGATCTGGATCCGGTGAATAGCTATGCCATAGCTTTGACTAAGGAAGAGCACGACGAGCTAGAACATACTAGAGGGTGATTGTGACGACTCACTGATACATACATAAAGGGATAACGAACAAAAAGTCATCTTGAAGGGTACAACAGATGAGTAAAAAATAATTGGTTTTATCAGATTTATCTCCGCACAGATTATCTAGATATGACGCCAGCTGCAAGTCGGTAATTTTTTCAGCCACTATAGTGCATTTACCCATCACCCCATTGATGTTTTTGACCAACAGGCACACGTCTTTTGGGACTACAAGAAGCTTTACTTTACCAAATCGGCATTACTAATTTCGTTTGTCATAGACCCATCTGATTGACAATGGACTTCGGAGCCTTGTTTGGTCCTGCGAAATATGAATAATGATATGCCACCTACTACCTGAACTTTTACCCATGATATAGGAGGTAGTAGAATCATGCTTGGAACGAATAAGCTTGAGCTCTGCTACAGGGTACATCAAGTGGTATGGCTCATTATGTGTTTGGGCAAGCTGCAAAATGTCCCACGAGGTGCAAGTTGAAATTGGCACGACTCAAATCACAAACAAATGTTATTACCAAGATTCAGAATAGTCTCACAGGAAGGAACTTGAAATCCTTTGTGAATTCAGATCCACACTATGTCGTGTCAGAAATTACCTCTTGTTGTTGGTGCCTTGCTGAACTCATCACGTGATCTCAAACGATGTCTCTTTGATAATGTAGGTATGCAGTACAAAACGTACCAGTTGCAACTCTGTCGCAGCAATCAACATACTTTTTTTTTTAAACTCCTCCAGCAAGTGAAGTCTCTAATCATGGAAAGAGATAATAAGAGACAAAAACTAAACAGGGTCAATTCGAGTCCGTTGTTGGATAAAGGTGAATTGCTCACTCCCTTTTCGAGTCAGTACTATCCGAAACCAAATTCGAAGCGTAAACCATTAACAAGTTTGTTACCTTCTTTAAATGAGCTCATTGCTAAGTTGCCAGCTTCGCCAAAGGAATATGTGTCCTCTTCAAAGAGTGTAGTACATCTTTTTTGGCGTGACTTCAGATTGACAGATAATTCTTCATTATACGAGGCCAGCTCGTTCGCGGCCCGCCATAACTTGCCATTGGTGTGTTTATACATTCACCTTCCTGGTTTCGATAGTGCTCACTCCATGAGCGGATGGCAAAAGGAATATAGGAGACGCGCTTTGGATGAGTTGCGTGAACGCCTAGATGAAGAAAACATTCCACTTTGTTTCTCTACATGTCATCTGACAAACCGTGCGGAGATAAGGAACCACCTAGCGGGCTGTTTAAACGAAATCCAGTCAAGTATCGTGTATACAAATATCTTATACGAAGTCGATGAGTTAAAACTATGCATAGATTTCTTACAGGAACTTCCGAAAGAAGGAGTATACTTCAATCCGCTTCATGATATATGCGTCATTGATCCACACAAGGTTGCATCGCAAAAGGGTACACCCTATTCGATATTCACCCCATGGTATAGGACGTGGCTAAGCTATTTGAGCAGGGAAACTTCACTATTGCAGGAGAAGCAATTTTGCTCACCAAACAAAATCCGAAGCGAGTATATCACACATATATTCGGTTTAGATAATTTTAAAATAGCTTATAGCTTTGAAGATGAAGATTCGGCTTCTTTTGGCGAACAATATCAAAGAAATAATTTCCAAAGATTCTGGAAAGCAGGTGAAGTAATTGCTCTCGAACAATTGAATTCATTCATACAATCGGATGCTTTGATTAACTACGCGAAATCCCGTGGAGAGAGTGTTGATCCTATTCGCAGTTCCATGTTGAGCTGTCATATATCTATGGGAACCTTATCCAATAGAACAATCTTGAGGAAGGTCGCACAAAAGTTTGATATTAAAGACTTCTCTAAGTACCTGAAGCAACCGGGGGTAGTTGCATGGATTCGTCAGTTATCCTGGAAAGACTTTTATGCCCATATTCTATGCCATTGGCCATACATATGTACTTTCAGACCATTTCAAACAGATTTTTCATCCTTACAATGGGAATATAACAAAAACCACTTTGAAAGTTGGTGTCAGGGAAGGACAGGCTATCCGTTCGTTGATGCAGCAATGCGTCAATTAAATCAAACTGGCTACATGCACAATCGATGCAGAATGGTGGTAGCTAGCTTCCTTTCCAAGCATTTACTTATAGACTGGAGATATGGTGAGAGATACTTTACAGAGCATTTAATTGATGCTGATTTTGCTTCAAATAACGGAGGATGGGGATTTAGTTCAAGTGTTGGCGTTGATCCACAACCGTATTTCCGTATTTTCAACCCATGGACACAATCGACAAAGTTCGATACGAGTGGATCTTTCATCAGAAAATGGATTCCAGAGCTCAAGGATTTCGATGCAAAATCAATTCATCAGCCACACAGTGCACGGTCTGTGCCAAATTATCCAGAACCCATTGTCGTCCATTCTGAGAGCAGGGAACGAGCTTTGAATAGATACAAAGAAGCTAAATACACTTAGAAATGATAAACATGATTAAATACTAAACTTTTATTCTATTACAAAATTACATTTCTTCAACTCCATTAGTCTCCCCAGTAATCTCCTAAAGAGCCTTTTCGATCTCCTTCTTAGCAGCTTCTAAGCTGGCCTCGTCACCAACTAAGTACACATATTGCTCATTCTCCTCCTTTGGTTTTTGCACAGTAATGAACGAGTTGGATGCCTTCCTAATTTTGTTGAGCTTCGATCCCCTTGGTCCAATAATCTTAGAAACTTGAGAGGGCTTTGCAAAGTAAAACCATCCGGTAGCAGTGGCAGCCTTGGCAGCATCCAATCTCGATTGGATGTACTTAGCAGACTTCGCGGTATCAGCCTTGTCACCCTTCAATCTCCAAACTATGATATCCTCAGATTCGGTAGGTGTTTCATACCCACTAACCACAGTGAACTTATTACCACCCTCAGCTGATGCTGCTTCTTGCGGTGGTGCAGGGATTTTGGATTTGGATAATTTGTTAGCCTTGGATTGAGAAGAACCGTGTTGGACTTCAGTATTGTACTCGTTCTTCAAATGACCGAAGATAGCACCTCTCTCACTAACTAATACGTGGTATTTGGCGGGAACGTCAATGGACTCGTTCCAGTCATCTTTAGTGACCTCATCCAATTCCAATCTTAGCTTAGCAATATCTTCAGGCAATCCTTCCAACTCAATGATTGTTGATTTGGAGTCTGGCTTGGGAACATTGATTGTACAGTTGAATTTTTCCTGCAAGTTTTGACGAATGTACCCACTGGTTCCAACAACTAGTCTATGTTTTTCCTTTGGCAACTCGTACTGTTCTGTAACGGATGCTTCTTTTAATGCAATGATGGCTTTGATTTGCTCAATAACCTTATTGACAATTTCTTTGTCACCCTTTGAAACAACCTCCCTTGAACCGCTGCCCTCATTTGGAATACTTAACAATTTGTGGTACTTCGACCTGGATACTTCTTCTCCACCGGCCTTGAAAATGATCTCTCTCATGACTGAACCACCTTGACCAATAAGGTGACGGTGGTACTTCGGGTCAACATCAATGGAAACGGACACAAAGTTTTCAGCTTCTTCGATAATTTCGTCAATCTTGTCAGTGGCATTCTTCAATGCAGCTCTTGAACCGGTTAATTCCAATTCGATATACCCCAAATCTTTTTCGTCCATATCTCTGTTGAATCTGTACTCAATTCCAGTACCATCCGCAATATCGTTGATAGTTTCACCGCTCTTACCAATGACTCTGGCAACAACCTTGGAAGGAATTTGAAGGACCTTTTTGAATCCATTCTCCTTTTCAAACTGGTACAATTCTTTTAACTCCTCTTCTGCCTTAGCCACACCTCTTGAAGGTCCCTTGATCGTCACTTCATCTTTATTCTTGGGTGCATCGGCAAATACAGACGGAGTACCATCGGATGATGGGAATCTAATTTTGACGTTGTACTTGTCTTGTAACCTGTTGATGTAAACTCCTGCCGCACCAATGATTTTTCTGTGGTACTGCTCTTCGATTCTTACTCTGACCAAAGTCTCATCTGCCCATTTCTTAGCAAATTCTGACAAATTTTTCTTGCATGCAAGAATATTCTTCTTCACACCAGTGATGGTGATAGTAGTCTTCAGATTAGACTTATCTTCGATTTGCTGTTGATGATCTTTCTTGTCTCTGTCTTCAACGTCGATTTTCACGGCAAATTCGTCTTGTAAGGCGTTCAAGTTGGACCCGTTTTTACCAATGATTCTGGAAAGCACAGACGTTGGAATTTCGACCTCGGTAGTCTGTTTCTCAGATCCGTCTTTAATGACCTGTTCAATTTCCTTCACCACAATGGCTACTTCGTCCTTGATACCGTGAATGTACACCTCGTTATCAGAATCCTCCGAGCCATTACTGTGTAACTTAACAAGTACCGAATCTGGCGATACTTCCTTCAAAATTGCTTTGAGAGTGGTTCCTCTTGGACCAGAAACAATTGCTTGCTCACTAGATTTTACGTTCAAGACCTTTGAATCCAAAGTTTTAGCCAAATCTCTCAAAGTTTGAAGTGCTTCGTTTACCTTTTCGAAAGACTGTAATGATTTACTGGAGTCAACGAAATCGTCAAAGTCGTCTTCCGCAACTACTTCGCTCTCATCGTTGGAAAACAAGGTGATTGTTTTGCTTAAAATCACAAAATCAACATTATTTTGCTTCGAAGCCTGGCCAATAGTTTCAGGGACCTTCTTGATAAGGAACTCATCAATATCAGTGATAACCTTAGTTGCATCTGGTCCAATTTTGTTGACAAGACTCACGATGGCTTTTTTAGCATTCTTTGTGTTTTCCAATTGATCATTCTTCGAAATGATCTCGATTGGGATCGATGTTTGTTGCTCAATGGAACTCAATTGCTTATCAGTAGGGGCGTTAATGATGACATCGTTGGCCTTAGCAATTTCCTTGAATTTACCGTTCTTGAGTAAATATGAGGCGACAGCCTTGACGTGAGAAATGTTACCTTTGTGTGCCTTAGACATATCCAAAACTTCCACCTTGTATTGGGAAGTAGTCTTTCTAGACTGCTCTTGTGCCAATTTGATATTCTTTTTCTCACCAATAAATTTGACTGTTGTTTCACCTCTAGACTCTTCAGGGAGCTTGATAAGAACATTGAAGGAATCCAAGATTTCGTCAACAGGCAAGAACTGTTGCTTTAATTTAGGGATAAGAACTTCTTCAACAGAAAGCTTCGATTCAATGTCTTTCAACACGTCGATAATTCTGGGCTTTAATGAAAGAACGTTTTCCCTATCACCTGAAATGAGGACAGTGGTAGAAGTAGATTTAAAATCTGGCACTACAACATCAACCGCGTCATTACCAGAGACGAGCTCTAACAATGCCTTCGCAGCGAATGGCTTGACGATTTCTTCCACCGGGATTCTCGTGGTTAAGTTCTTGGTTGCCTCTTTCACAATTGCCTGGATCTGAGCTCTAGCGCGCTTGCACCCTTCAATGTCACCTTCAATGGTAACATTAACAGCTTGAGCGTAAACGTCATCACTATCAGCATCTTCGCTGGCTGACAGATCATCTTGGATGTCCTCAGGAGATCCAATGTCAACCTTGACTTCATTGGCCTGAATAATTGGCTTCAACACTTTACCTTGAGGACCAATAACCTTGGCTCTAACCTTAGCAGGAATTGTGAAAACTACACTGACAGGTCTGGTCAACTTCTTGATGACTAATCTTTTAGCCAAGGAAACATCTTGTGGCTTACCGGTAATCAAAAAGGTACGCTTCTTTGTGTGTTGGGAAGTAGTGCACTCGATATTTGTCTTGGTCGTGTTCTTGATCGAGGTCAAAATCTTGATGAACTCTGGTCTTGACACATTCAATTGGTCTTCTGTGTCAAGAGAGAATGCATCCTGGATCGTGGAGGACTTGAAAGTACCAGAGGCTGAAGAAGCAGACGATGGGTAGGAGCCGGATTGGAGCTTGGGTGTGTTGAACGATGATGAAGACGAAGACGAAGAAACATTACCAGCGCTTCCAGAACTGGGAGCAGCGGAAGCAGCAGATCCAGCCTGAACCCAGGTCGGTGTTGCCGAAACTCCGGATCCAGAATTACCACCTAAAGTAGGGAAGGCAGCATCATCAGCAAGAGAAGGAGTGGAAGCTCCATTTCTGGATTGCTTTCTCTGGTTCGGAATGGCAGCAGAAGTTTCTACTTCATCAACCTGAGAAAAGGTGTTAACGACATCATTGTCAGGCTCAGCAGAATAACGGGCCGCAATTATCTCAGCAGGAGTGGCCATAATTTAAACAGTCGAAAGTGAAACAGGAATAACGGGACAGTAAAGAAGGAGCGAGAACGATAAAAGAACGTACAACAACTAGCAGAATGAATCTATGTTTGGCTGATGTGGTCCAATGTCGGCGGTTGGTTACTCGATATATATATTCAACCGGCGCAGTCAAGTGACAGTCGAAAAGTTAAGGAATAGCCTTGTTATGGGTTGGTGGTCGAGTGTGGGAAGCAGAATAGAGCAAAGAAAATAAATAAAAGATTTATTTCTTTGGTCCTTGGGATGAATTGGATAGGTTGGGGTTACCTTGGGAGATTTGTTGGTGATCTGTATCCTTAAAGAAAGCGAACAAAACCTGAATCGGAAAATCAGTCGTGTTCGAATTTTCAGTCCGACATATTGTTGGAATCTCGGCCACATAACTCACAAAGTGAAAAAAAAAAAAAAAAATATTGTGTGTTGGGTTTTGTGCCACGTCGCCACGAAGCGAGTAAGTCACGAGAGAGTACGGGGCGCCCGCATAAAAAATATTCCTGCCCAGTAGTTTGACCTTTGATTTAGGAAGCACTACATGCTACGGAAACTCAAAACAGCGATAGCAGTCCTGTTTGAGCGTATATCTTCTAGTTCATCTGCACTTTTTCTTTATTACTTTGCTAATTTTCACTTTCTAATTTTTCACAGCATACCCTCTAAAGAGTCTCGTAAAGTAATTCGCGGACTTTGTATTCCTCATTGGCCTCCTCGATGTCATTGAAGTTTCCAATAAAGTCGTCTCCTCTCACCACGCCTGGCAACAACTTCCCATTTGAGTATCTTCTCCAGATTTTCTTTGCTTCTTCATCAGTACCTAAATCACGATATGTGTACTTGATGCCGTTACCATTTAAGATTGTAGAAAGCCTGTTTGTTCTGGTCATGATTTGCATACCTCCTGCCAAGGATGTGAATATATATACTGGCTGTGCTTCCAAATGCTTGCGCAATTCTTCAGGACTTATATCCAAGTCCTCTAAATCCGAATCGTCTTTAGTGACTTGCTTCTGCCCACCCACATCCGTAGAAGTCTCAACTGTGGTCAGCAGATTCGTGTCTTGTGTTTCCTCTGATTTCACTTGTGCCTGAACATCAATAGCACTTCCAACCTCGGCTTCTTTCTCTACTTTCTCCAGGACTTCCTTAGTCTTAACATCATCTACATGCAGAGATGGTGCATTGATATCCTTGTCGGATGTAACCTCTTCAGATTCATCACTGCCCTTCTTCTCTACTAGATCTTCGTTGGTTGACAAGTTTTGAGAAGCAGCGGATTCGGTATGTGCTTCTTGAGATGTACTCACTTCTGCATCATCTGACTCTTGTTTGACCGCAGCCTCTTTCTCCTCAACTGCCTCATCTAATGACTTTTTATGCTGTTCGTCTATTGAATCATGTTCCTCAAGAAAAGTTTCTTCATTCTCCTTCTCTTTGATTTGATGTTCGTCAGTTTCGATTGCTGTAGCGTCTTTCTCACTGACTGCTTCCTTCACGTTCTCAGTGGCATCATTCTTCTCTTCAGGCTTACCCAAGGTATCTTCAGTACTTTCTTCTTCCAAAGCTTCTGCGGTTTTCTCTCCTTGCGTACTTTCAGACGTATCCTCCTTTGTTTCTTGTACTTCAATGTTAGCTAAACTTGGTTTCTTTTCATCTTCTAATTCATGGTCGGCTAGCTTACTTTCGTTCACTCCCACTTGATCTATCTTGTCTTCATCTCCAGACGCGTCCGCTTCAATTACTTTACTCGAGTTTTCACTTGGAGTGCTGATTTCATCCCCATTCTCAATTGGCGTTTTTTTTTCCTCTTCAGTCTCAATTGAAGTTTTTTTTTCCTCTCCAGACTCCACGTTCACCTCCTCAGACTCAATTGGCGTTTTTTTTTTGTCTACGGATTCAATTGAAGTTTTTTTTTGGCCCAGTGATTCAGTTGGAGTTTTTTTTTGGTCCGGAGATTCAATCGGAGTTTTTTTTTCGCCGCTATCATGCAAGTGCAAAACCTCTTCAACCATTGTATCCAAGCCATCAATAGTCGAGTAAGGATCATCGTTTATGAGTGCGCCCTCCTTTTCCAATTCAGCAGTGTCTGCATCAGTCTTCTCGTTAAGGTGGCTGTGGCCCCTACTTGCCGATCCAGTCGGGTTTCTCTCATTCGGTTGTCTTGACCTCGATCTTGAGATGGATCTCAAGTAGTTTGTTGAGGAAGCAGATCTGGTGGCGTATACATGGCTACCATCTAAATAGCTCTCTTTTTCTGCACTTGGAGTGTCCACGTCAAAATTAGTGTAGTCACCAGTGGTCACCAAGGAAGAATGCTGCTGTTTGGTTTGACTCTTTTCAGCTTGTTTCTCTTCAATGGCTGCGATGGAATCACCCATTGTGGGTCTAGACATTCTTGACACTCTATCGTCCTGTGCCTGAGGCTCGGCCTCTTCCTTGATTGGTGCTTCTTCATCGAACTTTGGTGGGAGCTCGTATCTGGAAGGGTCCTCATCGTGGGTGTTCTTGTAGGAATCACCACGGGCCAAGTGTGGTCTCGAGCGAGATCTTGAACCGGACCGATCGGACGCGCGAGTTCTTGATCTCGACGAAGATCTGCCGTCTCTTTGAAAATAAGGGGCATGGATGCCGTCTTTCACGTTAAGTGAAGGTTGCTCGTCAAGCCCAGCATTGCTCGATGTTTCATCGTCAACCACTAAAGTAGGGGTGGAGAAGGATGCGATCTTTCTTGGTTTAGGTCTTGAAGATGTCGAGCGCCCATTCTCATTCAAAGATCCTCCAGATGAGTAATCGGATCTGTTACCCGTGGGGAGGCGGTTGAGATCATACGACTGAACGTTGCTGAGCAAATCCTTATGCTCAGTGATTTGGTTCTCAAGTTGGTATTCAGACAAGTTTGGTGTTGAGTAATCCTCGTTCTGATAAAGGGAGCTCGAGCCGGCGCCACTTCCACTACCAGTGGTAGAATCAGTCTTCTTTTTCGGTTTTGGAGTCGCGTCAATCTCCTCTTCTTCGGAATCATTCTCAACGTAAACCGTTTCAGTAGGATGTGCACTAGCAGCAGGCTTGACAGGCTTCACAGTCTTCTTCGTATCTTCAGTCTTGTCATCGATTCTGATCTCTTCTCTGAGAGGACTCTTCAAATCTTTGGCATACTTTGCATCATCCTTGACATGGCCTTCTTCGTCGAGAAAATTGGTGAAATCCTCGTCAGATCCTAAAAGAGCACCCTCGCTTATCAAATCGTCTAAGGAGGCTCCGAGCTGCGAATTGAGTAACGAGTTTGCCTTTTCCTTCTTCCCAGACTTCTTAGGAGACTTGCGAGACTTCTCTGGGTGGATATAGTTCTTGTGCTCAGAGTCGTCAGCTGATCTCAAAGAGGATCCAACGAGAGACGGCGTAGGCAATTTCTCAGCCTTTTCCAATTGTTCTTCGAAATCCATGGTTATTACTTGAAAGTGGAAGAAAGTGGTTACGTAAGGCTACTTATTCTTCAACACTCAACAAAATAAAGAGCAGTCGACTTCGAGTATATACGCGAAAGAATATTGCTGTGAAAGGGCGGGGGAGAGAGAATTCGGTGTTACGTAGAAATTCAAGTGTACAAAGCCAATCATGGACACAGGGTTGCCGCGTGACCGGTACACAGGGAGATTTATTTTTCTGTCAAGCAAATTCACTGGGTGATAAAGGCTCGTACTGAATCGGAAAAAAAAGACCCGCCCAACGTGAACTGGCGCACAGATGTATAGTATATAGTATATGGTACAGAGGAGGCAGTGGGGCTACCTCCTAGTAAAACAGTTTAGTCAGATTCCTCGTCAATATAAGCGTTGGAGAAGTATATGCAATTGACAAACATTAAGGCTGCAAAGACTCATCATCTCACGTCTGTCTCGGGTCTACAGGAGAGATAAACCGCAACACCTGCAATGAAATCTTTTTTGTTGTTGCAAGTCAGATACTTATGAGAGTGTGCCTGTTACCTAGTGCTCATGGAGCAATAAAAATGCCAAAATACGTGCTGCACGTATTTCTGTGAGTATTGCTTTCCCCCATGCCTTGATTGGCAGATTCTACTCCATCTGGCATATAGCTGATACACGATAAAGGCACACCTGCACACAACACTCGAGGCGGGGAGGGGGCTGATAGTGCGAGGAGGGGGTGATGGGTGGCCGGAGACTGGTTTCTAACAAGGTTTGACTCGTATAATGTATTTTAAGATACCTCGCGAACGTTTCTTTTGGGTGCTCATTGGGCGCATTAGTATACACGGAATTGCTCACAGGAAAGCAGGAGTGGCCTGAAACTACTGTGTGTCCCCGCTGAAGTACAGTGTCCTGCATAAGACATTTGCACCCGTTTATCCATTTGCTGCTACAGACCTGAGGTGAGTTCAGCGCCTCTCAAACAACCACGGGCCAAATTCTGCCGACTATAAGTGATAGGAAAGATAGATGGCGACCAATGCAACGGTGACAGCTATGCATACACGAGAAAATGAGGCTCTACAGCAAAAAACAGGTATTGAGAGCTAGATCATAAGGAGAAACCCTTAGCGGTGCCATATACAATTATACACGTATAGGTTGACGCCTAATATAGTCTTTCCTTTCTATTGTCCATCTCCTTGCTATCTATTTCGGAAATATTTTTTCGGGTGGAAACGCACCTCTCATGATTTACGGGAAGGGTGTGCGTAGTCAGGTGGCCGGTGCGCATCGGGAGCTGCAATCTTTCTACACTTCTCGACTTAGAGAGCTGAGCAGGTATCTGCAACAATAGGAATACAGCACCTTTCACAACACCTCAGTGGCCTCACGAAACCACCGACAGGTGGATATTTTCGGTTCACAAGGGCGAACATCTAGCTTGTGTGGGCCTACCGTCCTTCTGAACTCCCATATAGCTATCTCTTCCCACTCTCCCCTACCGAAGTACCAAACTGATCTGTGGCTCTCTTAATCTATGCTCGTCACTCAAAGCACCGCCCAAAGTCGGCAATCCGCTTTATTTCCTGGTCGCTAATTTCTTTTTTTTTTCTTGTTCTATAGTTGAGAAAACGCAGCTCATTACAGTGACGAAACGAGCCGTTGCGGCGTTGACGGTCACGAGAGCCAATTTCCGGTGACCGGGGTAAATGCTAGACGGACCCGGTGGTAGCATCTTCTTGCCCATGAAGTACAATCGAACTAGCTCTCTTCTACGAGGAAACTGGCGGACTCCCTTCCGCAAGTACGTTGCTGTCGTCTGGTGAAAGTAGCTTCCTCCATATCTTGAGTGCGATAATTAGTTGATGCCGCACTAACAGTACACTAGTCTTCTCTCCTTTCTTTTTCTTTTTTTCCTCTCTTTGCTGTGCTCACAAAAATAGGAAAAAAACAAAATAGAAACTCCACACGCACAGGGCAAAACGGCCACTTTTGTTCTTACAAATCTTCTGCAAATAGCTTTCCACAACACACACATATTTTCAACAACTGATAGTTACATACATATTTTTGTATTTTCTTGTTTCTTTGTTACCTTAGTGCGACTCTGGTATAGACTCTATATCTCTTATCTGTCTTTGACACATTTAGCTTTCATCAGATCTTTGTCGAGAGCGTACTTTTCCCACTCCCCCACGCTCCACCAAAGTACACGCCCGTCTTACTAATACCCACCACCACGCAACCCTCAATACCAAGCACTGACACTAAAGATGAGCTCTAAATCCGCTGCAGCCATCTTGCAACGACAATTTAAGGACCTCACTGACCCGAAGAAGGGGATCCCGTCCTTTCACATTGAGTTGGACAATGACAACATATTCTTGTGGAACATCGGCATCATGGTTTTGAACGAAACGTCCATGTATCACGGCGGTTACTTCAAGGGTCAGATGAGATTCCCTCCAGAGTTCCCGTTCTCGCCACCGACGTTTAGATTCACTCCGGCTATTTACCACCCAAATGTGTACAGAGACGGCCGTTTGTGTATTTCCATTTTGCACCAAGGAGGAGACCCAACTTCCGAAGAACCAGACAGCGAGACATGGTCTCCAGCACAGACAGTCGAGCTGGTGTTGATTTCTATCATATCGCTTTTGGAAGACCCAAATGTGTCGTCGCCAGCAAACATCGATGCGTCGGTGGAGTTGAGAAAGAACCCCGATGCGTACAAAAAACGGGTGTTGCAAGAAGTTGAGAGATCAAAGACCGACATCCCTGAAGATTTCGTCATGCCCGAGTCGGAGCACATGGCTTACGGCAATAACAACTCCCACAACAACGAGATCGAACAAGAGCCAGTCGACGAGGACTTTTGGTACGATAGCGAAGAAGAAAGCTTTGACGAAGAAAGCCTCATGGATGACATGGAGGATGAAGAGGAAGAAGACGAAGAAGAGGAAGACGAGGAGGATGTCAGCATGAAATGAACGGCTTCGCCTGCCACACATGCTCTATCGTCTATTCGCACGCGCGCCGCACAACCACGTCATTTAGATCCCTTATGAAGCTAATGTTGGGGACGAGGACTAACCTCCTCTTTTTTTTTCTTCCCCCCCATGTACTCTTCACTTGCTCCGAAATACCCAAAGAAGACAGCTAAGCGAAATGAAGCTCTACACTTCCGTAAGTAGTATCTATTCATGCATTTATGTTTACGACCAATGTAGAAGAAAAGTTAGGTGAAATGACCAGTCATGGGCGCCTGTTAGGCCCAAACATGCGCCTATTATATTTGTGATACAGAATTTGCTTCTTCCTTGCCTGCAATAGAAGGGCTCCCCTGAACCCCCCTTACTCTCTGTGGTAGCCCTTCAAGCCCTCGCGCAAAGTCGAATTCACGTTATCTATCTTCAACTTCGCAACCGCGTCTGGAAATCCGTCATTATAAAATATCACCACATACAAACTTGATTCCGAAGAATCTTTGACTGAGGACCCGGGAGTGGGCACTCCACCCCCGTCAGAGGTACCCTCATATTGGACTTTTTCAATAATGGCTTTGATACCCGGCTCAAAGGTCAACATGGTCCAATCTCCCTCATTTTCTTGCTTGAAAGTGTTTACTGCGAGGAGTGAATATATACTCAAGTTGTTCTCAGTTGTGAGTTCATCTGGAATGTTGGACGCAGTAACCGTGGTGAGAGGAAGTCCCGAGCTCGAGAGCAAGGAAATGGCCAAGGGCGATGAAAGTTGCGACGTTGACGAGGATGTAGATGCTAGCGCTGGTATAGGGTTTAAGCCTTGCGACAAAACCTTGGATATTTGTTTTTGTTGAAGCATGGCGTGGGCTAACTGTACAACCAAAGTAGAGCTGAGGACAAACTTTGTACTTGGCGTTGCTAAAGATTAGATGTCTATCATCCTGCATAATACTTCTTTGGAGAGAAAGCAGAACGGTTGTTTTCACGTTCCTGCACATACACGCTTGGACGCGATTTCTGCGATTTGAATGTTTTCATTCTTTTGTGGGCTTCACACACTAAGAAAAACATTTCGTGAACCAAACAGCATTAGCACCCCATCCCGTCTGGCAATTTCACACCTGGTGAAGTCAGCAAGTGGAAAAATACATTGAGAGTATAATCTTTCTGCTGTAGGACTGGCGAAGTAAACAGAGAACGAGAGCGAGACAGCGAAGGGTTTTGGGCCACAGATACACAGATCGCCAAACTTAGTAGTGACACAAATAGAAACACTGACTTGATCATATTTCAGTGATTGTATACCTGTGTCAGCATACAAGAGCTATTAGCTACATCTTTGCATCAGCAGCTATGGATTCTAGGAAAAGAAACCTAACTCTGGCCAATGGTGGTGCTAGGCTACCACTCAAAGAGACCACAAACTCAAACATCCCAGCCCCTGCACTCAAAAGGGCCAAACTCAACACTACTGCTAGTCACATTAATGGAGCCAATATCGGCGGCTCTAATGCCAATACAAATGCAACCCATAATTCGCACAACCACCACTGTTCAGTGCATAAACATAGTGGAGCTGGATATACTGCACCGACCAATAGAGCCGCGTTGGTACCCACAAATAACCACAACGTACACAACCTTCAGCACCAGCCACAGCAACAACAGTCTCATCAAATAAACAAGGCAGCTGTTCGCACGACTAGATTAGTGGGCGACGAACTCGCGCAATGGCAAATCTCTTGGCGGAGAATTATGACTGAGCTGACTATCTACTTTGACACACAGGGCTGCGACAATAAGAGCGCAGCACAGCAAAATGAACAAAAGCGTGCACTGAGGCTATTGAAAGCCGTTGGATGTACAATCTCTGCATTTTTTGACAGGAATGTCACCATCATCGTCACGAGACGCGACTATAATGCCAACAAAGAGTATCCCTCAAACGACATTTTGCATGATGTCACGAACCAGCGCATCAAGGTTTGGAACTATTCAAAAGTATTCCGTTTCTTAAGCTACTTGGAGATGCAGCCCGACACTAATGATGGTTCTAACACACTCACGCATTCGAATACGCATCACAGTATCGCAACTACTCACGCGCACCAGCAAGATGGTTTGTATAACCTCTTGAAAGAAGAGAAGATTTTCGGCAACAACGACCGTGATCCACACGCAAAGCGTGATGATTTGCATTATTTGGAGAAGAACTTCTTATACTCCTACGACCTCAGCCAAACAATCAGACCTATTGCAGTCAGAGAATGGCTAGATAATTCCTACCCAGTATTATCACTTACTTTAGATGGAAAGTGTCCGTTTATCTTTGATTCAACCCCTGTACATGAGCAAAATCTGGAAAGAAGACAGTTAAGAAGGTCTCAAAAATTTGAAGCAGCAAAGGGATATCGCGAATTGTTAAGAGAAGCTACAAAGAGGATTATTGGCCATGCAGCTGGAGTTACACCGAGCAAGAGCAGCTCTTTCAGTGGCTCTGGTAACAGTACTGACAGAACTGAACACGATTCGTCAGATTCGAAGAGGATCGAAGCTGATACATCAGAAAAGTCATCTACCGAAGCAGCAACAGCAGCAACCGCTACAGTCCCGTTGGTGGAGGATAAGGAGAACATAGAACCAAACACTGCTATTACTGCCGGAAGCACAACCACTAAATATACATTCAAGGCACCTCCGGTAAATCCAGGACCATTGACTCGCCAGTCATCAGTGATGCAAGCTAATGATTCAAATTCCAAATACTATGAGGTTGCAGCATCTGGATTCAATGGGGCATCCAACGCAGCTCAATGTTCTGTGGATACAAACAGCAACGGAAATATCTCCAACAATAATAACACTGCGTTAGCATTGGGAAATGGCTTGGGTCCAAGCGTCTCACAGGTACCTAACAAAAATATCAACAATTTGAAGCGGAGAATATTCATGAAAAAGCAAAAGGAAAAGAAGCATCTTCGTGACAGCAGAGAGAAAGAGTTGAAACCAGGCTATTGCGAAAACTGCAGAGTCAAATACGATCATTTCGAAGACCATATAGTTTCTAACAGGCATCGCCACTTTGCATGTGATGATTCCAATTTCAAGGATATCGACGACTTGATTGCCACGCTAAACCAAAGCAAGTCTTTAGGCTATGTAACTTCGAATGGAGACTACAAGTTGGCATAAGAGGGCTACGATAGCCTTACTACTGAAAACGAAACAGAGAGTTCATTATCTCAGCACGACTAGCTACCCAAACAACAACATAATATTTCTTGTTAGATTTTTACATCAATTGCATATCACCAACATCATGTCACAGGGACAATCCTGATTTTTTCTGTAGGTATTTTATTTGTAGTTATTCTTTTTTCGCAACCATTCTGGCTGCTGGATTGTGCAACTCGTATTTTTTATGATATGATTGATCTTTTTTTTTTTCAGATTTAGATACTCTTCTGCAGTATAAAATTTTCAATTCAGCCTTGAACAAGTAGTAGATCTTTCTATTGACGATGATAAATATAGCACTAGGACACAGGCTAGTTGTCCGAAGTGGATTACAATACTCGTGTACGAGAGGGTATAGCGACTTTTTGAAAAACCTTCCTCGAGCTGGAGTTTCGAGATTTGGTAAGCGGAAAACACCTCCAGACTCTCCTACAAAAGTTGAGGTTGCACAAGCACAAAGAGCATCAGATGTATCCCCTAAGCAAAACCAACAGAAGCCAAGAGTGACTTCGCCAAGAGTACAAATTCTCAACTCAAATGCACAACAACCGAGCCAGCAACTGGGTCAAGGTACCAATAGATTTGCAAATAGGTACAATAGTGGTCCACAAGGTCAAGGCGGTGCCAGACAAAAGCTAGCCAAACCGTTCAATAAAGTCAATAACCCAGAGGCAGAGCAAATGCGAGATTATAACAGAGCAAAAGACGCATTGAAAAAAGCACAGCAGAAGACAAATATCAGCAGTAATGCCAACAAAACTGCGAATTCTGGCAGTAAGCGTGATCAGCGTCAGCAACAGAGGAAATCTGCTTCTAAGCCAGTACAAAAAATTCAAATATCCATTCCAACTTTCATTACAGTGTCCAATCTTGCCACAATAATGGGCGTTTATTTAAACGACTTACTCAAAAGATTGCAAGAGCTTGGGTTCGAAGGAATGAGACACGACTACATCTTAGACAAAGAAAATGCATCCCTTATCGCGGACGAGTTCGGCTTTGATGTCAGTATGAACGATGAGACTGGAGCTGATTTGTTTCCTTCGCCTCCAGCAGAGGATCCTGCTAAACTTAAACCCAGAGCCCCCATCGTCACCATAATGGGACACGTGGACCATGGCAAAACTACCATTTTAGACCATTTACGGAAATCGTCAATTGTTGAAAAGGAGCATGGTGGGATTACACAGCATATAGGAGCTTTCTCAGTTGTTACACCAATTTCCAAGAAAAAAATCACCTTTTTGGATACTCCAGGACACGCTGCGTTCTTGAAAATGCGTGAAAGAGGAGCCAACATTACCGATATTGTTATTCTTGTAGTCGCTGCGGATGACTCTGTAATGCCGCAAACGATAGAAGCTATCAAGCACGCAAAAAAATCTGGAGTACCCATAATCGTTGCTATCAATAAGTGCGATAAACCAACAGCAAATCCAGACAAGGTGATTGCAGATGTATCCGGTCATGGCATTGAAGTTGAAGATTATGGTGGAGATACGCAAACAGTCAGAGTCTCGGGGAAAACAGGTTTGAATATGGATAAATTAGAAGAGGCTGTCATCACTTTGAGCGAGTTGATCGAGTTACAA
The DNA here is from genome assembly GCA_003707405.2 of Dujonia schatavii. Classification (NCBI taxonomy): domain Eukaryota; kingdom Fungi; phylum Ascomycota; class Pichiomycetes; order Serinales; family Debaryomycetaceae; genus Dujonia; species Dujonia schatavii. Next base: position 85,870 of record PPIY02000015.1, on the reverse strand, counting down.
GCCGAGACAAGTGGAATTCCTGCAGAAGGATGGGTGATAGAGTCTGAAGTCAAGAAAGGGTTGGGCAATGTGGCCACTGTTCTCGTTAAGAGAGGCGTGATGAAGACAGGAAGTATCATCGTCGCAGGTCACACATACTGCAAGGTCAGAGGCATGAGAGACGAAGCAGGCAAGCCAGTAAAGGTTGCCAACCCATCGACACCAGTTGAAATATGGGGATGGAAGGAGTTGCCCAGCGCTGGTGATGAAGTATTGGAGAGTAAGACAGAGCAGTTTGCAAAAAAAGTGGTGGAGAACAGAATTGCAAGAGAGAAGCAGATCCAGGCATCGAGAGATATCGAACTCATAAACGCAAAGAGAATGACTCAAGTGAAAGAGCTCGAGAGACAAGAAAAGTTGAATGAAATGAAATTGGCTGGACTAGACATCAGTGATATTGAAGGATTCGAAGACGATGTTGACGCCAAAGCGACATGCAAGACGATGAATTTTATTATCAAATCTGATGTCTACGGATCTGCAGAGGCAATTAAGGAAAGCATTGATGGTCTTGGAAACGAAGAAGTGAAGGCTGCCGTGATCTACGAGGAAGCTGGACAACCTACTGAATCAGATATAGATAGAGCAGAAGCTGCAAATGCTCAAATTTTGTGTTTCAATATAAAGGTGAGCAAGGATATTCAAGCCAAGGCTTCGAAAAAGAAAGTTGAGATTAAGGAACACAATGTGATCTATCACCTCATTGAGGATGTCACTAAGGTGCTCACAGACCAATTGGCCCCGCACGTGGAGAGGAAAATTTTAGCTAGAGCTGATTTGAGGGATGTCTTCACTATTACTGGCAAAAACAAGTCCAAGTTCAAGATTGCAGGATGCAAAGTTAGCAATGGAGTGATCAAGAGAACCTCGGACGTGCTTGTCGAAAGAAAAGGGGTGGAGGTGTTCAGGGGAAAGATTTCTTCATTGAAACACGTCAAGGATGACGTCTCTGAGGTGAAAAAGGGAACAGAGTGTGGTATTCAATTTGAAGGCTGGGAAGAGTTCCAACAAGGCGATGTTATTAATGTGTTTGAGGAGATTTTGCATCCACGGTACCTTTGAGCGAGTTGATGCAGCCGTGTTCATGTATATAATATATTATCCTGTATATAAGGCATTTTTTTAATATCTTTTGATAGTGCCATCGGTTCGATGAGCCTGTAGTAAGTCGAAGATAAGACCACATGAGAAATGAGTTCGAACGACCAATATTCTTCTGAGGAAGAAGATTTTGAAGAATCTACGGTAATTCAGAATTCTAATGTGTTGCTTGGTTTCGTTGACGTTGGAATTGAAACCGATGAAGATGATGAGCCAACTATAGAGGATACTTTCATCGGAAGCAAACCTGTTTGGCTTCATCCCCAATCACGCCCAAGTGATGAAGTGCTATCGTGTAAAAATTGTGGAAAAAAGATGGCTCTTCTATTACAGGCATACTCACCATTTGAAGATACTTTGTATGATAGAGTTATCTATATTTTTGGTTGCGTAGACACTAAACTGTGCTCCAAAAAGACAGGAAGCATCAGGCTGATCAGAGGAATACGTAAAGATCCGAAAAAGATGAAGGAGTTAGAACGTGAGAATGAGGCTGCCTTGAGGAATACATTGGACGAGAAATTGAAGCTTGAAGAGGGTAGAAAATTGCAACTTGAAAAGACCAAGGATTTGTTCACCAGCGCCAATACTTCTCTGGCAGGTAGTGGTTCCGAGAATCCATTTGGCAGCGCAAATCCATTTGCTAGCGCTAGCCCATTCAGGACGCCAGAAGTAAAAGCAAGCGATGCGGCAGCACCTACGAAAAATACTGTAAAAAACACTCCTACGTTTGCAGAAGCAGCGAAGAAAAAGCTCCCAAAGCCAGAGCCGACTAAATCTACAAGCACAGAAGAGATAGACTTACCAACATACTCTGGGTCCTTTTTGTACGTACAGCCTGAGAAGTTCAGGAAGATCACAGACCCAGTACTCGAAAAGTACAAGCACTTGACTGAGATGGATGTAGACGGCTCGACGTCATTGGAATCCAAAGGCAGCTCGTCAGGATCATCTGCACAACTCGATCCTGGTGCAGCCAAAGTTTCCAACATGCTTGATGATAAGTTCTTCGAAGCATTTACCGATAAAGTGAAGCACAATCCATCGCAAGTTCTTAGATACGAGCTTGGAGGTAAGCCATTACTTTACACAGGCAGAGACTCGGTGGCTGCCAAATTCCTCGGTAAGGAGATTACAGTCCCTAGACCAGGATACAACCCTTCTTCATTCAGACAATTCGAACTTCAACTTTTGCCCAAGGCAATTATGGATTTGGAGAAGGGCATAGAGAAGAAGGATTTGCTAGACGGAATGGAATGGGGCACAATCGTGGTGTGTAGCGACGCAGAGGACTTCATGCCCGAATTGGATGAAAACCATGTGGGATACGTAGAGGAATGGTGTGGAGTCCAATGGGAAGAGCTGGTATAGTGTTGAATACATAGAAGCAAGAGAAAAGGAATTGTAGAGATACAGAAACTGAGCGCAAACGACACCTGTTGTTGCAGCCAAGGTTGCAGCAACTCAGCCTTTGTGTCGAAACTTTCCGAACAATTAGCGGTGCAGACTAAGACGCGCACTCAAAGTCGAATCGCACATTCGAATTCGAACCGTATACACCAAAGGCTAAGAGTACTAGGCTAGACGCCACTTGGTCTTTCAATCAAGTTTATTTTTTTTTTTGTTCAGTTCGCTCAATGCGTGTGTACAACGGATTTCATTGGCAGTAGTGACGTAGTGGGGCGCGCAATGGGCTATTTTCTTTCCAGTATTGCTGCGCGACAGGTACTGTGCATCTCGGGAGACCAGAGGCGAAGTTTGCACTAAAATGCGAACGGACTCGACACCAGCTAACGATCATATATGCAAAAAAGCCACAATAACTGAGAGCAGCAGAACTCACTGCTCTTCAATTGCGACAGCCGACAAATTCCTCGCTATATGTTTCTATAAGGACTCGGAGAATGGAGGATGGAAGCGGACGCGATGCTGCATTCCTGTAGCTGCAGCAAAAAGATGGTTAATTTTTTTTTTTTTTTGTCCCGCGACCAACCTTATGCAAAATGACATAGCTAGTAAATGAGATAGAATCAGATAAGAAGGGAAGGGCGAAAGGAGCAGTATACGCAGCAGAAGCAGATGTTGAAGAACAAGCCCGAGGACTCAAAGATGACTGTATTCATAACTCGAAAATCTTTTCACATCTGGAAGGTTCAAGTGGTACACTTTCAATAGTGATCTCCTCCATTTCTTTTGCTAAAGGCGTGTGTTAGATTTTTTTCCTACATAGCAAGGCTCATAACAACATCTGTGATCTTTAAGCAGCGCAACCGTTTATAAAGTGAATTTCACTCGTCACTAGCTGTCCTCTAAACAAAGATTTCCTACTATTCTTGTCTAACGTAGATTATCCACGCAGATAAGTTACTAATCCCGCGTGAGAACTGCTCCTACGAGAACTGTTCCTACGACCCAAAGAGAACCCCGCATTTTCGCCTTCTTTTATCATAAACTTTGTGAACAAGGAGTTGGCAACACCTTCATAGACACCCAACTACCAACCATACACTTCCAAAGTACTAACCTCTGAACAAGTTCGGTTTTTATCTGCATTTTCACCCTTCATTCCCCTAGATCTCCATAGACTCACATAATGTCACACCAGGACTCGAGCTCCGATGACGAGCAACAATTCAGATCTAATATCAATCTACCAGCTTTCCTGTTGAAAAAGCATCAAAAGCCCAACGCTAGAGGTAATTTAGTGAAGGCTGGTAAGAAACTCAAGCAAACGGGAAAAACCGTGAGATTTCCCGAGTCTCGTCCTCACTCACAACTGCAACAACTACAGCTGAATCGCCACTCCATGATTAGTAACTCCACTAGAAATGAGGATTCATCGGATTCAGATTTTCTGGTTTCCGAAGCGTTGGAGGGATCTATTGACCCTAACTTGCCTAGTTTCAACAAAATTCATGCTCCACAAGCAGATTCAAGTGTATTTCAGAGTCAAGGAAGACTTGATGATGACGATGACGACGACGATGAAGATCCCTTGGAACACAAGCCACCAAATTTGCAATCCAACCCACACTTTTACGAAACTGACTCTTCAGATGAAAGCGAGAATGAGGTGGGGGTAGATGGTCAACTGCAGACAGAGACACAGGCTCGACCGGTACAGCCATTCCTGTTCGTTACTCCAAGAAGGTCGTCACAGACATCAAGTGCAATGCACCTTGGCCGCAAGAGTTCCATTCAGCAATCTATTGGTACTGATATCACAGATCAGAGAGATGATTTGGTGTCTAATCGGTCAGGAAATTCCGAAGAAAGGGGTAGTGGGATCAGAAGTCTTCTCCGTAAAATAACTTTAGCTGATACTAGAGATGAGCCAAGTAACGCGGACATTGATATCTCAGACGTGGCTCCTTCTGTTTCGGATACTTTCCTTGGAAGAGTACTCAGCATGTCTAATCATGGAAGTATGAGTGGAGGAGGGTTAGCTCCTGGAGCTTCACAACAGGCCTCCAGGCTCCGTAATATTGACGAAGAATCAGAGGTTGGTTTAGATCCAGATGACCCAAATAGTGAAGCAATTGAATTGAAGAGAATGGATTTCGCAAAGCTAAGCGAGGAAGCGCAAAACTTGATCTCGGTTCATGTACCTGATGCCAAAAAGATGATAAGACGCATCGGTGCAGAGGATACAATCCCTGAGCATGAACTCGAACAAGCTCATCCGCATTCAGTGGACTACTTGCAAGAGGAAAAAGTATCAGAAAATGATCTCTTATCACCAACAATGACTCAGGATTATTCAAATGTTACTACAGACACTGAAGATAATCAAAATGAATTTCTTGCACCGAACCCAGACTTCTTCCTTAGAGGGGAGGGTCAAACAGAGGAAGGAAACGACTACATGATGTTGGATGAACATATTGATGACGGATATATTGCCCCACCAAAACAGGTGCATGCAGGGGTGCTCTCATCTTTGCTCAAATTGTACCAGAACCCTCAGGAAGCAAAATCATCGGGCACTTTCACAACAGGAGGAGACACATTGTTGGGTGACGAGTTTGATGACTATAATTATCAAGCCAGGGACAGCTCAAAATCCCATGGGGTCGCCAAGGATTTTTCCAAAATCAAAAATGGAATTCGCAAGGGTCCCAAGATGATGGCAAAGAAGATGAACAAAAGGAGCAAAAGGGATGCATCTAGCAGCTCTGGTGATAGTCCGATTGGCAACGAGAAGCCGAATAGTGACTCTGATGACTCCAATGCAGATGATGGCCATTTAGACGCTGCTGGCCGTAATCTTCCATCCTTCCAGAACGCAAAACCAAAATCAGCACCGAAACGACCGACAAGTGCAAAGGTCCCCAAATTGTACAAAAAGAGCAAAAAGAACAAGTTAGCGGAACAGCTCAGAATCACTGTTCATATTGCCGACATCCTTCAAAGACAGAGATTTATTTTGAGAATGTGCAAGGCATTAATGTTGTATGGAGCTCCTACCCATAGATTGGAAGAGTATATGACCATGACAAGCAGAGTACTAGAGATTGATGGTCAGTTCATCTATTTCCCTGGATGTATGATTGTAGCGTTTGGTGACGCAACCACGAGAACATCTGAAGTGCATTTGGTACGTTGTGCTCAGGGTTTAAATCTCTCCAAGTTGTCTGATACCCACAGAATTTACAAATCAGTAATTCATGATTTAGCGGGTGTGGAAGAGGCCGCAGTGAAACTAGAAGAATTATTGAAAAGAAAGAATCAGTATAATCCTTGGATCTGTGTGTTTCTTTATGGGTTAGGGTCATCCATGGTTACTCCATTTGCGTTTGGAGGAGGGTGGTATGATATACCCATGAGCTTTATCGTTGGTTGTTGTGTTGGGTACTTGCAATTTTTTGTTTCTTCCAAGTCCAATTTGTATTCCTCAGTGTTCGAAGTTACCTCGTCTATTGTTGTGAGTTTCTGTGCGAGAGGAATTGGTAGTATCAAAGGCGGGAAGTGGTTCTGCTTTGCTGCTATTGCGCAGGGTTCGTTGGCATTAATTTTACCAGGTTATATCATTCTCTGTGGATCATTGGAATTACAGTCAAGAAATCTCGTTGCAGGATCCGTGAGAATGTTCTACGCCATCATCTACTCGTTATTCTTGGGGTTTGGTATCACGTTAGGTGCTGCTTTGTATGGGTGGGTTGATAAAAATAGCACCTCTGATTCCCAGTGTCCTGCGGGGCATAACATGGACGCCAAATATAGAATAATCTTTGTGCCAATGTTCTCATTATGTTTAGGCTTGATCAATCAAGCCAGGTACAGACAACTTCCGGTCATGGTTGGTATTGCCAGTATTGGATATATTGCTAATTATTTCGCTGGAAAACATTTTCATGAAGTGACGGAATTCACTGCTGCCATTGGAGCCTTTGTTGTTGGTATTTTGGGCAATATGTACTCCAGAATCTGGAAGGGTATGGCTGTCAGTGCCATGTTGCCGGCCATTTTCGTGCTTGTTCCGTCAGGAATTGCCTCGCAAAGTACTCTTTTGACTGGTATCAATACCGCTAATCAAATTACAGAGAATAGGAATGCAACAACTTCTGCTGCGTCATCAACAAATGACAGCACAGGTGCCTTGCTGTTTGGTGCTACAATGGTAGAGGTTTCCATCGGTATTAGTGTGGGATTATTTGCAGCCGCCTTAGTGGTATATCCATTTGGCAAAAAGAGAACAGGTCTCTTCACTTTATAGACTAATAGATATAGATCAACACATAAGTTCGAAAAGATGACTTAAGATTTACTGGCGCAAGATATTCAACAAAAACTAAGGTAAAGTAGGAGATATTAGTGAAACTGTATATAAAAACGCAGCCATTTCGTTTGTGTAATATAACTTGCTCCCTCGCTTCCATTCAAGAACGTTTTCCGAATGCCATATCTACCATTGTTGAGTCACACACAAGCCAAATACAAAAAGAAATGGCTGCATTCGATGACGATGATTTAGAAGATTACGAACAGTATTCCGATGGAGATGAGTTCAATGAGGACACCTTGAATGATGAGGAGTATGAAAAGCTTTACGCTAGTTTGCCAGCTTTGAAGAAAGAAATGGCAGACTACAATGACGACATACTAGAACTCGACTTGAAAGAGGCACTCTATTTCAATTATTACAAATTGCAAGATGCAATAAAGGAGTTAAAAGAAAAATATCCAAGAAAGAAGAAAGGTATGTATTTTGTATTTTCGTGCTACTTATTTTGAAGAAGCAGATTGAGCTGGAGAAGGTGGCGAGCTCAAGAAGGGGATTTGCACATATAGCACCTCTTAACTTCTTGAGACCTGCCTCTTCTCCGATTCTACTGCTACTTTAAAGTTAACCATCGAAGCGTAAATTATTTTTGACAAGTTCTAGCATCCTAAACAACGTTAGTTATAATACATCCTCCATCGCCGATTCTGGAAGTTACATCACCTACCCCGGAACGGCCTCTATCTAAATTGGCACTTCTTGCCCAAAAGCGAAAGCTGGAGAAGCAGCGTCAGCAGCAGGAACAGCAGCAACTGGAAGCCCATCAATTGCAGCAGGGACCACCAGACATTAACCGAGCCTCAAAATTGTCCCAATTGGCGAAGGCAAGAGCTGATGGTTCTGCTTCACAATCCTCTGTAAAGGCAGCCTCTATCTTAGACGGCCTAAAGAAGAATATCGGGAAAAAAGACGAAGGACAGGGGAAGCCTAAACTGATACTAGCTTTGGGGAAAACACCACTTGAGCCCAGACGGATACTCAAACGAAAAACTTTAGATCAAGCTGCAGATACTCCAATAGTGGATACGAGTGCTCAAAATAGTAGCAGTGGCAAAACTACTTCTAGAAACACTAGTAGCCCTGTGATACCAGACCTTAACGTTGTTTACGATGACTCGAATTTGTTAAAAATCGCGAGGACGCAAGTTTCAGAGTTTTTGTTCCACCAGAAAAGTACCGAGGCTGTGGAATCAAACAAGAGGAAGAGACTAAACCATTTCAAAGATATATTTGACCCAATTACTAACCATGAAGTAACTTTATCTACAGCTAAGAAAATCAAAGACAATTTCAGTGAGCCAAGTCCTGATCAAAAAGTGCTAAATGCGCAAAAGGCAGCATTTGAAGAAAATATGGGAGGCTTGACTTTGACTGAGGCAAAGGCTAAACAACAAAAGGAACAACAAACGGAACAACTGTCACTTCCGAAATCAGTGAAATCTACTAAGCCATTCAAAAAGATTGATCTAGACACCATTCTTAAAACTCACAAGGATTATCTTAAACCCAGAAAGTCGTTTGTTGTTATCGGCCACGTCGATGCGGGAAAGTCAACACTACTTGGACGACTCCTTTATGACGTTGGAGCAGTCGATGCCAAGCAGTTAAACAAGCTTACTAGAGAAGCGGAAAAGGCAGGAAAGGGTTCCTTTGCATTGGCTTGGATAATGGATCAAACTACAGAAGAAAGAAATAGAGGTGTCACTGTGGATATTTGTGCCACCTCTTTTGAGACAGAAAAATCAAAATTCACTGCCATCGACGCCCCCGGTCATAAGGACTTCATTCCACAAATGATTAGTGGAGTGACCCAAGCAAAATATGCCGTGTTGGTCGTTGATTCTATCAGCGGTGAATTCGAGTCTGGCTTCAATATGGATGGACAGACAAAGGAGCACATGCTATTGGCCCGCTACTTAGGGATTGAAAAGGTTATAATTGCCGTGAACAAGATGGATAAGGAGGGCTGGTCGCAACAGAGGTTTGGCGATATCAAAATGCAATTAACGGAGTTTTTGACTAGTCCAGAAGCAGATGTTGACTTCAGGAAAGACCAGCTTGAATTTATTCCGATTTCGGGCTTAAGTGGGAACAATCTCTCCAAAAGAGACGCAAAGATTGCTGAATTCAAGTGGTATCAGGGGCCAACTCTTTTGCAATACTTGGATCAATTGGATGAAGATATCAACCGCAATAACTCTTCAAAATCAGCCCTGGAACTTCTTGCCGAGGATCTCAACCTTACTATTAACGATGTGTTTGAGTCTACAAATTCTGAATTCATCGTCACAGGAAAGATTCTGTCCGGAGTGGTACAAGCTGGGGAGACTGTGTTGATAACTCCTATCAATAAACCTCTTCAAGTTCAGGGGATCAGTGTGCACGAACGTGATGTTGACTTCGCCATGGTTGGTGATGTTGCTCTGTTGAAATTCAAAACAAGTCAACTTCAAGGCACCGTGACATCCATCACTGCGGGAGACATGGTCGTGAAAATCAACTCTTCGATCCAATCACTGGACAAGTTCATTTGCGAAATAAAGGTTTTCCAAATGGAGAAACCTTTACTCATTGGTACTCCATTTGTTTTGTTCAGAAACAATTGCCACTCGCAAGCAAGAGTCACGAAAATAATTGATATCCTTCATGATGGTGGCAATGACGCTCTGCAGAAGAAGAAAAAGAAGAGAATGCACTTAGTATCTAAGCAATTAGCGAAAGTGGAAATACAAAGCGAGAGGGTATTCCCCATGGCAACGTACAACGAAAACGAAATACTTGGTAGGGTTGTACTCAGAAGAGAGGGTCGTACCATTGGTGCTGGCAAAGTGGTTGATACAGAAACGGAAACAAGGATGTGAAAACACCTCCTTGTAAATAAAAAGTCCTTTGTCACATCTAATTACGATATATAATCTAAAAAGAGAAGTAATAGAGCCACCACGATACTTGTAGTTATTATAATTCGCGAGCCTGTTTTATTTCTCGAAGTGGCCTTTGTCAAGCTTTTATTACCCATCTTGACATCCAATTCAACTTGACCCTGATTATCTAATAGATTTTCGATTTGCTGTGATTGATTTTCTAATTGAAAAGATAACTCTGTCTGCAAGTTCACAATATCGATCATTGAATTTCGTAATTTTTCAACCTGTTGGAATTGGTTTGTTTTTAAGGTTAAGAATTCTTGGTTCTCGGCATCGAGCGACTTTTCCTGCTCTTGTGTCAAAAGGAATTGTTGTTGCTGCTGTTGGCCAGCAGTAGAAGAAGACGGATCTATCTCTTTATCGAGATCCGAGTCTAAGAACGCGCTGGTAACCGCTATGTTGCTATTTACGTTAGACAATGTGTATGGTTCTTCTGAAGATGGGAGGTTCAAGTCCAAGTCGTATGCATCTCCTAAATTTTGAAAATTTAGCACATTTAGTTGTCTTTCCCTCTCATACCGCTTTCTTTGTAGCCTTTCAAATTTCTTATTGATACCATTGGTGAGTTCGTTCAATGACTTCAACACCTGTGTTCTATGGGCACTTACTGTCACCAAGAAGAGCCCCCAATCATCTTCTTCGTCGTTTCCGGAACCAAATATATTGGACATCCACCCGCCATGATTGCTCGCCCTTTTAGCATTGACTCTGGACTGTCTTTCGTTTTCATATCTCTGTAACAACTTTAGCTTCTCATACAACTGCTGTATCTCCATTTGGAAGTCCTCGTCGATTTTATTCTTCTCTTCAATGGAAAGAGATGTCGATGCAGTGGCTGACGAAGATGAAGCGTCATGGACTTCGAGGTAATGCGAACGAACATCCGTGACAAACTGGTCCAATTTACTCAATAGCACCCTAAACTCCAAGCATTCTTTGAGAAATGTGTCATTGACTTTGAATTCGATTTCGGCTGGTGATCGAGCCTTCCGCTTACGATTATGTACCTTTGTGTTCAGATTTTTATCAGCAGATGCTGATTCTACAATGCTAACGCATTGCCTGAACAAGGGAGTTAAGTCAGACATCTAAGTGATGGGAATTTTGATACTATCAGGTTTGCCTTCATAAGAGGAGCAAGCGCTTTTTCTCAGGTGGTGGAGGTGGCATAATTTGTAATATGCAGAACATCTTATCTTGCTGCAACAGAATCGAATACACAACAGATGGTAACCAAGTGGCAGCTCCCTCCTTCATTTGAAGAAGATATCGAAGACTTGAGGGTAAATCATCCAAATAAATCAGAAACGAGGCGATTGTAGACTTTGCGTCTTTCGCATATGGTCACCGTTACAGGTTTATTTTACTTAAATTTGCATTTTTTCAGCTAAATATTACTACGCGTGTTTTTGCAGCCGACTAACCATTAAGATAATCTACACATTCAGAAATATCAATGACATCAGGATGTGTTCCACTATAGCTCGTGGCATCAATACTCTTTGTCTCATACAATACATTCCATCTTCCAGGAAATTTTGAACCTGCAATGTTTGGCGTATTGAAATTGTAGTCCCTTTTCTCCTCCGGCGACAAATTCACGTATTTGTGGTACTCCGGCGCGCCCGGGAACAATATATTGTCCCCAACTAAAACCGTTCCTGGACCGATCAAGTTGAGGGACTCCAAAATGCGGAGATCTGGAACATAGAGCTCTTTGGCATGGTCAACCAACACAAAATCAATAGAACTAAACGTTCCGTGCTTGCTCAGAGCTAATTTCTCCACAAAAGCAGGTAATGACTGTGACGCCGGCCCCACAACGATTTCAATTTGGTCGTGCAAGCCTGCTAGATCAATGTGCTTTTGAGCAATTACTGCATATTCAGGGTTTATTTCAAACAGATAGTATTTGGAATCAGGGTTGTCCTGGAGCAACAAGTGGGTGAGGAGAATAGCCGAATAACCCATATAACCGCCCAATTCTGCGAAAAGTAGTGGTCGGCCTGCCTTCTTCTTCGCAGCAAACGATTGTCTTTTGTTAAGATCTTCAGTGATGAGGCCACTTTTTGATCTGCCTAAGTACATGGCATGAGGAGTAAACTTTTCAATCAATTCGATCACCTTGATTGGATGTCCTTGCACTTGCGCCAATTCTTCCTTTGGTAAGGAGAATATGGACTTCTCGAGGTCTTGTTCTTTTCCCATTCTGCTGATACAAAATATATATGTTGATTATTTTAATTAACGATTATTCGATTTATCTCCTTTTATGTGGCTGACAAGCGCGTGCTAGGTTGGGAGTGCGCTCTATATATATGGTTAAAAGTTCTGTGGGGTAGAATCAATTTAGTGCGAAATAGCGTGATGTTGTATTCTTTATTAGGTGTACATCCCGATGTCGGAACTTTATCTAAATATATATAGAACTCTGTTTCGATTTGATACGAAGCGTCAGTTGTGGCTCATGTGAAACTTACTTTGTTTCGGGCGCCTTTTTTTCGGGATTCTCAGGGCCAAGCCGTAAAGGGGAGGTATTAACTTGCTCACCGTGGCTGGTGGAAGCAGCGAAATTATGTGGTCGTTGTAGTCTTTGATGCTCAAGACTCTTGAGACGTTGTCATCAACAAAAATTATAGTTTGATTTCAACAAAGAGACGACTACATAAGGCTATCTTTATAAATTCAGACTTTACATTACCGAGCGAGGTTTCGAACCAATCCTTCTATATAAATTTCCTCCTCCGTGGTTTTAAATTTTATGGTTCGTAGAAGTGAAATAAACCTAACCTTGTGATACTCGCTCATTTTCCATGAGTTTTGTATGAACGAGGTGTTGCGCAAAATCACATTGTATGGCATTGTTGTACCATGGATGTTACTATCGTCAATGTTTCTGCTCTCACCACCATTATAATCCGTCGAAGTCTTGAAAACCGGGTCTTGCACCACAAGCTGCAATATATCGAAAAGTTCATCGTGCCACTTCTCTTCATTTATTAATAGCAAGAGATCAATGGATCCAATTTCTGCAACTCTTTCTTGGAGGTACCGGTGCTGCATGCATTGAGTGAAGAAAACGGCGTTTTCAATAAAAAAGTCACCTCTCGATTCGAATGTGAGGACTATATTTTTGGTCACGATGTCTAGTAGGTCTTGCTGTACAGCAATGGAGGCATCTATTATCACTGGTATCGATTCAGGACAGCTTTTCGAAAGCGTGGAAAGTATCTTCATACTGTACAACGATACGGGAGTCACGTCGTTCGTGTATACATTGGAATAGTGGGAGAGCCTCGATAAAAGCTTAGGGTATCGGAAGAAAATCCACGGCGTGCAAATGGAAAACCAATGAAGAGAAACAAGGTGCTTCTCTATATCTTTAGATCCATTGAATTCATTATCAATAACAGAAGCACCCTTGATAAAATCTTCTTGTAAGAGATCAAATACGTCATGATGGGCTAGTAATTCCAAGAATGGTTGAAAACTGCTAACTTTTGTATGTAAGATTTGCAGTAATGCATACGTATCAAGCCGTTTTTGCTGAGAGCCGGGGGCATTGGTTGAAACAAAAACATGTGTGGATATGTATGAAGATATTGAAGACACAAAACATCTAATTGGGATAAACTCATTTTGCTTGAATTGAGCATACAAGGACAGAATCTCTAAGTCATTAAAAGCCGTCGATACTTTATCAGGAGAGGAGAAAATGAGTTTGAAACACTTGGTACACTGGCAAAAATCTTGGTTGCAGCTCGCAGAGACTGGCTGCGATAAAGGAGATGGGGTGGCGACGCCATATAGTTTGCGGTGCTTTCTAGCCAGCAATGATGACGACGGGCTTGCTGATCTCTTCGTTAAAGTTGCCATTATATATCGAACCCCTGGTCAATTATATGGACGAATCCAAGGTGATGAAAAGTTTGAATCAAAGCTCGAAGAGTAGATCTAGGTATTAGTGGTATCAAGTGTTTGACTGTGAAAAGTCCTAAAGTCCCTTGAACAGTAACAAATTAATGGTATATAGTCCAAGAAGACTGTCCGCAAAATCAGAAACATAGCTTCATGTGTATTCTCTCTGCGATATGTCTCTGAAAGAGGGGACCACACTTCTGAGCCATACTTTTAAGATAGCGACGCAGCGGCCCCATTTTCCTAAACTGTGGAGCGGCTCGAAAATAAAAAAAAAAATAAAAAAAAACCCACGCCAAACTGCATATGCGCGGAAATTCGGAGATTGCGATGTTAGCATCAAAGGTCAACCAAATCTTACACAGATATACTGCAAGTACTCATCTTTTTGATAAGTCTCCACACTATTAACATGTCCCTTGCTTCAAGATTGGAAGAACTTCGAAGTAAAAAAATACAAAGCAAAGAAAATAACAGGCAGGAGCTATACAAGGAGGTGCAAAAGCAAAAACTGCTCTCAGCTCAGCTCAAGGAGAAACAGAAGCAAGTAGATGAGCTCGAAGCCTCGGGTACAATTCCTTCTTCCACAAGCACACACACTTCAAAAGGCTCACATACGAGACTGGATAACTTTTCATACACCTTAAGCGAATGCGAGGATTGGGATGCTAAACAAGCCGCAAAGGAAGAGTCTACTTCTCGCTCCTCGACTCATAATTTTTCAAGGCTTGCAGACCAGGTATACCAGAAACAGGTGCTGAAACTAGAAATCGATAAGGATGAATACCTTAAGCAGAAACTTAAACACGGAAAAGAGCAGGGCGCAAAGACTGAGGGCTACTTAATCCATAAACCACGTAAGGACAAAATCAATACACTCGTTAAAGGAATACATGAGACAAGCAAGAAACGAGAAGAACAATACAACAAGAAGCAGCTATCTACTCCAAAAACATCCAGTTATATCAACGAAAAAAACAGACAATTTAACATGAAATTAGACAGAGACTACAAGTAGCTCTCTTCAGATCCAGACATTAAAGGGTTTTGCCCAACCAGGGTTGGGGACACACACCACCCAGTCCACATACTTCCAGCCTTTTGGATGTCTTTTGCATGCACATTTTTCTTCCTCTTGTATATTATAGCTTCCAGATATGTCCAAAATAAAGTGCCTCCTTCATGTATATACAACATACAACAAGTGAAACAAATTATTGTCATATATTCGTGAAGGATCTTGGGTGCAAATCCACCTGCTCAGCTGGTGTAAGGAAGGTAGTGCACTTGCTCAGATAGTGTAGTGTCTTTTTTTTTTTTGTAGGCTCAATTTTGTGTAAACAAATTTGGAAAACTCACTGAACAAACTGCGTTGGAAACGAGCCAGATTTATAGACTCAGGTAGAAGAATCACGCAAAAGTCTTTCCTTAATACGGCTAGCTTTGTTGGACTAGATTAAGTTTTGAATTAGCATCAACTCTTACGCAACTACAAGCGATTGATTGTCTATTTCATTAGCTATGGCTAGAGAGGAAGACGAAGATATCACCAAGAATGAGTTGGTAGGATCGGAGGATACCAACGAAACAAAAGCACAAGATCATGGAGGGTTGTTGGACGATGACGCCGAGGTCTCGGACGATGATGATGAACCAGATTCGTCTGACGAAGATGACGAAGAAGATGACGATGAGGAGGCGATCAAGAAAGTCCGCGAGGGATTTATCGTGGACGACGACGAAGACGAAGAAAATGTCACAAGAGGCAGAAAGCACAGGAAGAGAAAGAGAAGAGAAGAAAGACGGGCTGAGGCAACGAAAGAAGAGATTGACGATGCTTTGGATGAGGATGACTTGGAGTTATTGTTGGAGAATTCCGGTGTCAGAAGAACAGTACCCGAACAAAGTAAACCTGGAAAATTTAAAAGACTCAAGAGAGCCCAGCCAGTTGATGGTGGCGATGAAGACGACAACGATGATAAAGGTGGAAGAGATGCATCGGATCAGGGAGCGAGTTCCAGAACTGGCACGGCTAGAGGTGGCCTTACTGATATGTTCTCTGATGACGAGGATATTGATGAAGGGGAAGACGAAGAAGGTCTCGCGGAAGGCTACCAACAGCTGTCTTCCGCCACGAGGCCATCTTCAACACGTAGAGATGACACCAATATTTTGGACGAGTTCGAAGATTTCATCGAAGACGATGAGTTTTCAGATGAAGACGAGGAACGTAAGCGGCAACACGAAAAACAGCGAGCAGCACAAAGAGCAAGAAGGGCTGGTCCAAGGTTAGATACTTCAAAGCTCTCGTCTGTGGACAGAGAATCCTTGCAGCAATTGTTTGAAGTGTTTGGAAATGGTGCTGAATACGAATGGGCGTTAGAAGCTCAGGAGACTGAAGACGACCTTAACGGTGAAAATTCAGAGTCTATTGCCCTCGATGAAGTGTTCGAACATGCAGAATTGAAAGAGCTCATGCTCACTGAAGAGGATAATATCATCCGTATAGTGGACATCCCTGAACGATTCCAAAAATACAGATCAAATTTGAATTATGCAGCTTTGGAAGGTGCTGAATTAGCAAGTGAACAACAGTGGATATTCAAAACAGTCTCTCGAGAGAAGAGAAGTGGTATCTCCAGTGATATTGAAGCTGCATTTAAAGATGCTGTGTTCAAGGTGGTTGAATTCATATCTAAGGATAACTACGAGGTTCCTTTTATATGGGCCCACAGAAGAGATTTCCTTCTCACTACAGTTGATAGAGTCAACCCGGATGGAACAACCTCTTCACAAGTTCACAAGTTGTTATACGAAGATGACTTATGGAGGATAGTGCAATTGGATATCGAATACCACTCTCTTTACGAAAAGAGAATTAATATCGAAAGATTGGTCGAAACCATAGGGTTGGAAGATGATGATATTGTAAGGGACATAAGAAACTTGGAAACGATGGTTGCAATTCAGGATTTGCACGACTATATAAGCTTCACTTATTCTAAAGAGATTGAAGAAGATAGGAAGCGTAAATCTGATGCAGAAGCTGCAGCGGCCGCTGCCACAGCTGCTGCCAGCGAAGCAGATGCTGATGGTGAAGGAGAAATCGAAGGAGAAGAGGAGTTTGAAGCTGATTCTTCCAACTCAACATCGAAGGCATCAAAAAAGCACTCAAAGTACGCTATTTTCGAAAGAATAAGAGAGAATGTCTTATACGATGCAGTCAAGGCATTGGGTATTACAGCCAAAGAATTTGGCGAGAACGTTCAAGACCAGTCTTCCAAGGGGTTTGAAGTGCCATACCGTATTCATGCCACTGACGACCCATTAGAATCCCCCTCCGACCTTTTAGAAAAACTTTGTGACGATGACGAGATTTTATTCAAAGACCAAACCAGTGCACTTCAAGCGGTTAGAAAAACATTTGCGGAAGAAATCTACCATAACCCTAAAATCAGACATGAGGTCAGAACTACATACAAGGATTTTGCGCTTATCACCTGCGCCGTTACAGACAGAGGTAAGAATATCATTGACAACCATTCTCCATATGCTGATTTGAAATACGCCATAAACAGGAGCCCATCAGATTTAGTGAGCCAGCCAGATTCATTTTTGAGAATGTTGGAAGCCGAACAAGAGGGTTTACTTGTTGTAAAGGTTGAAACTAAAGACTCGAAGAGCTGGTTCCAGTGCATCTACAATTGTCTTATCCTGGACGGCTCATCTGAAATCAGTGAACAATGGAACAAGGAGAGAGAGATTGTCTTGGATATGGCTTTCAAGAAGTTAACGTCTATGGTTGCGTTGAACACTAAGGAAGATTTGCGTAGAGAGTGTGAAAGATTGATCGCAGCAGAAGTTAGAAAGAATGTTCTAGACAAAGTTGATCAAGCTCCCTACACTCCAATCGATTTCGACAAGGGAACAAAACCTAATGTATTAGCTCTTTCATTCGGGAAAGGTGATTTCGACAGTGCAGTCTTGGGAGTGTTTGTCAGAGAAAA
The DNA here is from genome assembly GCA_003707405.2 of Dujonia schatavii. Lineage (NCBI taxonomy): Eukaryota > Fungi > Ascomycota > Pichiomycetes > Serinales > Debaryomycetaceae > Dujonia > Dujonia schatavii. Next base: position 68,096 of record PPIY02000015.1, on the reverse strand, counting down.
TGGAAAAGTTGACGAGTTCTTCAAAAGTGAGTCCAATCCAATTAGGGACAGAGATAGCGAAGAAAAATTTGCCGGTCAATTAAAAGAATTCTTCGACAAAACATTAAAGGGCCAATTGCCTGACGTCATTGTTGTATCAGGGTTGAATGCTTTGTCTAAGAGACTATTTGACAGTGTTAAGAATTTTGTCAGTAAAAACAGCATCACTGTTAATGTGGAGGACGAGGAATCTGGAAACCGAGGTGTTCTCATTCCAGTGATTTGGGGTCGGGATGAAACAGCGAGACTATACCAAAATTCCGAAAGAGCAAAGCTTGAATTTAGTGACAAACCAACTGTTGCTAGATACTGTGTTGCCTTAGCTCGTTATGTCCAGAACCCGCTTCTTGAGTACATTTCGCTTGGAGATGATATTTTGAGTATTCTGTTCTGTGAGAATCAAAAATTGATTTCTAACGACCTAGTTAAGGAGGCAATTGAAACCGTTTATGTTGACATAGTCAATATGGTCGGTGTTGAAATCAATGAGGCTGTGAGAGACCCAGTTATTGCAAAATTGTTACCATACGTTGGTGGTTTGGGTCCAAGAAAGGCACTGGGTTTGGTCAGAAATATCAACGGAAAATTAGGTGGTACTTTGATGAATAGAAGTGATCTCATCGAACATGAATTAACTACAGCTAATGTTTTTATTAACTGTTCTTCATTCTTGAATATTCCGTTTGATGAAACTGCACCCATTAGAGACTCTGGTATTGAGTTATTGGACGCTACTAGAATTCACCCAGAAGATTATGATTTGGCAAGAAAGATGGCTGCTGATGCCTTAGATTTGGATGAAGAAGATATGGTCCATGTTGAAGAGCAAGGAGGAATTATATATCAATTGATGCAGGACGGAGCATCCAAGGTTGATGAGTTGAACTTAACAGCTTATGGTAAGGAGTTGGAAAGTAAGTTTGGCAGAAAGAAGTATGCAACTTTACAGAGTATAAAAGAGGAATTGGTAAATAATTTCGAGGAGTTGAGAAGCAGTTTCCACGTTTTGGAGGTCGATGAAGTATTTGAGATGCTCACCGGAGAAACTGTCAAGACGTTTGCGAAGGGTGTGTGTGTTCCTGTTACTGTCAACAAGGTAGTTAAACAACATAATCCAAGACATGGCGGTAGCTATGATGATGCTCCTGTCCGGTTTGCTAAAGTCACTACCTCAACATTGATTTCTGGAAACTTGGAGGAAAACTATATTCCTTCTGGCACGTCTTTGAACCAAGGGCAAGTTATACAGGTTGCAATTGTTGATGTCAGTTATGAAGCATTTGCCGCTGATTTCTCGCTCCTTGAGGATGACTTGAAGAGGGCAAAATTGCCCAGATTCTACAAAGATCCTACTAAATGGGACTTTGCTGCCGAGGAACTCGATTTGCAACGCGAATTGGCAAAGGAAAGAGCTCAACTTTCTAAGACTAGAAATATCCAACACCCGTTATTTCACAACTTTAACCATAAACAGGCAGAAGAGTTCTTGGCCCCTCAGGCGATTGGTGACTGTGTCTTGAGACCGTCTTCAAAGGGTCCTGATTATTTGACTGTTACCTGGAAAGTACATAACAACCTCTTCCAGCATCTTAGCATTCAGGAGGTGGTTCATTCCGGAATCAAGAAGTACATCGTTGAGAAGCAAACTTACGACGATTTGGACCAGCTTGTGTTCCAACACATCCAAGCAATTGCTAAGCATGTTGACGAAATGTGCCGCAACCCTAAATTCCGTGAGGGAACTTTAAGCGAAGTTAACGGATGGTTGGAATCATATACTAGAGCTAACCCCAAGAATAGTGCTTATGTGTTTTGCTTCGATCACAAGGCACCAGGATGGTTCTTATTACTATTCAAAGTGAACGTAAACACTCCAATCACCACCTGGCACGTGAAAACAGAGAGTGATGGGTACCGGTTGAAGGGATTTTCGTACCCCAACATGTTGCGTCTTTGTAATGGATTTAAACAAACGTTTAAGTCTTACGTGAAGAACATGAACGATTCCAGGGGCCCCTCAGCAAGAGGTCATGGTGGCGTTCCACCAAATGGTGCTCATCCGGTAGAGACTTATGGAAGTTATGGATTCTAAGTTCCAGGTCCAGTCTATCAGGTCGACGTAAATGGCTGCTGTACATTAGGGGTGTGTTTCTATTTTGTATACTTTTTGCAATATTATTGAAAACAACAACAATTACTACTATTAAAAAAAATGAAAAGAACTATAGCATATATAATGACGATCAATCCAAGAAAGGTCTAAGGTCTGTTGTAAACTCTCAATTTCGATCTGTAGCTGTCTCCGTCAACATATGCACCCATTAACCATCTGTCACCCCCGTTAGTGTCACTGAACTCATTTCTGGAGTGCAATACTCGGCGGTTGTCAAAAATCACACAGGAGCCTTCTTTCATTTTGATTTCGTACTGATTTTCAGGGCTTTTCAAATTTGTCTCGAAAAGGGCAAACGCTTCCAAAAAAGTTGCAAACAATTTCGAGTCATGTCCTTTAACCGTCCCTTTCTCGAATGGTCCCTGGAATGGGGGAGAGTAGTTGATTTCTTTAATATCCCCCGTGAGAGGATCTTCCACTATTAATGGTCTTGTATAGTAATAGTACTCATTATTGTTATCGTAATGGAAGGTGATAGGGAAGTCACACAATGCTTGGTACAATTTCTGGTCTATATCTTTGATTTTTTTGGCAATTTTGAAGGAATCTGCAAAAACATTCTCCCCACCAATAGTGGAGTTGTCAATGAAGTGAAGAAGTTGCAATCCTGGAGGAGACTCGTAGTATAGAAGGTCCATATGAAGGGGCAAAAATGTATTAGTGTTTGCTATGTTTTTGGCTTCCTCTTTTTCGTTCTTGACATCGAAGAGAGTGCCATAGAACGTGTTCTTGATATACCCGAACTTTTGTGCCAACTTTGCCACTGGCCATGCCAGAGCATTTTCTTCAGTCATCGAAGTGTGCTCTGTAGGGCGTGGAATTCCGTCTATAAACGAGATTCCATATCTGTTCAAGTTCTTCAACGTTGATTTGAAGCCTTCCTTGAAATATGCGTCATACGTCACATGAAGTACATTTCCCACATTGCTCAATTCCTTTTGATTCCAAAAAACCTTGTCTTTGGGGAAAAATTTACCAACAAGGCTACTTGCAAGATCTTTGTGCTTCAATAAGAAGTCCCTCAGGTACCTTGACTCAAATTGACTATGTAAAGATTGCCAGTGAACAACGAGGCTATCGTCAACAATACGAGGCACACCCCGTAGGCCCTGACTTATTTGAGATGTTGTGAATGTTTTTTGACGCGAGTGAGGGTCTACGGATAAAGGATCGGTACATGAGTCTCTAAGAAAGATATTGTTGTACGTGATAGGTTGTCCATCAATAACCACTTGAGTGAAATTAGGGTCACAGTCACCGAGGACAAGCGAAGAAGAGGAAGTAGTGTGACATCTTGCTCCTCGTGACACGAAAGTAGGGACTTTTCCAACGCAATTACGAATCATGTCGTATCGAAAGCTGTGCAAATGAGATTGTACTTTTCAATGGGCCGATTTTGTGGGGTTGATTTCGACATTTCTCAAGACAAAAAAATATAAAACATCGGCTGGTGACACCCGCGAGATTTGAACTCGCGCCTCCGGAGAGACCAGGACCTTACCCTGGCGCCTTAGACCACTCGGCCAGGATGCCATAAGATATCCGATGATGGGGTTGAAAATTTTCGAAAAGGGTATATGAGAAAGAAGTTACAAAACACGAAGAGGTAGAAAGTCAGGCGAAAGCTTTAATGTCGTTAACGTCAGTTCCTGCCTACTAATCCCTGATAATCTATCTTTCATGTTTATTAGTTCTAAAACTTCAAGTTATACAAATCAACCTTCAAGATGTCGTCAACGATTGTCTTTCCAGCAGCAAGTACCTCCTCGTCTTCGTATCTTCTTCCAGACAATTGGAAACCAATTGGTGCACCAACGAAGTCTTTGGGATTGTAATTGGTGCTTTCCAACTCTTCGAGCTTACTTCTATATTTATACTCAGCATGATCTGGGCCCCAAACATCGACCTTTGGGTCTTGGAAGAGGCCGGTTTGGAACGCCAAAGTGGGCAAGTCCAAGATATTGAATAACGAAGTGTAAGACCAGTTATACACTTCCTCCGATACAGGAGCAACATTGTTGTAAGTTGGACTCAAGATGAAATCAATCTTATTGTCGTTCAAGTATTTTGTATACGACTGTCTCAAACTATCTCTGATGACATTCAATTTACGGTTTTCGGCAACCGTGTACGCCCTTGAGCCTTCTCCGTAGTTCAAACTCCATTTTGTCAATTTTGTCAATGGCTCTCCAGAACCTCCCAAGAGTTCTCTTTGCATGTAATTACCGTCACAATTGTACATTTTGTGGACAGCATCGTATGCGAGCTTAGTATCGAATGGTTTGAAGTCAACAACCTTGACACCAGCAGCTTCCAATTTCTTCACCACTTCCCTCAAGCCCCTTTGAATAGGGGGCGAGGGCTTAACCAAACCGTCATCGTAAATAACAGCCACAGTTAACGATTCTGGAGTGGGCTTGGCGACTTCTCTCCAGCGAACATCAACGATTCCTGCTCCGTCCAAGTTTATGGGGCGCCCGACATTGATATATGTTTTCATCCAAAGTTCAAGATCGGTGATGGAGCGTGCCAAAGGTCCCACAACAGCAACCACACTTTCTTGACCAGCACCACTTGAAATACCTCCGGAGGTTGATATTCTTCTACTGGTAGGTCTCAACCCGTGACACCCCGAGTACGCAGCTGGGGCTCTAATAGACCCACCAATGTCACTACCAACACCAATACTGGATCCACCGAACGCAACAATAGCACCTTCTCCAGATGAAGAGCCTCCAGATGACAATTTCATATTGTAAGGATTGTGTGCCAAGCCAATGAAGTTGTTATTCGAGTCGAGGTGCATTAAAGTTTGTGGCTGATTGGTTCTGACGTAAAATACGGCACCCAAGTTTTCCAAGACTTGGTTAGTAACGCCATGTTCCTTTGGGATGTTGGTGATCTTGGAAACGTACCCACCGTGCGTAATTTTGTTCTTGTAGTTCATTTGCTCCTTCAAGGAAATAGGTAATCCGTGCAAGGGACCGACAGTTTTGCCATTTTCCTTGAAATAGGCGTCTAACTCTTCGGCTCTTTTCAAACCTTCGTCAATGAAAAGTTCCAAAGCACAGTTGGTGAACTGGTGCGAAATGATAGTTCTGTGTGCAAACGCCTTCAAAACTTCCACTGCAGTCAATTCACCGGCACTCAATTGTTCAGCCAATTTGTATGCTGGCGTGTCGGTGATTTGAAATTCCTTATCAGTCAACAATTTCTCCTCGTACAAATATTTGAGAGGGTTAAAACTCGACTCCTTAAGCTTGTCAACCGAATCAGGCAACTTTACAGTATATTCGGGAAGAATACCATTTTCCAAGTCCTTTCTGTACTTCAACACTTTTGGCAACCATTCCTTTTCGTATCTTTCCTTGTCTTCATAACCGGAGAAGTCTTCCGTAGTCAAGAAGTCAGTGTAAGCAACACTCATTGTGATTGCTTATTGGAGTATATAAGAAAGGAGCTGAAGAATTGAAAAAAAAAAACTGGTTTTAGCTAATGTAGTGAAAACCGTTTGGAAAGAGATTCAGATAAAGAATCGGGGCCACAAATTTCACGGTAACACAGCGTTTGACATAATTACTCCACATTAAATACTTTCGCGCCTCGATATCAGACTCGCTTCCAGCTCCCGAAAGAGGAAGCCGGGAATCGATAAACGACTCTACGCGCTTATTCACGCTAGCGCAAAAAAAAAAAAGTCCCGGACTGCATACTTCTTCGACGACCCCACGAGAGTGGCTTCTCCCCTTGGTGCCACTCATTGTTGCCAATTTGCCATATTCAACGCATGTAGGCTGCCTTAACTCATCTTTGAACTTCCTAAACTTGCACAGTTTTTGCTTATCACATGAATGTACAGAGATATACTATCTATAGATCTCTACTATGCTTTTTGATACTGTTATATTATATATGCATTGATAAGCATGTAAAGTGAGGCGCCTAATGAATTAAGGACTCTCAACCCGCACATGTTTGTGAGTGAAAAACATGTCTCTTATTCGGCACCGACCCATATATCTCCGTAGTAAGTGAACAAGTCCACTGATTTGGGGTCAAATTCTATAAAGGTACCCTTCTGCGTATTATCGTTGCCATTGTCTGTTCTTCCGCCGATTCTATCGTATGCGCACCATAGGTACGATTTACAGTATCCTGTGTCCATGTGCCATGCCTCCTTTGGTTCGCCGTCAGTGTTTTCAGCTAAAGTTTCAAACTTGTTCTTGAACGGCGGGACTATAGCATGCTTGATCCGGAGCGGACTCTTGTAGAAAATCTCCAACAAGTTTTTATCCTTAATTGTCTTGTATCTCCTTCCCTCATCAATTTCCTTTTGGTAATCAACAACGAACGCCTGTCCGCAGTGTCTGAACCCAGAATTGAACCACACTAACGTCTTCCCGTCTTCACTACTGATATGTCCAGGATGTGCGGCACAAATCTCCCTTGAAAGGAATGGCTTTGGGTTGGGGTTCTTTTCATCAATTCTTTCATCCATGGCGGTTTCTTCACCAATGGCTGCAGCAAAATAGTCATTGAAGTAGAAGTTTTCCTCTCCCGCAGCCAAAAACGCCAAAAAGAATACTTCTTTATCGCCGTACACTCTGTTGTGAACAGTTTGCAAGAAGTTCATCTGCACCATCATCATGACCGAATTGAAGTGAATGTTTCTATTGATCATGACAAGACCACTTTCCATATAGTAGTACATACCGTGGAATAGTTCGATATCGAACGACTTCTTAGAGATGATCGGAATGTTGAACACCGCATGATCTATAACTGACGGAGTTATTTTCTTGAAGAATACGCCGTCAGCTTCTGGTCTGAAGTGAGGGGCGGCACGATCCTTATAAAAGTATGCTCCTGTAGATTTGTAATGCTTCAAGTTGAAGAAAAAGTCAGGATTTTGTACCATAACAGTGTCTGCATCTACTAACATGAACTCTTCAAAGGAATTAAAAAGAGTGGCCAAAAATTTGTTCCCAAATCCATCGAATTTACCCTTGTACTTGTCTTGGATTGCGTTATGCACGTTCACAAACCAAACCTCTTGTTTGGGCAACCCGTGGTCCTTCGGGTCCAAATATGAACTGGGGAAATACTCTTGAACTTTGCGGAACGAATCCGGGAGCGACGAGAAGGGCTCCCTAGCCGCCTCAACAATTTTCGCCTTACTCTCCTCGCTCAAGTGATCATTGTATACAATTTGGATGGGATATTTGTTATTGAGTGCTCTCAACAAGTGAATTTGCCTCACAGTGTCATCCACATGCTTGTCACCGATAGACAACACAATACCCTTACCGTTGAGCTGGTTTTTGAAGTCGGCAACAAAACATTCCTTGTTATTCGTCATCTTGGATTTAACCTTCCTACCTTTACCCTTACCATCGTGAGCTTCTTGATTCGATGGAGCAAATACAACTTCATTGTGGATGAATTTGGACATAACTGGCGGAGAGTAAAACGTTTGCTTCGTCCATCTTTCGTAGATGGGATACGACGTGGACAACCAAGGGTAGATTCTATTTTCCAAAACGGAGCAAGATTTGAATGACTCAGAGTTGAAAAGATCATCTTTGGTGTATGGTTTCACCTTTTGTGGACTTTCAGCTTTCACATGAGACATATACTTGGCTTGCAGAGCAATAAACTCATCATTGGATTTTCTCTCAGGTTTGTTGTCACTGGTGACGTAACACTTGTTGAAGATCCTCAAATGCGACAAGTAGTCCACCACGGTTTGTTCTGTTGCGAGGGTCTTTTCCCAGAATTTTGTGTATTTTTCCTTCATCTTGTCTTCAAACTCCTGGTCCTCCTTGATGTCACCTTTCTTTTCTCGATCTATTCCTTTTTGTTTAGCAATTTCCTCTTTCAACTCGTCGGTCTTCTTTCTCTTGAAATCTTGGTACTTGAACTCATCTCTATTGTCCAACGGTAAATCCTTGTCTGGATCCAAGTACCAATTGGGGAAGTACGTGAATAGCGTTTTGAAATACAAGTCACATCTTTCGTCGAATTTAAGCGTGGATAAGACGGAATTGACGTCGTGTTTGGAAAAGATAATATCGTATACGGACAGATGTGCCTTGTGAGTTCTAGTATCCTTCACATCGTAGTGAGATTGGAACAACTTTATCGACAAGTCATCCAAAAGTGTCTTTCTGGTTTCCTCGTATAACTCCTTTTCAAGTACCTCCTTAGGTTTACCCAGGGAGGATTCCAGATAGTGTGCCTGGTAGTCGTATAGGGAATCTTGGTACGCGAGTTGGCTCTTCCTTCTATAACTCTGGACAAATAATGTTGTGATGGTGATCCATATTATGGCGATAAGGAGAATAAACGCCTTTCTCCTTGGTCTTGGAATTTGGGCCGCTAGTCCCATACCACCGCTTTATGTGTACGAATGCGTTGGAGGTAATCTGGTGTGAAAAAAAAAGGGATGAGAAATCACTTTTCGATGTTGGTATACATAAATGTACAACGATCACGCCCTCCCCTTAACAAAAACTATCAGGAAAAATAGTATACACAGTAAATGTAGAGGTCCCAAAAAGAAACAGAACCTGGCGAAATAAAATCCGCAATGATCAGACCGTATTAGAGAGAGAACCTATAAAGCTCTTTTGTTAAGGCGTCAAATAAATTATTGTGCACCTGTTGACGATGAGCTCAAAATTTTGCCCATAGCCTACCAGCAAGCTGGATAATCGTTCTGAGAGCCGTTAGTAATTTTTCCACGCACATCTTAAACTTTTGGCTGCACTGTGCCTAAAAAATTCAATTTCGCGGTGTAAGTTTGCGTTAAAGATTACGTCTACGAACTGCATGCAACTTGATACTGCCTCAACTCCAAGTGCTCGAAATTTACGGTGCGTGTGGTGGTGTGTGTCGCCCTGCCCCCGCCATATCACAACGCACCACAACGTCATGGCCGACAATACCTTGCAAAAAAGATAGCTGTCATGGGTGTATCCCTTTTACCATCATAGTCGGACTCGTCAAATTCGATGTCTCGCTTCAAATAAGAGTGGCTTGAGATCTCTTTGTTGATTTTATTTTTTGACGTTTAAATTAAATTTTTTTTATCACCAGCTCACGTACATTCTCTCTCCCCAGCGCGCGGGATGGAAGTGCTCCGAAGGTAGAAGTGTGCAAAGCTCTTCGCGGTATGGTTGGTAGCTGGCAACAAAGTAGAGAACCATTCCTGTCGCCATTCACATACACTGAGTATAAGTGCTCTTCAAACAATTGGAAGTGTGAAGCCATATGTAGCGAAGCGCGCCAGTTGGCTTGCAGAAGAAAGCATGAAGTGGGCACGTGTACACGACCAGCTCGTAAGCCTACTTTTGCCAAGTTTTTTCGCGATGTTTCTTATCGTTATATGTGATAGCATGCATATCGATGCACAGCCCCACTCTACGGTACGATTTGAAGATGGGTATATTAACTGTAGATACTGAGTTTCGAACCACAAATCTGGAATTCAATCAATAAGAACACGATATGAGAACGAGGAGAAGTGATATGAGGTCAACCGTGACGAACATTCATCCCCAGGATGCAGGAAGAAAAAAGCCATAGATCAATCACTGACTATCATACTGCTTTTGTGGGTTTCAGTGGCATCAAAGTTTCTTGGATAGTCAAACTTGATTGCCGTAGAATTACGTCTATGGTGGTTCTTTGCACATCCGCTATTGAGTTTCGTCTTTTTTATTGAGAAAGCTCCAAGCGAATTTGCTTCTCCGCCGCTGCTTGCGCCTGCGCTAGCAGTGGGGGAAATGCTCTCAGACTCTGGACTAGCCAAATGTAATGAGAGGAATGCTCTGTTGTGGCTAGGTGACCCTGTTGCAGATGTAGATCGCGAATTTGACACATAACTTCGGGTAGCATCTTCAATAGTATTTAGATCGCAAATTGAAAATCTACGCGCAGGCGCGTCTGGCGATATGTTGTCCAAGTTGGGTAGAGACGAAGACCTCACTGGATGGGGCATTTGTGGTAAAGAGGGTTCGTTTCCCGTGGGGTTCCTCACAAGGAATGCACTCAAGGGCTGAGTACCTGGCTGTGTTGATACTTGTGTATCGGGGGGACTCGTTTCAACTGCCAATGAAAACCTCCTAGCCATAGTAAGATGTCTGATGGTATTTTGGGAAGGGCCAGAAAAAAAAGAAGGATGTGGGAAGCTTTTTTTATTGACTTGAGTGACTGATTGTTAGGTTTTCATCAAAAATGATGGTTGCTAACCGGAGAAACTAAGTTGCGTTAAAAACGTTGTGTGTCCTGAGTGAGGTGTGGTGACAGCAAAGTTCAAGCAGCAACAAAACGATCAAGTGTTTTCAATTTCTTCCTTTTTTTACTCTAACGCTCTTTCTTTTATTCTTTTTTTTGTTTTTTTTTGGAGTAGTTTTTTTATCTTGCTTTTGTTTGCTCTCTTCCGCCCTGGTTAGACTTGCTCTTCGTTTCTTTGGATAGGTCTCTAATTGTAGTAACGCAAATCTGAATATGATAAAGTTTGTACCTGATAGCAAAAGTAGAGCTATCACGCGACAGAAGTGTAAGCGGTAGGAAAATGGAACTGGTAACAGATACACCCGTCGTGTAAAAGAGACAGAGAGCGAGGTATATATGAAACAAGAAAATTACCCCTTTAATACATCCAGGTCAATAATTTTCAGATCTTGTACAAAAAAAAAAAAAAAGAAAGTTCACTTGCCTTTTTTCACCTGGTAAACTGAAAATTATTCACTGGAGGAGGTTTATAACCCCACTTTTTATTTTGATGACTTTTGGTAATCGTCCCACAACAAAGGTTACTGGGTTTTGCATACTAAATCCTCCATCAGCTCACAACGCAGGGGAGTGCGGCCAGATTGTATATTTGGGGTCCTTTTCTTGGGTGTTGGGTTGTTTCTAGGAAGAGACACACAATCTAGAATGCATCCAAGATATTTTGGACGCAAGAAAATATTATAGACAGCAAAATGGGAAAAAAAAAAAAAAAATAGCCCCATGTCTCAGCAGACAATTGCAGCAATTGGCGCGAAATGAGACAACAGAGCTAGACGTAGAGGGAGAGCCACACAAGATCCCAGTAGTCGATTTCAGTGTTATCACTCCATCATTTCTCTGGTGCAAAATAACTGTCACCTTTTCCCCTATTACCCCCTCTCTTCTTTCCAACTCTCACTCTCCCCTCTCCTGGTTCGAGAAAACCATTTACCAACCAGACGTGGGTTTGGAGCCTTACAGACATCACACCCCACTCCCCCTTGTACTTGACAATACCATGGAGGCAAAAAAGACCGCAAACATGCACCTACCAAACTGTAGGTATAACAGTTCATAATAGGGTTACGGGAGTCCGATATTTTGAAGACAAGGGAGGCTAGGGGCCTGGAGCTAAAGATTGTCGATTAAGTTTTCGAACAATCACAAGGGGGCCATTAAGCTTTTGTCTAAATAAATTTTTTACTTTGTACGATAGTGTGGGGAGAGTATAATGTATTTTATATGCACAACTATGTAAATCGTGTGATATCGAATTGCTTAAGCGACCAAACAATCTGGGAGGTAGCAGCATGATAAGTGTGGAGATTACGAGGTACATGTACCACAAGTCATCCAGAAGATGCACTCAACGACTTATTATCTTCATGAAGCGACATTGAATAATCCATCCCTCACCAAACCAAAATATTTAAAAAAAAAAAAAAAAAACTAAAAAAAAGGTATCAGAAACAAAAAAGGATGAACATGGATGTTCAAATCATTTTCCAGTCTGATGTGTATTTTGGCTTGTAAAATGGTCTCTCCTTCACAGAATTTCGTTTTCGGGTGAAAACAGAACCATAGGAAACTGATCTTCAAGAACGAAATCTGTTGACAAACTAAGATAGTCCTCGTCGAGTCTCTTTTGCAAGTCCACGTAATCTTCAGCCACAGTAGATATCTTGTGTGAATAATTGTATTGGCCGTTGTTATCACCACTGTATTGGCTATTGACGTCAGTTGATGGGGCTGTGCTTCCGGCGCTGTAGGACGAAAAGTTATTGGGAGATGAACTGATCAGGCCCTCGTAGTCGGTGAAAGATATAGCTGCTGCTGGGTTCATGGTTGTTGGAAGAACTGCGGCATTGCTAGCACCACTATTAGTAGTACCTGGCCACTGCGAAATGCCATTAAAAATGGATTTAGACAGCTTTCCAAATTGCAGAAGATGCATCTTTTTCTGTTCGTCTATGGGGCTTGTGGAAGCGAGTAACGAAGAAAGCTCCTTTGGAAGCGAATCATCTGTAGGGTCTTTTCCGTACATCATAGTATTGAGAGCAAAAGTAGACATCGAAGCACCTGGGACTAAACTGTCGTAATCGGAGTTTATACTTGTGGTTGGAGTAATTGTACTAGAGAGGGATGGGGAGGTAACCAACGAGGTATCCTGATACATATCTGATGGTGGGAAAGTGTAGTTTGTCATAAGTGGGGACTGGAAAACATGGCTGCCTTGGCGCAGACCTGTATTTTGTTGCTGTGATGGTTGTTGTTGTGTTTGCTGCTGCTGATCCTTTTGCGATATCACAGTCAGAAGCAGTTGCAGGCGGTAAATAGGCCGGCGGCTCAGTGGAATTGACTGAGAAGCGAGCAAAACAGGTGGTTGCGGCGGAGCTTGTGCTTGCAGCTCTTTTATCCTCAGTCTAGGAGCAAGACTTGCATAGTTAGTGAACGACGATTCATCTACTGATGTGGTTCCCAGTGATATCGGTTTCACACTTGAGCTGGTATGCACCAGACTACTGGGAGATGTAGCTAGCAGCGCGAGGTTGTTTGATGAGGTTGAAATAGTAGGTAATGAAAGTCTTTTCGATTCTTTGTTAGCCTTGTTATTTCTCTTCATGGGACCCTCCTTGAAGGTGCAGTTACCTTGGTTAAACTGGATGCAAGGGGTGCATGGGACTGTACCCTCAATAATACAACACGTTTTTCTTCTTCTGCAGAAATCACAAGGTCTTTGCGATCTCGATTTGTACGGCCTGGAGGATTTTGCCTTTGCTATTTGCGAATTTGGAGTGGATTTGGCCATACTTGTGTAGTTTGAAAAGTGAATATATCGAATCAAAAAAAATAAAAATTAAAATTGTGAATATGTAAAATAAAGATTAAAACAAAATAAGTAGGGAGAGTATATCAGTGCTTATTTAACTGCAAATACTTCCTCAATACGTCAATGGCAGATGTTGGAGGTGGAGTTAGTGACAATATGTATCTCAATCCAAAAGAAAGAAAGAAACGCAACCATTCCAAAAAAAAAAGGGACATAAATCAAACGATAAGCGGAAGCTTATAAATAAGATTGAATTTTCACCTCATGGGACCCCGGCTTCTGAAAAGAGAAAACACAAACTCAAAACGACACAATCAGCCATGCATATTTGATTGAACCAGGGGATTTTTTTTTTTTTTTCTAGATGTATACAGAAAGTTCTACAGCTGACATCTCGCCTTAAAACATTTGTTGCGGAAATTTAGGAGTCGTGCATATATTCTGTCCTGCAACATTTGTTCATGCAGATTCGTAAAATCTTCATATTAATATAAAACCTAAAATTACCACGCAAACAACAAGAAAAAAAAAAAGAAAAGAAATACAGGGGAGGTTATAGTCGCATAATTGGAAGGGTCTTGTACTTACCCCACCAGAATGATGACAGATTCTACACTTTTCCTTTTAGCTTTTCTCGGTAAAATTTGCTCCTTTTATCTTTTATCAATGGTAAGACCTCTTGTTGAATGTAGTAGCGGGTAAACGCTCTCCTCAATAAAGCCTGTTTGCAGCCTTATATTTTATCTCAAACAGCTTCTCTTCTAAACCATACAAAAACACTGGGAGGATAGATGATGCCTCTCAAAAAATAAAATATTTCTATGCGGACATGCTATTGCATAGAAAATATACCGCAAAAAAACACCACCCCCATGGAGTGCAAGCTCATTGGAACCCACGAAAAGCAAAGAATCGGAGAAAGCGGCTATTGAATCGATTGCCAGGTCAATGATCTCGGCCAAATGCTATTGAGGAGACACCGCTAAATACCAAAGTGAGCTTTTGTAACCTATATTAGCTTTTTGAAATCTGCATATGGACACAGCTAAATCGAAGAGATAGTGCCATGTTCAAGGCTTAATCATTGTTGAGGTTACAATTGACCTCACGATGAAAAAATATCAGCGATAAAAAATACAATAGTTCTATTCTTTATCGATACACACTTTTACATTATATTTCAGAGGACATATTTTGACAGTTGGAGGAGAGCTGACTGCTTCTGCTACCCGGCTTTATTTCGAGAAACAATACACTGGCCACATGAAGAGCAGAACTAGGACTACACTCATTGTCCAATAAGGGCTGGGAAAAGTGAACAAAGCCATTGATCTACCGGAGTTGTATGTGGTGGGGGGGTCTCGAACAACAACAAAAAGTGAGACAAAAGAAAATATCTATGCATGAGGTGAGAAAGTCGTTGACCATCTATGCATGAGGAAAGAGAGATGGCTAAGAGGCATAAGGCACTGACTTGAACGGACGGAGATTACAGAGTTGCAAATATCTACTAAACTACATTGAAAGTATAAGGTAAACGTCATTGGCTCGCTTAAAAAGCCTACTGTATGCTTACTGTATGTGGCAGGGCACTGACGTGGGTATAAGGGGTGGACAAATCAGACGAAGGAGCTGGAAGGAAGTAAATACTAGCCCCTGATCATCCGTTGCGGAATATACAATGAGATAGTCCATGCAACATATTCGGCAAACAGGCGATGATACTTAACACATGGCTCGAGATGATTGCTCTTGCAAGTTCCAGAATGTAGAGCCGCTAAATTGTTTCAAGAAATGGCCTTTGGCACATATTACATGACATATTTTTCGATGGAGATTAGACTTTATTATTGCTGCTGCTTGCACTTTGTAGGCTCTCTTAGTATTTCGACTGTCTAGTAACGAAATGAAAAAATAATGTGCGTATGTGTATGTGTGCCTCTATGTGTGCATGTCTATGAGGTTTAGGTGAGGGAATATAACCCTCTGGATGGATATAACTTGACTATGTCAATACTACTGTTACCACAGTCTAATTTTTTTTTTATTTTATGTTTTTTATTTTTGTTTATTTGTATTGTATTTTTTCTTTTTTGTTCAGAAACCCAATTTGAGACAACAGGAAGGGTTGTTTGCTTTACATCAGGGCTGAATTTTGGGAAATAAATAACGAAAAAAATAAAAGTTGAGACAATTTCAGAGGTGCGCTTACATGAGAGGGCGGCTGACAAAGAATAGAATAAAAGAACAGGGCTACACGGCATGACCTGGAAACACCATATATTCACCACACCTACAAACAAATCTCTCGGAAAGACATCTTCATCCTAAGAGAAACTAATTTATTGGATACCCTACCCCCCCCCGTAGTGGATCCTCGACGACCAGGAACCGTCGCTAGAGAAAGCAATACATATTGCTTAAACTTTGGAAATCGGGGTTATAACTTGAAAGTAACTGGTCCAGTTAGTACTTGAAACACATGCAAAACCGAGTGGGTGAAATTTTTAGTAATCCATACCCTTGGTCTATGCCGCTAGTGAGCATTTTTCTCTCTATTGGCTATTATGCGACCAGCAAACAGTCATCGCTTGCGCTTTTAGTTAAGTTTATAGCTCCAAGCAATGAGGGTGTCTGTTGGGCAAAAGATTATGGCCGCTTTGAATTGCCTATTCGGCAACCTGTACGAACGCTGATGAGTGCTGTATGCATCCTTCATGGGTGATTCGTAGTGATATGGTCGCTTATTTTCCACACTGCATGCCCTATTGAATCCAAACTTGCTTATTACTCCATCTCCGTTGTCACTGGTGAACCCAAAAAAACTGCCTCAATTTAAGGTTTCTATAGAAGCGGAGGCCAACCAGATAAGCTTGTGCCTAGGCCGATGGGATGTTGTGCTAATTATCATTGCTCATCTGTTTCTATATTGATAATATGGTCTAGATTCATTCATAGGGGCTTGAGATGTTAACAACTTGGAGAAATGATGGTGGTATAAGGATGAGGGCGCAAGGGAGAGAGAAAACATGGGGGACAGTGGAAGAGTTAGGAGGAGAGAAGAGGGCGAAAGAGTACTACATTTTGGGAGTAAAGCAGCCTGCAACCACCGTGCCAAGATCCAGGCCAGCCACATGGCCGTTCCAAAAAAAAAAAAAGTAATTCATGTAGCTATATGTGGACTGACTAGCGACCGTGGATATGCTCATATGGAGCGGTAAGTGTTCTGGCTTCTAAAGGAGCGATCCTTCGTTGTCATTACACTTCTGTTTTAGTAGCACGTTTTCTATTGCATCGTAAAATTCGTTCCTGAGCATGGAAGCCGCAACTGCATCAGACTCTATTCATGCACGTGAGTGCACCATCCGATTCTTTTTCGAGTCAAGCGTCACGTGATATTGAGTCAGAACAGCTTACTGGGGAAATCTGTGAGTGCGTAGCCACTGCTCGCAACTCTAACTTCCGGTGAACTTTGTTAAATTATGTAGGACTTCCTTTCGACGAGGTTAGAATCAACAGCCGGTGGCCTGTATTGCACACCGGCGGCTGTAGACTTTTGTAGTGCGTTTCGATAGGGTTTTCTCGGTAAGAGTAAGATTACACAATCAGCGGCATTTCGAGACAAAAATGCCGTCTGTATATTTAAATGCTCTTAAGGTTTCGCTTTGAACATCTTCTTCACCTTTATCATAACTAGAATCACTAATAACCCATAAGAATTCATCAATGGGAATTGAGATCGCCATCGATAGAGGCGGTACATTCTGCGATGTGATTGCCAAGATTCCTGACCAGGATGATTATGTGTTCAAGCTCCTCTCGGTGGATCCCAAGAACTACAGGGATGCACCCACCGAAGGAATAAGACGCGTACTTGAAAGAGCCCATGGAGTATCAATCCCGAGAAATGAAAAATTGAAACTCGAGTCCATTTCGGCAATTAGAATGGGAACAACGGTGGCCACAAACGCTCTTTTGGAAAGGAAGGGAGCAAGCGTGTGTCTCATTACAACTAAAGGTTTCAAAGATGTCTTGAAAATCGGTAATCAAACTAGACCTAACATTTTTGATTTGACAGCCAAGAAACTTGGCCAATTGTATCTGCAGGTTCTTGAAGTTGACGAGAGGGTCACCATCGAGTCCTTTTCAGAAGGTGGTGGTGACAAGCTCTCGAAGAACATCGATTTGAGTGCTGACCCTCAACTCACCACTGGGATTACCGGCGATGTGATTCGGGTGCTCAAAAAGCCGGATTATGAAGTAATCCGTCGCCAGCTTCAAGAATTGTATGACGGGACTTCTATCAAGGCACTTGCAATATCGCTACTTCATTCTTATGTATACCCGGAACATGAACTGAGGATTGCAGATATTGCCAAACTGATTGGTTTCCAGGTATCGGTATCACACTTACTTCAACCAATGATTGGAATGGTAAACAGAACTTCATCCACAGTAGCGGATGCCTACTTGACCCCTATCATCAACGAGTATGTGCAGAATTTTGGATCTGGGTTTGAAGGTGGGTTGAACGCCTTTGGCAATAAGTTGCTCTTTATGCAAAGTAACGGGGGACTATGTCCCTGGTACAAGTTTACTGGATTGAAAGCTATTCTTTCCGGACCAGCTGGAGGAATGGTTGGGTTTGCTGAAACTTGCTATGATTCAAATACCGAAAAAGCTACCATCGGATTTGATGCCGGCGGTACTTCTACTGACGTTTCAAGATATAACGGGAACTTGGAGCATATTTTCGAAACCGTTGTGAGCGAGGTAAACTTACAAACTCCACAATTGGATATCTCTACTGTAGCTGCCGGCGGAGGGTCTATCCTCTTCTGGAAGAATGGTATGTTTGTTGTTGGGCCCGAGCTGGCAGGGTCAGATCCTGGTCCCGCTTGTTACAAGAAAGGCGGTCCTCTCACTGTGACTGATGCTAATTTATTACTTGGAAGATTAATACCGGAGTATTTCCCCAAGATCTTTGGTCCTAACCAGGACGAAGGGCTTGACTACGAGCTCACCAAGCACAAGTTTGACGAGTTGACTAAAGAAATCAATTCTAGTGCAACTACCACAGTGCCTTTCACTGCTGAGGAAGTTGCACTTGGGTTTTTGAAGGTGGCGGTAGAACAAATGTGCAGACCTATCCGTACTCTCACTGAAGCAAAAGGCTTCAATACATCTGACCATAATCTTGCCTGCTTTGGAGGTTCTGGAGGACAGTTTTCAGTTTCCTTGGCACAGAACTTGGGTATATCTGACGTGGCAATTCACAAATACTCGTCGTTGTTATCCGCATACGGAATTTACCTCGCTGATATTGTGATTGAGAAACAAACTCCGCTCTCTATGGTATTCGAGGAAACAAATTTTGAGGCATTGGATGCTAAAGTTGATGAGTTGGTTTCTGAGGCTTACAAAGACTACAAAGACCAACATTTGACTCTGTTCAGTACCAAATTGGAGGTGTACCTCAATATGAAATATAAAGGATCCGACACCCATTTGTTAATCCCTAAACACGACAAAGTGTACGACTCTGCTAAAAACTTTATTGATAGACATCAAGCTGAGTTTGGGTTTAGCATGGATAGAAGTGTACTTGTTGATGATATTCAAGTGTTGTTGATTGTTCAAAGCCAAGATAAGGCTACTAACAACCCTTTCGAAGAGCTTTCAAATACAAAAACGAAACCTGTCGATACAAGTCTGTCTACAAACTTGAAGCCTATGTACGTCGATAAATTGGGCTGGATTGACTCTCCTATTTTCCAAATCGGTGATTTGCCAAAGGCATCTACAATTAAGGGTCCTGCAATCATTTTGGATGATACACAAACTATAATAATTGAGCCAACATCAGAAGCTACCCTTCTTACGAACCATATCATAATTAAAGTATCGTCTGATAAAAATGCGTCAAAAACACTTTCTTCGACTGTGGTAGATCCAATTCAACTTTCCGTTTTTGGTCATAGGTTTATGTCTATCGCAGAACAAATGGGAAAAACGTTGCAACAAACTTCGATATCTACAAACATAAAGGAAAGACTTGACTTTTCGTGTGCTATATTCGATGGTAACGGAGACTTGGTTGCTAATGCACCTCATGTCCCCATTCATCTAGGTGCCATGTCGTTTGCAGTAAAGGCACAAATGAAGCTCTGGGATGGAAATTTGAAGCCTGGTGACGTCTTAGTTAGTAATCACCCTCTGGCTGGTGGTAGCCACTTGCCTGATATCACAGTAATCACACCTGTGATTTTACCGGATACTACCAAGCCCATTTTCTGGACCGCATCTAGGGGCCATCATGCCGATATTGGGTCTATTTCTGCTGGAAGTATGCCACCCAATTCAAAGACAATATTCCAAGAGGGTGCCGCCATCGTCACTCATAAATTATGTAGTGATGGCAAATTCGACGAAGAGGGCATAACGAAGCTTTTGTTGGAGGAGCCAGCGAAGTACCCTGGCTGCTCAGGGACCAGGACACTTAATGACAACTTGTCTGACTTGAAGGCTCAAGTGTCGGCCAACTACAAAGGAATTTCGTTGCTCAATCGGTTGATTGACGAATTTCAGTACGACATTATCAGTTTGTATATGCAAGGAATCCAAGACACCGCAGAGGTTTCTGTTAGAAACCTACTTAAAGAGGCTTACGAGAAGTTTCAAGGGAACCATTTGACTGCAGTGGATTATTTGGACGATGGTACTCCCATATCACTTGAGATTAAAATAGATCCGGAAACTGGGGATTCTGTATTTGATTTCACCAAGTCTGGAGACGAGATCTACGGAAATTTGAATGCCCCGAAGGCTATTTTGTACTCTGCTGTCTTATATGTTCTCAGATCGTTGATAAGCACTGATATTCCTTTAAACAATGGATGTTTGAAACCAATAAAGGTGATCACCAGACCGGGGTCTGTCTTGGAACCATCATATGAGGCTGCAGTAGTTGGTGGTAACGTTGAGACGACTCAAAGAATCGTGGATGTTTTACTTAAGGCATTCCAGGCTGCTGCTGCATCTCAAGGAACATGTAACAATTTCACCTTTGGAATCAACGATAGAGAAAAGAAAGTCTCTTTTGGATACTACGAAACAATATGTGGAGGATCAGGTGCTGGTCCAACCTGGAACGGACAGAGTGTAGTACAATGCCATACTACAAATACTAGAATGACAGATGTGGAGATTTTTGAAAAAAGGTACCCTGTGATTGTTCATGAGTATTCGGTAAGAGGAAACTCCGGAGGCGATGGTTTGTTTAGAGGTGGCGACGGGGTTGTAAGAGATATTGAATTCACGTTGGATAACTTGCAGGTGTCGTGTCTAATGGAGAGAAGATCGCTTCCACCATTTGGTTTGTTGGGAGGAGCGGATGGATTGCGTGGGTCAAACCACTGGTTAAGAAAAAGTAGTACTCACCCAGAGAAGTACCGCAAAATCTATTTGGGTGGAAAAACCACTGTTCAAGTCTCTAAAGGAGATAGAGTGATCATCGAGACACCTGGTGGAGGAGGATATGGCAAGAAAGATGATGCCAAGTCTGTATCGCAATATGACTACAATATCAAGGAGCCGTTGCCCTCTAGAACCACGGGTACCTTGGCAAACCGTAATATTATCCAAACGAGCAATTAGGCTAGCCATAATTGTACTACAAAGAATCTTGAACCCTTGTTCACTTGTGTGGATATCGGTTCATCTATGCAAATCGGATCTACGTACTATTGACAATGTATAGCGCTGAAGACGTACATGTAGTGGCATATCTTCCTATTGTAGGTACGGACATTGCAAGAAAAGAAACCAAATAGTATCTTTCCTTTGTTTGCCCCTTATTAATCCAATGCATTGAAATTGCCGCCGACAGACTAAAAATGGGTTCTAACTTACCAGCTTGGTGATATTAGTGAAGTCAATACAATCAAGAGATGAAATGTCTGAGAGGGTAGCCAGAGGAGGATATAGGTGGACAAAAGAGAATTCATTACCACTGAAAAGCATGGCCACAACTTTTGGCTTGGAGTTCATAATAGTGCGAAGACGCACTGATAGGAAGCTTTAGGAAGCGGATATCGAAGAGTATTAGTATAAACCCCCTGCTGCATATCATGAATATTGAGAAGAGGGATGAGGGAGTATTTTTAGCTTCGATACACAAAGCACTACAAAAACATTTTGTAGATTAGCCACAGGGCTTCACAATGGTTCCAACTAACCTACGCCCAACTTCCCTTAAAATCCGCAATTTTACGTCAGTTCAAAACTGACAGACCCTTTGTAGTGTACCGTTGTCACGACAGATATACAGTTGCTCACGAAAAGGTTAGGATACGGCAGGCTGTACCTTACTTATCTATTTTTCATCACTAATTTATTTTTCACCACACTCTATTGTTGCGAGTATAGATAAGGATTTTAGGCGCGACGAAAAAGTGGCTTTAGCATTCTCGAGATTTCAAGAGCAAGAAGAAGGGGGTGAAATGTATGGCGCAGAATGAGCTCAGAGCATCTATAGCAAAATACTAAATTTGTGCGGGGCATATTCGGAGTTCAGAACGGGGAGCCAAATATGGAGGTGTTGAGCCAGAATGAGTTAGACTAAGGTAGATCTACTAAAGTAGCATCCCCACTTTCTATACACCTGCATTGGTGCCTATGTGCCGCGGGAAGTGGATGATGTGCAATCGTTTACTTTGTATGTTCCCGAGACCATTGCAACCTACAGAGCTATAGAGTTGCTGTTTGGTCTTTTTTCTTTCTTTTTCAAAAGTGTGGTTGAGAGGCCAATCGAAGCCATCATAATCACAGAGAGAAGGAAAGAGAGAAAAAAAAAAGGTAAAATATAAAAAAAAAATAGAAATATATGTCAGATATACAACGAGTTGTGGTTTGAAGCCAGAGACATCAGACCACATTTGCAAAGCTGCGACAATAATAGAGGACAAGGGGATGGAATGTACGAGGGATGAAGACGTCGGGAATGCATAAGGTAGGGCCGAATAGGGAAGGGAGGAAACGAGTAGGGGTAAGTGAAAGTAGGGAGGAAGTTGCCTCAAATTAACAATTTGCTTGGTGTGGAAAGAGTGAATGCGATATAAACATTTTCCTAGTAGTGGGCATACCCACATTTGGTTAGTATACGCTCAGTTGAAAAATAGAATTTACTCTTCAAAGATTATCAGGTAATGTAGATAAGGTGATTCAAAGGTTGTTCTTCATTGCACATACCTCAGGGGACGCTCGCCAGAATTGATTCAATCTCACGATTCTCTAGTCACACTCTTTGTGCCGTGGGTATATCCTCGGCATCAACAAAGGGGAAGAAAACAAGATGAGAGAGGAAATTTTTCGGGCATCTCTCACTTTTCATTAGCAGCGTCCAAGAACGTGCAAGAAAATAAAAGTCAAAAAGCTTGGTACCCACACACCCAAGGTAGACCAAATAGTCTGCCAAAGTTAAGAGCACTGCATATCACCACTTTCTGATCTCCGTTCTTTTTTGCAAGGAATGAGAGATAGATCCAGGACCGCCTTAAGGACAAGATCGGAAAGCTTAAATATAAGGTGAAAGTTTCTTTTCTTTATTGAAAGTTTTCTGAGAAGCTTTAATTTAGTGCCGCTTGCGTGTGGGTTTATCAGTAGGTAGGGTGTTGTTTTTTTATTAGAGTTGCGTTAATTTGTCACCCTGGCTGAGCAATAGCCCGCACACCCCCTTGACCTCTCTCCCTCAGGGCACAATATATAAGTAGCCAAACACTCCCTCTCGGCATTCGAATTTCCTTTTTCCTTCTATCGTACACACCTCCTCGTAACCATTATATTTGCCGATCGGTTGTTGTTAGGCTAACAAAATTTTGTTGCAGAAACAAACAGAAAAAGTTCCAGTTATCCGCTGCCGTCCTCGGATCCCTAAATTGCAAAAATAAGATTATTATTTTTTTTTTTTATTAATTTTCGAACATATCCGAAAGCCCTTTTTATTTTTTTTATAAAAGGGACGGAGCTTCCGCCTTGAATAACCAGCGCAACACCCCAGGTTTTCCCCAACTTTCCCCACTAAGACACCTCATTTACCTCAAACGGGTCCGTCTAAAGATATATTTGCAAGTCGCTGCTGGATTAGTAACTTGCCATTAGCATACACAGAAACATAAACCACCACTACAAGACAGAAAAAAAAAGAGAAAGCACTACACGTCTGGACGCTGCCACACCTTGTACAATCTTCAAGACTTCTTATCATTACACTCAAAAACTATGTCTCTTGTTGTGAACGCTATCAGTCAGATTGGACAGACCCAGATTGAGCAGTTTGTTCGCTTGGAACAATTCATCGTTGTGTTCAGTCGCAACTTGATGATTTTGCTACTCACTCCTATATTCACCATCTCGCTTATCGAATGCTTTACATTTTGCTACAGACTTGTGTTGCGGCATACCATAGGCTTGTTTGGCACCAAGAACATTGATATGTTCAAGTTCAAAGAAGTTAAGGGTCTCTGGAGACTCGACTACGAGTGGGCGCAGGGGTTCATTGGCCAGCGTGAAAAGAAAAGAGATTAGCCATCGCATTCAGCTGTCTCGGCTCACCAAACTTACATCACTTCTGTCTATCGTATGCATTCCTTTATAGAGCGATAGATGGAGGGAGCGAATGCGCTCAAGAGCTTTGTACTTTGAAACTTGTCACCTTGTTTATTATTCAGCATAACTCCAACCGAGCAACTAACCTGTGAATGCTCCAAGGTGCAGAGAGTACCCTTTCATACAACATGACCCCAGCTCTTTTTAATTTATTTGACGGAACACTGTATTGACTACACGTGATATCTGTTAGCTTATTTATTACACCTTTATCCCTTATTTATTAATTGTCATTACATGGAATCCAAATACCAGTCTAGCCTGTAGTATGCAAATTCATCTAGCCACATGCTCCATGAATTTCTAAATTGGTTCTCTCTGTCCACCTTATTGTTTCCTGCTGATTGTTTCCTCTATTGCGGTTGTAGACGCGTTTGCAGTTGCAGATCTTTGCATGCCAAGTGTATTGTCGCCTGAACGGGAATGATTAAGGCAACTCGGGGGCAGTCTGGGCAAGCTACTTACTCGCATATGTAATGGACCAGAATGAAATGAGCAGCTGGTGCAACCCCAAATACGCGTATTACTCGGGGCTCCGATTTCCTGGTTACCTCTTTTTTTTTTTTTCTTCTGTTTTTCCTTCCCTGCTCCGCCTCTTACTCCGAACTTAGATACGAAATCGTGCGTCTCTCACATCTGCGTTCTATATGCACACTCAGTTCAGTAACCAAGATAGCCCCACTGGTGCACGTTTGCGGTATGTAGTTGCAGTTTTGTACATTAAGAACAGCGAAATTGGGTTTATCGATTGAGCTGCAAGCATATTCACAGCCCATGCCGGTCCACAGCATATGCACGTTGTCTAAAGCAGTAACCACCGCTCCCTGGCAGTCCTTCGAGCCCCACACCGAGACCCCATGTGCTATAAAGCATCATGCAGTCCTATACATGAGAACAATAGCGATTTTACGATATAAATCTAGATACGGATTATTGCAGATGCGAGAAAAAAAAAAATACACACTCAAGGTTTGCCTTGAACTCAAAAGGCTGGTCATTAGAAAAACTACCACTGCTGGTGAAACATTGCGATTGTGTCCCAAAGTATGTCAAGCATGCTGATTTTGTAGCCGAAGTAATTTTCCTTCTCATTTGTTTGGAAAAATTTTTTGTATGTTTGATACGGTACATCTCCGCGTGTACTAAGGAGAAATACCACATAGTACTCTGGTAAAATTACTGACAGTATGAGATCAGCTTGTAAGCCTCGATTTTAAAAAAAATGTGCATTGTACAGCGATTCGGGGTAAGAGCTCACCCGTCCATTACATCTCCAGTGTGCTCTACGATCGTACAGAGGCTGATATATGCGTTTTGTGTATAGTCTATAAATGTTTAGTTTGGGAGATGATTGGTGGGGGGGAGGGGATTGCAAGGCACACAGAGAGACAAATACAGAGATAGAGAGTCGGTCTATTTTCTCCATTCCTTAGCACCACACCCTGGCACAATGCAGTGGCTGCGAACATTGATCGGCACCGGAGCGATTGTACCCGAAAAGAAGCTTTCATCAAGGGTCCTTTTCTCACTGTGGGGGCAAATCACATCCGCATGAGCCGCTCACAGCGATTCCTACCGAATTAGTCTGTTCCAAAATAGAGCGAGTCAATGAAACGGTTCGAAAAGACCCAATCAGTATCCTTGAATCCTTCCACGTTATGTTTTCTGATTCCTTCTTCTTCCTCTTCTTCATTATCGGTCTCATTCATGCTGCTTACTTTACCCAACACGAGCTTGACGTGTGGGAAAGCATGGAGAATCCGGCGAACTCCAATTTCCGTTGACAAGTACGAGCATAAGACGATATCCTCAGCTCTCACCCCGTAGTCAATCAAAACCTGAATGGCCATGATGGATGCCGCACCAGAGATGATTTGGGCATCAAAGAGAAATATTTTACGCTGGGGCGTCCCATTGGTCGAAGACGGTTTGTGTTCTGTTATAGAAGGAGGGAGTGTTTCTGTGTGTAGTTGCGGTTCCCCTGTCAATGAGTCTGATTGGATCAACAACTTCCCAATCACAATCTCAGGAAATGTTTTCTTGATAGATGTCATGAAACAATCACCCGACCGAATAATGTTCACAGCGATGATATCCTCCGTGGAGCGAAGACCTCTGTAGCTGTACTTGTTGTAGGTGGTTACTGTTGTCGGCTCATACCCAGTCAAAAACTGCTCAGCCAACTCAATAATTTTGAATGACATCAAGTCGAAGTAGAAGATGAAATCAGAGCGGTCTGTATCCTTACGCAATAAAAGCAGGTGGATTCCTCTTGTGTGATTTGTCGCAGGCAAAATCTTGATATTCTCTTGTGTGGACAAGTTGAGCTTGTGAGTCAAACCCAACTTGTGCAAGTGTTGCAAGTGAAGGGCACTTTTGATGGCCAACTGGTTCTGAATGTGCTTAATCATCATATTTATTCCCACAACATTGTCCATTCCTCTCGGTATAACCAAGTCAGCGTTGTTCATAGTTTGCTGTACGTAGCGGACAGCGTTTGGCTTAACAAATTTCTCCCACTGTTTCATGGAGCCCAGAAGCTCTCTCCCACGTACCAAGATGTCTCTGGTAAGACGACGCGCAAGACAAACGTCTAAATCAGTGTCTACAAAGATTTTAACATCCATCATATCCAATAAGCGCTTGTCATACAACGCCATGATTCCTTCGATAATGATGACATTAGCACCATAAATCGTAGTGGTCTTTCCAGTACGGTTGTGAAGTGCAAACGAGTAGTTGGGAATCTCTGTCTTGTTGCCAGCCTTGAGGCTCTGCACACATTCACAAAGCAAATCAAAATCAAGCGATGCCGGTTCATCGAAATCAAACTCACAGTCAAATGCTCTCTGTCTTTGTTCGTCGTTTAAGGGATTATAAAAATTGTCAAAGGAAAGCAAGATAGTCCAGGGCTGATTCAATTCCTGGATGATTCGTTGCGAGATCGAAGTTTTACCAGACCCAGAATACCCAGCGACACCAATAATGTAAGGCTCAGTCCACGGAGGGGTATATGATGGTTTTGAAGTGGATGTGAGGTCAACGATCAGACCAGACCGCGAGTTAACCGTCGGTGTTCCATGTACTCGACGCGACTTAGAGGTATCAGAGCCCCCATCGAGATTCAAGATGCTCATCGGAAGCTCGTCTGCAGAATTGGCATTGCCTGGTGTAGACACAGACCCTGATCCCATAATTGAGTGGACAGGTGATGGTGTGAAAAAAGAGGTATTCTCATCTGCGGGAGCTATGTGACCTTTGTGAACCATTTTTTTGTTGACGAAGGGGACCGCAATCCTGTAGAGACATCAGCATCAAAGCAGCGAGAACTTGGAACGCTAAAATCATAAAGTTGGTTCTCTTCTTCCCATCACGTGATACTCACCGGCCAATCGTAGGCATATAGGTGTACATATTTCTTTTCTCGTACTGAGAGGGTACTATGGATATCGTTGCATTAGAGCATGGGTGATTCTATTTGGAAACAGCAAGTACTATATTACTACACAGGGGTTGCAAGTGGAGATGTTACATAGACACCATAGGTTCCATCAGTAGTAGTAGCTTTATATGCAGTTCCACTAATTATACTGTTATCAAAACTATTCATCCCCAAGCAGGTTGTATCTACCGCTAGATTCTCCATTCATGTCAACCTTATCAGGACAAGGACACCATCGTAGAAAAAATACAGACAACCAATGGGAGTCCGACACAGAAGAAGAACCTGACTCGAATCAGCCCGTTCTTCCAAATGAAGATCAAGACGTGGAAATTAAGCCTAAGGTCATCTCAGAGCCTGTAAGGCCGACAGATATAGACTTTAACCTGGTCCGAGATACTTCAAGGCGACATTATTTAGAACGGCGGCAAGAGGCAAAAATCAATGAGTTGGAGAGGGAAATCTATGAATATGACGAAAGAGTGAAACATAAGTCTCACGTTTCTCAGCACGAAACTAAAGAGATTGAGCGAAAGCGAAATATCTTTCGCCTCGTCAAGGAAAGAGAGAGTCTTCAAAGGGATATCACATCAGAAGAGTATCAGCTTCCACAAGACTATTTGAATGAGAGAGGTAAGATCGACAAAAAGAGAAAATACGATGTACTAAACTTGAAACAGAAGGAGGATGGGGAACAAGATACTAGCAAGTCTAACAAATATGATAATCAATGGGAAAAAGACCAACTAGCAAGAGCGCAGGTTGCTACCACAAAAGATCCAGATGCAATTGAGCTTCCTGAGCAAGATAAATACGAGTATGTTTTTGATGAGTCCCAATTTGTCGATTTTGACACGGATGTTACATTGGCAGGAGACAAGACTCTGAACGAGACCCAAGAGCCACAGAAGAGTTTATCAGCTGAGAATCTTGATGAGGTTAGAAAGTCACTTCCTGTATACCAGTACCGTGAAAGATTCCTAAATGTGATCGAAACCAATCAGATTCTCATTGTGGTTGGAGAAACTGGTTCAGGAAAGACTACCCAACTCCCACAATATCTACATGAAGCAGGCTATTCGAAGAATGGGAAAGTGATAGGGTGTACACAACCTAGAAGAGTAGCTGCCACGTCTGTTGCTGCACGTGTTGCCCAGGAGATGGGAGTAAGATTGGGACAGGAAGTAGGGTACAGTATCCGGTTCGAAGACAACACTGTCAAGGGCACAACTGTGGTGAAATACTTGACTGATGGTATGCTATTGAGAGAGTTTTTAACCGATCCAGAATTATCTTTCTATGGGGCGCTTATGATTGATGAAGCCCATGAGAGGACGGTGTCAACGGAAATTGTCCTTAGTTTACTCAAGGATATACTTGAAGTTCGAAAAGACTTGAAACTAATTGTTGCGTCTGCTACTATAAACGCCCAAAAGTTTTCTGATTTTTTTGATGGTGCCCCCATATTCCAAATCCCTGGGAGAAGATTCCCAGTAGAGATTCACTATACGAAGAGCCCGGAAGCAAATTACATCCAGGCAGCCATTACTACCATCTACCAGATACACATCACTCAGCCAAAAGAGCAAAATAATGGAAGTAGAGGCGGCGGGGGTGACATCCTAGTGTTTCTCACCGGTCAAGATGAAATCGAGACTATGCAAGAATCACTTGAAGAGGCATGCCAGAAACTTGATCTTAAGGACCAACTTATCATATGTCCTATATATGCAAATTTACCTTCTGATCAGCAGCAGCGGATATTTGAGCCTACCCCTCCAAAATCACGTAAAATTGTTCTTGCAACCAACATTGCAGAAACATCGATCACTATTGATGGTGTATCGTTTGTGATAGACCCTGGTTACGTCAAGGAGAATGTTTTCAATCCAGCCACTGGGATGGAAAGTTTGGTAGTTGTACCATGTTCGAGGGCATCAGCAGACCAGAGAGCAGGAAGAGCAGGGCGTGTAGGGCCCGGTAAATGCTTCAGGTTGTACACCAAGTGGTCATTTTACAACGAATTACAGGCTAACCCAACACCAGAGATCTTGCGAGTGAAATTAACCTCGATCATTCTCTTATTGCTATCAATAGGTATCACTGACTTGATTGGGTTTCAATTTATGGACCCACCTAGCCCAGAAACTCTTATGAAATCTTTGGAGCTTTTGTATGCACTTGGTGCATTGAGTGCAAAGGGCTCATTAACCAAAATTGGACGAATCATGGTTGAGTTTCCAATAGATGTTATGTTTGCCAAGGCGTTAATTAGCTCACAAAAGTACGAAGTCACGGCAGAAGTACTCTCCATAATCTCGATGCTTAGTGAGAGCTCCAACTTATTTTATCGACCAAAAGACAAGCGTGATGCTGCTGACAGGTGTAAAGAGAAGTTCCACCGTATTGAAGGCGATCACTTCATGCTTTTGGATATTTGGAAAGCATGGGTAGATACTGGGTACTCTGTGCAATGGTGTCAGGACAACTTTATTCAGTATAAAACACTTAAGAGGGCAAAAGACGTCAGGGAGCAACTAAAACGGTTGAGCAAACGTGTGGGAATAGAGGAACAGGTTCAAAAAACCCAGGGGAATACCACGCAACTTCTTCAAAAGACACTTGCATCTGGTTTTTTCCCTAATATTGCTCGACTCTCTAAGATGGGCGATTCGTACCGAACGTTGAAGAAAAATCAAACAGTGTACATTCATCCGTCATCCTCGTTGTTCTCGGTTAAACCCCCGCCCAAGCTATTGCTTTATCATGAACTCGTACTCACGAGCAAAGAGTTCATGAGGAATTGCATGATCATAGACGATAAGTGGTTGGGAGAGGTCGCACCTCATTATTACAGCGAAAAAGAACTAGAGGTGATAGGGCCAAGAAGATTACAATGATAAGTTGCAATTATGTATCACGTTTGATGCTATAATATGTGATTTAAGGTAAAGATTGCCTTGTATTCAAGTGGAAGTATATGAGCGGAAAATACCCAAAAAGCTCTTTCACTTGTGTCTAGAGAGAGGTCTTCTATATGAGCATGTTGCGTGCTTTTAGCCCTTCACTTTCCAGACTTCTCAGCTGCTGCAGCCATTGCCTTTTTCTTTGCTCTTGCTGTCATAATCAATTTGAATGCAATAAGAGTCGCGATAAGCATAAAACTGGTTGCCACACTCCAGGCAACAAGAATACCGTAATACTTACCCATATGTCCCTTGTAGGTGTTGAAAAGAATAACCTTTGTAATTTCATAGGAATTATACAACGGCAAACCCAATCCATACTTAAACACACCAGGACTGAGTTCAAGAGGAGTAAAGGTCGGAGAGATGTTAACAATAACCCAGAAAAGTAACCAGAATCCCATCATTGGAGGGTATACAAGAACACACCAGCAAGCCATAATTTCGTTGACAGAACCAACAACCCACATAGTCATGAACATAGTCATCCAATAAACTAAAAAGCCGGAATGGCCAAATGCCTTTGAAAAATCGACTTGCGTAGCCAAACTGACCAAGCAAAACATCAAACTCAACCAAAAATACGAGATCACGGATGCAGTGTAACGGTAGATCAAGAAATGGTGAGCTTTAAATCCCATACCAAGGACTTTCTGGTGAATGTCTTGAAAAAATCCAACGTTAAAAAAAGACAAAATAATCATATAAATCAAACCCACTTGACTTGGAGCAATAAGCACAGGGTCTGTCCACGGAATTCTGTCAATGTATTGGAAAGTGATTGGAGTGCTCAAGAGAGACAAGCTCTGCGTCGAATTGAATAACAGGTCCTTCTCTTGAGCGGTGAGCGAGTTCACTAGCGGGTCTGTTATGCTAGTGATATTTGCTAGCCAGAGATCGTTAATTGCCTGAACACTGGTGATAACGTATGAGTTCATATTGACAAAGTCACGACCAGTTTCGTAAATGGACGAAATGGTGTTGTTGACTGTAGTGTATGATCCATTAGCATTTTGCAACGCCTTGTACCAGTTTGCAGTAGCATTTTGACGTACGTATAGAGACGACCAGTACTTTTGATGGTGGATATCAACATCAATTTGTTCCTCAATTGTTCTATTGTTCTTCTGCGCAAGTGCGTTGTACGTCTGAAAATCGAAAATATTCCAAGCCCCATAGTACTTGCCCTCCTCGGTCGCAAGTAAGTCCCTGAGACCGTCACCGAAAGTGGCGAGTCCATTGGGGGCAGAATCTTCGTCAATTACCACCAACATTTGCAAGTTTTTAAGTCTTGAAAAACGATTATACATGGATCCCCAGTAAATGCTAAATATTCCAAGCACACATACCCCCATAAGCACATAATTGAGTACAAATTGTTTTGCCATGATTTTCCTCTTGTCCTTTAATTTCTGGTTAAAAAATGATAAATGCGCTTGCACCTCTTCAAGTCTTGATGTGTGTCTTTCGACGGGCATATACTGTTCTTTGACACCCTCATTGCTATTCGTGGACTCAGACGAGTTTTTATCGCACGGAACAGCGTCTGCATCATCGTCCTGTTGGTTAAATTCATGTGAAGATTCAGACAAATGGGATGGCTCACCCATTATTGCTAAGTAGCCGAAAGGAAAGGGACCTCTGAGACAAACAGATTGGTACTACAAGCTGAATGTTTTCTTAAAATACAGCTTCACTAGTTTCACTTGGATGCAACCCAGGCAGATATATATATCGTTTAAATGCGCGCTGTATGTGCACACCGTGTTCTTATTCCCGAGTTGACCCCCGCTGACATTTCCTACTTTCTGAATCTTCGGGTTTACCAAATCAGTAAGCTGGGAATCTCATGGCGTCTCTACATGCGGCATTTCGGCCGACAGATATAGACATATCCGAAAATTGTAGTCATTGAAGCTGCTTGTCAATGTTAGCCATTTGGAAATTTTGATACAGGTATGTTCTGTATGCAGCGAACGAAAACATCAGCTCATACATTAGCAATCAAATGAAGGTATCTAAGCACAATACCGGTGCTTAATATCTTCGGTAACTCACTTTTGTATGCCATTGACTATTGTATAGTTTCATACTGCAAGGGCAATTCGATTCATTGCTGCTTTCCCAATCTGTTACGCGCAGGAATATTTCCGCGCGGCTGAAAATATACACCCATCTTTTCGTATTTTGTAGCTGTTAGCTGCAAAGCCTGAATATTTCGCAACGACTTGGAAATGCGTACCTCCTCCTCCGTATTAAATTTTTGACTGTTAATCATGTGCCCCCTAGTTAACTCCTCTTCCAATATAACTTTATGATTGCCCTTGAAATTCTCATGGTTGTCGACCAACACCTTGAAATTCTCAGAGCTTCGACCAACACCTTGTGCTTACATGCAGTCGAGCGTAAAATATCAGTGGTAGATCGAACTAAGAATATTCCTCAAGCATATGACGATACATCTTGGTCAGAAATGGATGACGTGGATTGGAGCTCTTCCGTTTGCCTCGTTCTCGTGAGTTGCATTTCTTATTCCCTCACTCTGAATCAAGCCCCCTTCAAGACTTTTCGTGGTCTTCTCACTTTGTAGAGCGCAAAAGAGCAATAGTATCGCGTAAGTGGGAAACGTCTGGCCAATAACATCGTAATGCCGTCTTCTTCGAGTACGCGAACTACATAGTGAAGTATAAAAAGCCAAAACTTTCTGCAATTACAGTCTAAAACTTGCAGTCTAACACGTTTTGACCAATATTGAGCATGCGATATTCTGTCGCAAGTAAGCTGAAGAGTGTACTAGTCAAACTTCCACAGATGGTCCGGTCCAAGGTAGCTGGTTCAATGTATTGCAAAAGAAATTTTAGGAAAGTGTACCGCTTAGAGTACAGTCTTGTTAGTGAGTCGCCTGGTTGCGAATGTGCCCTTCTTTATAGCCGATTCAACTGTTAGTAAACGCGACTGGAAATTTTCAAAATTATCCTGCATGCCACATACACTGTGGAGTATTTTCTGCAACTCATAGCGCTTGTGTTATCCTAATCCTCCAATATATCCATTGTGCATCCATGTCGTCTGGCGTTCAGTATGATTTCAGCGAGAATTTGAAGCATAGAGGCAAGAGCCGACTGGCAGCTCCGCTGTCTTCGCATAAACTCACTACTGAAGACGACTTAGAAGATATAATTTCAAAAACGTCTTCTTTACAATTGGATTCCAGCGTTGCAGACGCGTATCCCAGCCTGAAGAGTACACGTCATGGAGTAATCGTCAATATCGTATCACCTCTTATTCTCACTTTAATATCTGCGTTTGTCAGATTTTATCGCATAAACTACTCCGACAAGGTGCTTTGGGACGAGGCTCATTTTGGAAAATTCGGATCACACTATCTTGAACATGAGTATTACTTTGATGTTCACCCGCCATTGGGCAAACTTCTTGTGGCTCTTTCGGGATATTTGGCTGGATTCAAGGGTAACTTTAAGTTTGACAGCGGATTCGACTACCCCGAAGATTGCAACTATGTTGGTATGAGAGCTTTTAATGCTACCTTCGGAGTATTGTGCACACCTGTTGCATACTACACTGCACTTTTATGTGGGTTCAGTCCGCTAACGGCACATTTTATTACGATTCTGGTTATTTTCGAAATGACATCTCTTCTATTGTCCAAGTTCATACTTTTGGATTCGATGTTGCTCTTCTTTACATTCCTGACTTACTACTGCCTAGTGAAGTACCACACTCTTCGGGTAGAGAGCATGGTCAGAGAACAAGATGTGCTTCTTCAACCTCGTGGATGGCTTTGGCTCAGTCTAACTGGTATTTCAGTAGGCTGTGTCTCGTCAGTTAAGTGGGTTGGACTTTTCATTACTGCTCTTGTTGGGCTCTACACAATCTACGACTTGTACATAAAGCATTGCCAGGCGCACCTAGAACCAACTCACCCAGAGAAAATTTCAATGAAACGATACTTCGGGCACTGGTTATCCAGAGTCGTGACCCTTATACTTATTCCTTTTCTCCTCTATTTGCTGTTCTTTAGAATCCACTTTGCATTATTATACAAGAGTGGCACAGGAGATGGATCGGTCTCTACATTACTTCAAGCTTCATTTGAAGACCATACAATTGCGAACGGACCGAGGTCTGTAGGATATGGATCCTTAGTAAGCTTGAGATCTCACGGCTTGTCCCCACATTTACTTCATAGTCACCCACACAACTTTGTGGAAGGGCTGGGTCAACAACAAGTCACTACCTACGGATATAAGGACAATAACAATGACTTTATCATCGAATATAGTCTTGGCGAAGGTGTGAGTGCAGTCTTGGAAACAGAGAAATTTGAGGATCTTCAAAGTGC
This sequence comes from Dujonia schatavii, assembly GCA_003707405.2. Lineage (NCBI taxonomy): Eukaryota > Fungi > Ascomycota > Pichiomycetes > Serinales > Debaryomycetaceae > Dujonia > Dujonia schatavii. The sequence continues at coordinate 33,341 of PPIY02000015.1, read as the reverse complement.
TAATAACGAAACAGTCCTTGAACCCCGTAGTCTCCTCAAACGCCTTGTTCAGGACGGGGATGTAATTCGTTTGTATCACCAAGATACAGGGTGTTTACTTCATTCACATGAAATCCCCTCATTCGTGAGCAAGGCGCATAATGAAGTATCGTGTTACGCCAATCTCCAAAACTCGAATACAGGGGATGAATGGGTCGTGGAAATTGTTGAACAGCAGGTTTCTCCCGATCCTTTCTTTCACAATGAGTCGGAATCTGAATTGCACCCTATATCTACCAACTTCAGATTGAAGCATAACAAACTCGGTTGCTACTTGGCTACAACTGGCTATCCACTTCCAAAATGGGGATTCGGACAGGGAGAGGTTGTTTGTAAACACTCCTATGTTACAAACGACAAAACTACTTGGTGGAATATTGAAGACCACGGCAACCCGCTCTTGGAACAGCCAGTGAAGAAGTACGTTGCCCCTCCTCCGCGGTTTTGGAAAGAATTCATACTATTGAACTACGCAATGATGGCATCCAATAATGCCTTAGTGCCAGATAAGGACAAATTTGATGTGTTGGCTTCAGAATGGTGGCAATGGCCAACTCTCCTTGTAGGTTTGCGCATGGGTGCGTGGACCTCTAGCGATGTGAAGTTCTTTTTAATAGGAAACCCAGCCGTCACGTGGGTTAGTGTTGCAGGATTAATTGCCTTTGTATCTCTCGTTATTATCCTGAGCATGTTATGGAAACGTCAGGTATCATCATTCCCATATGGCAAAGGCAGTTCATTTGACCAAGGATGGAACACTTTCTTGATTCAGGGACTCATACCATTTTGTGCCTGGATCATGCATTACATCCCCTTTATCTTGATGGGAAGAGTGACCTATGTACACCACTACGTTCCCGCACAGTTTTTTGCTACCCTCGTTACGGGATACATAGTAGAACTATCCACTCAAAAATTACCTAAATTGGCAAGGTTATCGGTCTACGTTGTGCTCTGTAGTGCAGTTATTGGGACGTTTATATATCTCAGAGACTTCAACTTTGGCATGGTCGGTCCCTCTAAAGACTTTCAGCATTTGAGAGTGTTGAGCACTTGGATGATATAGCGTATCTCTCTACATCTCAGCACATATATAAAAAAGGTAAATAAACAGATTTATATGGGTAATGTAATATGTGACATTTGCTAGAGATCTTGGGTGCAAATGCATGGGGAGTGAAAAACGAGAAAAAGAAAAAAAAAAAAAAAACAGGCAAACGCATACAAAAATCGCGTGCTACTAGAATACTCTCAGCATGTCAACGTGACCTAACTTTAGGGTAAATCATCTTGTTTCTCCTTGATACTAAATGAAGGTCACCATACTATCAGTGCTAGGCCTTATCGGATGCCAAGTCTGCTCGTGTATACAAGTTTGCTGCAAATATAGTCTATCCCCGCTCACCTACCCAGGTTGGCTGCCTCTTAACGCCTTGGATCATCCTGCACAATCATCAAGCACAAAATCGAATGTTTTGGCTAGAATGGCTAAACCTTGGTCTGTTTATTTTTCATTCAAACCATCAACTCTCCAGATCTAGGTACAATTCACAGTTCAATCCGCAATGAAAAGAGGAACGAGTGACTCAAAGTTGCCCCCTGGTAGTGGTGGAGGTAATGGAAACGAAGATATCCGTAGTCAATTGTCGGATATCCAAAAACGGCTATTTAGTACACGTTCAAAGTCAACTGCCCCGCCAAGATCAAAGGCTGGTGAAAAACAATCAACTTTGGACCCTAGGAAATCAGATGGCTCGACTAGAGCAAACTCAAACGCCTCGGCAGGTATATTCAGTGGCCATGGTCCACCGCCTGTCGCAGGTGGTTCATTTTCTCTACCATCTCCATCAAGAATGCCGCAACATTCCGGTAGTCCGTCAAGGCAAATGGTCCCCTCGGCTACACCGCCACTTGGTCCTGAAAGTAAGGGAAATGACATGAATTTTGTAGTTGGTTTAAGTGAAAACCTTCTAGCTGAATGTAGGAGGCTCACGGCAGATAATTCGCGCTACAAAGCCAAATTGAAAGCTGTTCTGGATGACTTGAACCGATATAAAGAAGAGATCTCCATATTGAATAATACCAGAAATGCAGTACTTGGGAACGAAGAAGAGCTTAAAAATAAAAACTGGGAATTGGAGACTATGTTACAGCAGACAAGCGACAAATTGTCTGCGGAAACCAGTGAAAAGAATAAATTAGAAAAAGTTCAAAAAGAACTCACTACTAGATTAACCTCTGTCCAAAAGCAGAATGACGAATTTTATGTGGCCAAACAGTCATTGGAAGAGAGTCTTGCAGAGCTAAGATCAACTTACAACAAGGAAATACAGGATTTAAATGCTACTGTGGAAGCTCTCAACGATGAAAACGACAAGTTACATATGAAAGTTGAAAGGCATGAGACTTTAGCGACCACAACTGCGGCCGAGTTGGCGAGTGCTAATTCAGCGATTGAAGCTTACAGCAAGGACTCTGTAAGTAAAAGTTCAAGCGATCGAGCCAACGCATTGCCCTCATCTGGCTCTAATTCAGCAACCGACAATCTCATTAATGTAGACATTCTCAATGATGAAGATATTGATGAGCTCTTGAAAAGTACCACCGATGCTCCCATTAATACCTCTTCAGACTCTGCATTGGAGACAGAGACGCTTAAGGCGTCATTGGCTCATTCCCACAGAAACAACGCTAAATTAAGATCCATGGTGTTGAAGTTGAAAGAGTCACATTACAGAAACGATGATCATTCCGTTGTATCAGGAAAGTCCTTACTGCATACCCCAGGTAAAAGGAAGGTGAGGAATAGCCACCAACACGACCTTAGCTCGGGTCAACTCTTGGCCTCATCTAACAGAAATTCCGTGACTTTATCGCCGTCCAAGAGAAGCTCGAGGTATTTTGTGCTTGAAGATGAAAAAACACACGAAGAAACTGATGAAAAATGGGAAGACTTTATTGGGGATGACATACAACAAAGCCCAAATCGTAACCAACAGAGAAAGAATGATAAGGAGGCCTCTTCAGGTGGAGTTGACACTATGCCAATCTTAATAAACTCCGATTCTTCTGATTCAGAAAGCGACTCAGAAGTACTCGCTTCCAAATCCACTAATGTCATATCAGGAAAGCAACTGATCGAAGATTATGCGAAGCAGAATAACCTAGTACTACTCCCAGTTTCAAGATATGAAGAACTTTCAAAGCTTGAACTGCAGTCTCATACTTCTTCCGTATCTCTTTCGGAAGACGAACTCACTTCCATTGCTAAAGAACGTGGGCTAGTCATCCTCAAGGCTTCAGTGCATGAAGAGCTCTTAGATGAGGAGAAAATGAAGCAAAAACTCGAAAGTAAGGGGCTAGTAACAATAACCAGGAAGGAGCACATTGATCTACTCGATACAACGTCCTCTTATCGTAGCCCCAGCAAGGACTATTTAACAAATAGTGCATCCGACTTGGGTTTCGATTTAGTTCCAAAAGATGATTTGGCTGCATACACTAAAGCATTCCTGAATTTCCAAAAACCATCTAAAGCGTATCTAGTTTCCAAGTGTCACGAACAATATGAGTTGGAATGTGTGCCAAAGGACGAACTTAAACACTTGAAGAAGATCTCGATTGACTTTGAGAAACCAAATAAATTATACCTCACTCAAAAGGCTAATGAACTTGGCTTGATTGTTTCTCCATCGAAGTACTATGACGAATTAGTGAAACTTGCAAATTCACCAAGCTTAGAACACTTGCAAGCTAAGGCGGATGAAGTAAACATGTCTATCATACTGAAAGTTGAGCTTGAGGATTTATGCAAACAAGTTGATGATCCAAATCCTGACAAGTTACGAGCCAAGTTAGAAAGAAAAGGGTTCGTTATTATAGAAGAACCAGAGTACAAAGCTATTCAATCACCGGACAAGACCCAATTGGAATCATTTGCTAGAGAGAAGGGTCTTATAGTCTTGCCCACGGAGGAGCACGAGCATTTACTTAACCCTACACTCGAAACACTCAAATCGCATCTTGAAACTCATAAGCATATTCTGGTACCCAAGAAAGATTTTGATAGCATGGAACAAATGGCGAATAGCCCAACTTTGAGCCACGTAAAATCTAAAGCTGATCAGCTTGGCTTGGTTACCATGTCTAAGCCGGAATATACTGAGTTGTATAAGAAGGCAAATGAGCCCACTGTTGAACAGTTACAAAATCTTTCCTCAAAATTGGATCATACTTTGGTTGCAAGCTCAGAAATCGAGTCCTTGAAGGAACAAGTTGCCAAACCTACGATTGATTTCCTTCATGAAAAGGCATCTTCACATGATTCAAGATTGGTCAGTAATGCTGATTACAAGAATTTCTTGATTCGGCTGCTGCCGAACGATAAAAATGTTACTAATGAGTCTGGTGACAAATTCGTCTTACTCACTCCGGGCGAATATAAGGAATTGAAGGACCCATCTCTAGAATATATTCAGGAGAAGGCAACTTTGAAGAACAAAGTTTTAGTTGATTCGACTAGAATTGCAGAATTGGAGTCACCATCTCTTGACTTTGTGAAGGAAATTGCCAACTCCAAAGGTTTTGCGGTGATAAAGAATGAGGACTATTCTAGCCTTCAAGAAAGTTCCAATAATCCGGATATTGATCATCTTAAAGAAAAGGCATTAGTTCATGGACTGGTGGTTCTTTCTGAGAAAGAATATACCCAACTCAAAGAACTTGCTATGCACCCGACGTTACAATCTGTTGCAGAACTGGCAAAGAAACATGGATATGTCACATTACTGGAAACTGAGCATGATCATTTACTTAAAGAGATCAAGTCTCCATCAATGGATTACATTGAAACAAAGGCGAAAGAGCTCGGGCTCGTTGTATTAAGCAGCATCGATCATAAGCATCTTTCAGATTTAGCATTCTCCCCTACGATTGAGCATGTGCAAGTAAATGCTAAACTGCACGGCCTTATGACATTACCAATCGATGAGTACGATAATCTTCAACTATTGGCACATTCGCCTCCAGAGGATCATATAAACAGACTTGCAAATGAGCTCGGATTGATTGTCCTTCGGAATAATACCCACGGTAAATTACTTGAATCAGCCAATTCCCCCTCTCTTGACCACATTCGAGAGAAGGCTACTGCAATTGGCTATGATGTCATGCTATTCTCTGATCGTGATGAACTAGTACGCAAGTCAACCCACCCTACTGCTGAGGAAGTGAGTGAGTACGCTAATACACTTAATCTCATAGTTCTTCCCAGCAATGAGTTTGACTCTATTTCAAAACAAGCAAGTTCGCCTTCGATTTCCCACTTACGTGAAAAGGCCCAAGCTCATGACCATGTTATAGTGTCTAGAAAACTGCATGATGAGCTTAATGGGCAAGTACAATCTCCGTCAAAAGACTACATTTTCGCGAAGGCAAAGGCTATCGGATTGACAGTCATACCCGATGAGGATTACGAATCTCTCTTTGAACATGCGAACTCACCATCCGTGGATTACATTACTACCAAAGCTCACGAGAAAAATCTTGTCGTGCTTTCTGATTCAGATCATAAGCAACTTCTCGAGCAAGCAAACTTGCCAACTGTTGAACATATTCGTCAAAAGGCAAAGGAACGTGGACTTGTAGCCTTAGACGAAGTCGATCATCTGAAAATGACTAAGCTTGCATATTCGCCACCTATCGACCATGTTATCTTGTCGGCAACGTCTGCTGGACTCGTGACACTCACCAAGGAAGAGCGCGACCATCTCACTTCTTTGGCTAACAATCCCCCGATAACTCACCTTCAAGAGAAGGCGTCATCTGCTGGTCTTGTCGTTTTAGATGCTTCGGAGTACAAGATGTTAATGGACAGAGCCAACAACCCCACTGAAGAAGATGTCAAGAAGGCAGCGAAGAAATACAACTTCGCTATATTACCACAACGTGAGTTTGACGAGCTCAATACCACAGCCAACTCGCCGACTGTTGACCACTTGAAAACAATGGCCAAGAATCATGGATTGTTGGTGCTTCCAGAGAGCGAATACGAGGAGCTTTCAGCGATCGCAAACGCTCCTTCCCTAACACATATTCGGTCGAAAGCCGAGGCAATTGGTCAGATAGTGATTCACAAGGACGAGCATAAGGAATTGGTGGATTTGGCTCATAGTCCAACAATCAAGCACATAAATGAGAAGGCTGAAAGTCATGGATTGCTCACTATCCAAAAGACCGAACATGAAGCACTTTCTGAGCTTGCTCATTTGCCGCCAATAGAGCATGTCAAGGAAAAGGCTGCCACACATGGCTTGGTGGCATTACCTGAAGTCGAATACAAATCCCTTCAGGATATTGTTCAATCTCCAGGTGTTCAACATTTGTCAGAGAAAGCCAAAATCCTTGGACTTGTGACTCTTCCTTATCTGGATCATGAGTCCCTCAAGGCGTTGGCCGAGTCTCCGCTGATCGAACACGTGCAGACACATGCCGATAAGCTAGGTTTAGTTACGCTATCGAAGAAAGAGTATGAATCTCTCAGAACTCTTGCTGAGTCACCTTCAGTGGAGCACATGACTTTAAAGGCAGAGAAACAAGGGTACGTTGTCTTAGAAAAGGCAATACATGATGCAAATGCTAGCCTTGTGGAGAGTCCTCCCAAGGAACATGTTTTGGCGAAAGCCAAATCGCACGGATTAGTAGCTATCCCAGAGGCGGACCACCGAAAGCTTGAAGTTTTGGCACACAATCCCAGTGCCGACCATGTTTCTGCAAAAGCAACTGGTTTGGGTTTGGTTGCAGTCCCAAAAGAGACACATACAAGGTTATTAGACCTGTTTGAAACTCCGACAGCAGAATATATTCATTCAAAGGCTGAAAAGCAAGGATTGGTTGTCCTTGATGATAATGAACACAAGGAGTTGCTCTCGCTAGCTGAAAAGCCTTCTCTTGAGCGGATCTCTTTCAAGGCTAAGGAGTTTGACCATGTCGTGATTCATGAAAGCGAGCATGCCAAACTTTTGAAACCAAGTTTGGACGAACTCACAGCCCACGCTGCAAATCATGAACACGTTCTACTCGCAAAGTCGAAGTATGATGAACTTGAAAATCTTGCTCACAAGCCTGATAAGAAACAGATCACCCATTTAGCAAATGAAGCGGGATTTAAAATCCTCAGTCATGATGAGCATGATGTTTTGGCTAACCCATCGAAAGAGGCATTGTCTAGACATGCCTCAGAGAAATATCAGTCCGTATTAGTTGACGGAAGTGAACTTCAAACCTTGAAAGAGAATCTAGATCTGCCTTCCAAGGATTATTTGATAGACAAGTGTCAGGCTAAAGGACTCCTGGTTATTGACTCTACTGACTTGAAGAAGTTAACACTTGATGCAAACGAACCAAGCATTGCTCATGTTACAGAAAAAGCGGAGACTGTTGGATTGGTTGCTCTTCCAAAGCACAAGTACGATCAATTGCTTTCTAAATCGAACAATCCAAGCATTGACTATTTGAATGAGAAGGCAAAGAGTTACAATGTGAAATTGATTCCGAATGATGAATACGATAGTCTTACCCAACGACTTGAAGCCCCAAGCTTGGAGTATCTTACTGATAAATTGAAATCATTGGAAATTGCCGCAGTTCCAGTGAGTGAACTCAATGACTTGCGTTCTAGTTTACAACTGCCTTCTGAAACGTATCTTGAGGAGAAGGCTAGTATATTAAAATTGTCTGTTGTACCTTCCGCTGAGTACAAACTTCTTCGTCAATTTAGCGATGCACCCACAATCGATCAACTTCAAGAGAAATCTAGAGCCCTCAACCATGTTTTGATTCCTACACAAGATTATAAGGACCTTCAACAGAACACGACATCACCTTCGACTGAATTTTTGAAGTCTCGTGCGGCCGCGCAAGGCTACATACTCACTTCGAAAGAGAATTTTGACGCCCTTAACGCGCTTGTTGCTGCACCAACAAGGGAGCATATTGAAGCAAGGGCCCAATCTGCTGGTCTCATGGTGATTCCAAAACAAGATTACGATGAATTACTCGAAAAAGCTACCAAACCTTCTGCTAAGCAAATAGAATCCTTTGCCAAAGAACTTGGTATGGTAGCTATTACTGGAGCCGCGTTATCGAAGTTTGAGAATCCTACAGCTACTGAACTTTCCCAGCATGCTGCAAAGCGAGGTATGCACTTAATCAAGGATGAAGATTACAAGATTTTGCAACTGCCATCGATTCAATATTTGACTGAGAAACTTGCTCTTCATAAGCATGCGGTTCTTGGGTTCTCTGAATTAGAGATTATGAGAAGCAATATCTCCAATCCATCTGAAACGTACCTCAAAGATCATGCTAAAAAGCTTGGCAAATGCGTGCTTGATAACGACGAGTTTGACACTCTCAAGCAGAAAACCTCGAAACCTAGTCTCGAATTCCTTCTGGAGAAAGCACTCAACTTATACGATCTGATTGTTGTTCCAAGTTCGCAGTATGATCAGTTTGTTAATCCCAGTCTTGAAGATATCAGCAAACAGGCATCAAATCATGGACACACTATTATCGAGAAGACGGAATTAGAATCATTGCAAAAGAATTATAGCTCTCCATCGCTTGAATACTTAATGGAGAAAGCTGCAGTTTGGAAGCACACTGTGATTCCAATGTATGAATTTGAAGCGTTACAAAAGTCTTTCGACGAGCCATCCCAGGAGTATTTATTCAGTAAGGCTGATGCTTTGGGTTTGACGGTAGTCGAGGCTAAAGAGTATTCTGAATTGGAGCAGCTCGCAAGAAATCCACCTAAAGCACATGTGGAGGAAGTAGCAGGAGCTTTGGGTTACGATGTGGTCGACAAGAGTGCGCTTAAGAGGTTAATGAAACCAACTGTTGAGGACCTTGCAACGAAGGTAAAAGCGTTTGATCAGGTTATGGTTCCTTCTCAAGAGTATAAGGCGCTTTCAGAGCCCACAATTGGTGATCTCGAAAAGCATGTCCAAAGCCATGATCATGTCATCATACTGACTACAGCGCATAAGGAACTTCTTGAGCCTGGAATTGAACATCTTAAAGAGAAGGCAGCTGCACATGATCATATAGTTGTTTCGCAAGAGGCATACAAATCCTTAACAGAGCCAACCGTGGAAGACATTAGCCAAAAAGCAAAAACTCTTGATCATGTGGTTGTTCCTGCCGCGATTCACAAAGCTCACCTTGAACCTTCAGTCACAGAACTTGAATCAAAGGCCAAAGCTCATGGACATGTTGTTGTTGACTCATCTGCATACAATGCACTTCTTGAACCGTCATTAGAAATGGTTGGTGAGAATGCAAAGAAATACGACCATATTATTCTTCCGCGCTCTGTCCACGAAGCATATCTCAATCCTTCTATTGATACACTCGAATTGAAGGCTAGAAACCATGACCTGGTTGTAATTCCCGCCACTGTACATAAGGCTCTTGTTGAACCATCTGTTGAAGATCTTCATACAATTGCGCAGTCCTACGATCATGTTGCTATCCCAATCAGCGCTCACAACGACTTAGTCAATCCATCTCTAAATGATATCAAAATTCATGCGAGTTCGCATCAGCATACAGCTATCCCAGACTCCATCTACAAGGAACTTTTGACACCGTCATTGGATAGTCTATACGAGCATGCCAAGCGACAAGATCATATTATTTTACCTCAGCACGAGTATGAAGAAATGAGTAAGCCAATGGAAGAAAAAGCAAGATTGGCTGGAAAAGTTCTTACAAGTGCTGCCTTGTTAAGTGAGCTTGAAGACAAAGTCAAATCACCAACAGATGAATATATTATTGAGAAAGGGAAAGAAAAGATGCTTGCCGTTCTTCCCGAAACCGAACTTGAAGCCATCAAAGCCCTGGCATCGAGAACTATTTATGATCTTGCAGAAGAACAATCCAACCTCACTGTTATTGATACTAATGAGCTCGAGAATCTTCTGAACCCAAGCCTTGAACTTCTCAAGGAAAAAGCCAGAGTACATAAACACACTTTGATACCCGATTCTGAACTTTCCGATCTTACGTCTTCTTTTAAAGAAATGGAAGGTAAAGTTTTGATTACGCATGAGGACCTCAAAAATCTCAATAATCCGTCGATTGATATGGTTTCTAAGCACGCTGTTACTCATGGTTATGAGTTGGTCACGAAGAAGGATATAGAGGAGATGAAACTGCCTTCCATGGAGAAAGTTCAACAACATGCAGAATCCTTAGGCTCTGTTGTTATCCCGCAAGAAAAGTTCACGTCATTGCAAGAATCTGCAGCTGAACCGCTCGAGTCTAAAGCGAAATCCGCCAAAATGGTATTAGTACCAGTCGACGAACAAGCTAAGCTATTGGAAACGCTACAATCACCTGGTATAGACTTCTTAAAAACGGGGGCGAAGTCACACAATCATGAAGTAATCTCAGCAGCAGAATTAGAGACGTTGAGAACAAATGCGAACAAGACTGTGCAAGAACATGCAAAGGAATATGACTCTATTGTCATTCCTAATTCTGAATACAATGAATTGAATGAGTCATTAGAAGCCAAAGCTACCAAGCTTGACATGGTACTTGTTGGGAGACCAAGGTACGAAGAACTAGTTGATTTATATGAGCAGTCTACAAAGCTACAATTCATTCATGGACAAGCATCTAAACTTGGCTATGAAGTTGTTGCAGTCGAAGAATTGAAGAACTTGAGGGATGCATCTACTGAATCTATTGAATCTAAGGCTGAACGAAAGAACATGAAAGTATTGCCATTGGCAACCTTTGCGGCTCTTTCAGAGCCTTCCCTTGAGTTCCTCAAACTGAAAGTTTCGAGCCATAACCATACACTTGTTGATCTGGTCAGATATAAGTCATTACAAGACTCACACGCACAACTTGAAAGACAAATCAAGGGCAAGAAGATTCTCAGCCTTGAGGAATACAACGATCTCGCTTCTCCAACTTTGGAAAAGGTTCAAAGACTCGTAAATGATATGAACCTTGCCCTTGTAACTCCAGCTGAGGCAGATGAGCTCGCAAAAACTCTCGAAGAAAAAGCGAAGGAAGCTAATTTGAGTCTCATCCCAACCGATGAACTTGCAAAGTTGCAAAATCCACCCGCCCCTTCACGTGCTGAGCTAGCTAAACATGCCTTAGCACTAGAAAGTATTGTTATCACCTCGGGTGAGTATGAGAATCTCAAGGAAGCCTCTGCCAAGGCGGCACAGGGAGTTTTCATTCCTTCGGAGGAGTATAAAACCTTGAAAGAAATTGAAAAAACATCGAAGGTGACGGTACCTGTGCCTACCGATGAATATGAAACGTTAAAGAGGCACGAATTGGAGATCAAGAATGGTATAGTAATACCATTGAATGAGTATGACTCCTTAAAAACACTTGAGAAACAAGTTCTTGAAAGCAAAATCATTCCTATGGATGAATATGAGCAACTCAAGAGACAAGATGACGAAATGAAATCTAATAAATTGGTACCCGTTGCTGAATACAACACATTGAAAGCACTTAAGACCAAGGTTGAGGCTGGTAAATTGATCTCCAATGACGAGTATGATAATCTTCTCGTTCTTGCAAACAAACCTTCCATCGAGCATATTCGCACACACGCAACAGCCAATGGATTCACCGTCGTGCCAGTTGACGATTATAAAGCGTTGAAAGAGGACTCGGAGAAACCTTTAGCCACCCGGGCGTCCGAAATTGGACATATTGTACTTTCCGAGAAAGAACATGAAAAATTATTATCTGCGCCAACCCTACCTGAGATTACTCAACATGCTAAGTCTCAAGGTTACCACCTCATTCCTGAAGCGCAAGCAAATGAGTCTCTATATGAAAAGGCGAGGGCAAATGGCTTGGTTGCTATTCCCATTGAAGAGCATGCCAAGTTGGTTTCGGCGCCTCAAACGTTGGAGCAGATAAAAGAACACTTGAAGGAGCATCACAACTTGGAAGTCGTTAATGCTGGAACAGTTGCACAATGGCAAGCTGAGAAAGAAGCAGCACGTGCGTTCGAGGATGCTGAAACTTCGTTCGTTTTGAATGAAAACGAACTTAAGCAAAGTGCAGCTAGATTGGGTCTTATTGTTGTCACAGAGCAAGAGTTAGAAGTATTAGAAAGCAAGAAATTCGATGAGAAGGCTAAGCGGTCTTCTTTGGCTGTCATACCAGAGGCTGATTACATTGAATTGAAGCAACAGTTGGCTGCTAAGGATGGTGAATTATTCCAGCTTAAGCAGCAAGATAATTCAATATCTAAAGAGACAATCATAGAGAAACTGGGAGAATTTGATCTTGTGACCATAAGTAAGGATGAATATGCCAAATTTAAGAAGGTTGAAACATCCGCTGAGGTAATTTCTAAGGAAGAACTTGAAGCTAGAGGCTCAGAATTGGGTCTTGCTCTAGTTCCTGAATCCCAACTCATGCAATTGAAGAGTGCATCAAAATCACTCGAAGACAAGTTGCTTGTCACAAGCGCAGCCACGAATTTGGGGTTGATTTGTGTCCCAAGCACGTCCTTCATTGCCACTAACGTTTTGAGAGAACCGGAGACTGATAAGGTAACCCTCATTCCAAACTCGTACTATGCTAAGTTATGTAGAGTGGAACAACTCAACATAGAAAAGGTGAGTGATGAAGTTTTCAACCAACAGGCAGCGAAGAGAGGTTACAAGCGTATTTCTGAAGAAAACGCAAAAGATGGCATGACTCCTATTGGGGGCCTCAGTCCTGAGCTAGCTTCAAACAAGTTAACTCCTCCATCGGTTTCTGATAATACTAAATTGAGAACTCCACCTTCTTCAAAGAGCGGAAATGGTGTAAGTGAAAGACACCCAAGTATGCTCAACTTCCCTACCTCAGGCTCTAAATTATCACTCCACTCGAGGGCCCCGAGTTTGTCAGACACAATCCACACTACGGCGGCACTCTCAATGGCTACTAATGTTTCGTTGACTGACAAGTCAATGATTCCTGCGATCACGCAGGTTGTTATTGGTGAATATTTGTTTAAGTACTATCGCCGGCTAGGAGGATTAAGTGCCATATCTGAAACGAGGCACGAAAGGTACTTTTGGGTTCACCCGTATTCCATGACATTATACTGGTCAACAACCAACCCCGTGTTAGGTAACCCAGAGGATGTGAAGACACGAGCTGCAGGAATTGTAGCAGTGGAAAGCGTTGACGATAATAACCCATTGCCTCCGGGATTGTACCACAAGAGCATAATTGTGCGCTCGCAAAACAAAACTGTGAAGTTTACATGCGCAACAAGACAACGCCATAATATTTGGTACAATGCCTTGCGTTACATGTTGAACAGAAACTTGGAAGAACTTACATTTGACACTGATGAGACGTTTGATGAAGGCCAAGAGGACGACTTCAACAATATCAACAGTCCCGTGAATCTGGACAAGTTTCCTGATCTCGTTCATGACAATGGGCATCATTTATCACACGCACACAGGAAGAGCGAAGCGATGCACGAGGCCATGTATGACACGGGTGATCGACAAGCACTTCCCCGGACTCAATCGATGTTGTTGAAATCAGGTTCGCATAGCAGATTGAGTTCCAGGTTGAGCACGATTCGTAAGTAATCATTTGATTTCAGTGCAAGAAGATTAAGAGTATAGAATACAAGTAATCCCACCTTTTGCAACCGTAAGTAGGCAATGTTTCACTTCTACACGTAACATATAAACAAAAAAAAATAATCTTCATCAATATAGGTTGGGCACCTAAGAAACAACATCACATATATATTCTGCAGCTTATTTGGCAGCGAGTAATTGAGTGAATTCGACGATATCGATCTCACCGTCGTTGTTTGTGTCGGCTTCTCTGATCATCTGGTCAACATCAGCGTCGGACAATTTTTCTCCAATCGAAGTCAAAACGTGTCTCAATTCAGCGGCACTGATCTTACCGTCTCCATTTCTGTCAAACACCTTGAAAGCTTCTGCAATCTCTGCTTCCGAGTCAGTGTCTTTCATTTTTCTTGCCATCATGGTCAAGAATTCTGGGAAGTCGATGGTTCCGTCACTGTCAACGTCAACCTCGTTTATCATATCTGTTAATTCGCTCTCGCTTGGGTTTTGGCCAAGAGATCTCATGACCGTACCTAATTCCTTGGTCGTGATCTTTCCATCGCTGTCCTTGTCGAACAACGAGAAAGCCTCCTTGAATTCTGCAATTTGTTGCTCTGATAATTTTTCAGCCTAGCTAGTTAGTATGGCAGCAAGATAAAGAGGGGGGGCGAAATACGAGAAGTTACAAGACAGGTGGCAGCCTAGAAGCAGTAAAAATGGAGTTGTCAGTCTTACACACAAAATTCATATTGAAAGCTGTGGAAGCAGGGGTGAAAGAAGTCTACTGGCGAGACTTCTCATATGGCCTGTTGTGTGTTCATTGAGAGGTGATAGCCGATGGCTAGCTTATGAATCGGATTCAACTCCAGTGACATTAATCCCCCACTTTACACTCCCACGTATGCTTGATCTCTGGCCAGGCCAGCTGACAAGTCTCATGGTATACGTACCATTATGTGTATTTGGTGTCTTTGTATAATAGTGAGTCAGGAGTTTCTATTTTCAGATCACTACACGAATTTTGACGGATGTGTTCAAAACTCATTGTTTTGCTTACAGCGGGCACGTGAAGGAAATAGTGGTCCTATGCAGGCGGAAAATCAAGCAACCATAGTGCGTGCAGGTACGTTAGCATTGGTGTTTTGGTTGATGGACTGTCGATCAAGTTGCACAAAACGAGTCAAATGCGACAATGTTTTGTCTTTTCTTTTTAGATCCATTTATGGCTGCGAAAGGCTGAGGTGCAAGCGCTTAGTCAACTTTACCATCAATTGTGCGGCAGAACGACGTGCTAGGAAACTTACGTGAGGTGCATTTTGAGTTTTGGCCAAGGCTACAGACTACTCTTGATTAATCCCTTTCACTTACATTCTAAAGGTGAATCTTTTTCAAACATCAGTTATATAAAGTTTGCGGATAATTTTACTAATTGGTGAAAAAGTCTCCTCATTATAGAAGCGAACTTCTTTTTATTAGATATATAGAGTAACAAGGTTAGTGTGTGTGCTATTTGCTTATCGTAATACACTAGGCAATTATTAATACTAAAACGAATTTTTTACGAAGATGCTGAAACAACAGTAATGTTAAAGTTGAAAAGCTCATCGTAGCATTTGTCTACGAGAACTGCATATAACACAAAATGGCTTTATGGCGGGGTTAAAGATAAAGCAGCCTTAACTACAAACGAACTACAAACTTACGCCCCTAAGATCTGCTGTTCGTCCTTAAAGATGATCTGTTTCTAACTCAAGATGGGCAAGTATATTCAGGGTGACATTGAGGATATCAACACTTCTGACTTTAGTCAGTCTTTAAGATCTATGGATGACAAGGAATTTACTCGGTTCATCCAAAGTAGCTTTGGTAGTGCTGGCACTGCTGGGGCAGGCTCTGGAGAAGAGGAGGTACACGGCAGCATGAAGTCCCGGACGAGTCAAGGAGTCATATCATCTACGCCAAAGCGAACCAGAAAGGAAACTTCCATTACAAGCGTTAGATCATCAGTCAGCCTTGACCCTTTTGACGACAACTTGGATAGCGTTCTTATGCATATTGCTTTGGAAAACCCAGCCGGAAATAGTGTTGTACAATGTGGTCAAATTATTCCGGGAGATACAGATGATGACGAAGAGAACGCACCGAAGGTAGTTTGTCCCCCAGAAAGAGGCTGCGCCAACATCAAAGAAGAAGATGCGTGTATACACGATTCAGGTGAATCATCGTCTTCAAGTTCGGAGGACAGTAATGAAATAGTAGACGAAGGCGAAGAAGATATCTCTATCGGAAAGCGTCATGACTTTGGAGATTACACCACTTACTTTGAGAACAAAAAGGCAAAGCAGCAAATGGCTGATCAAAATTACGTAGAATGGGAAAAGAAGAGGAGAAGTGGAAGGAGTGAACCACAGATATTTGATGGGTGCATTATTCATGTTAATGGGCACACTGTTCCTTCCATCAATGAAATACACAGGCTAGTTATCTTGCATGGTGGAAAGTTTCTTAGCTACCTTAACAGTAAAGGAGCAGCGACACATATAATTTGCGATAGATTGACCCCACGTAAAAGGATACAATTCAAGAACTACAAAGTGGTGAAGGCAAAATGGATAGTGGACTCGATAGCAAAGGGTGAATTATTGAACTGGGGTGAGTACAGACTTATTGACAATGTTGAGTATGGGCAGCTGAGGTTGACTCTCAATGAAGAACCTGCGTCCAAAACTCCAAACAACATTGATGAAACTAGCGATTCTCAAGAGGAGGAATCAAAAAAAAGTAAGGCGACTGACGTGGAAAGTGGAAGAAATGAAGGCGTATTATTTACGACTAACGGAATTCCAGCTGGCACAGTATTACCAACTGAGCTCGCAAACGAAGATCCTTCCATTTATGACGTAGAAGGACTCACTCTTTCTCAAGATGACCAAGAACTGGAAAATATTTCGACCCAGTCTGGAGAAGCTCACATAGAAGAACTCAATCAAGATGAAAGCATGAGAAAGAGAGGAGTCGCCATGGACGCAAAACACCCAGATTTCCTCAAACATTTCTTTGCTTACTCAAGACTACACCACCTCAGTTCGTGGAAGGCAGATCTTCGTGCACACTTCTTGAAGAAAATTCTCCACCCTTCATCCCAAGAAAAATCAACGAACGTCAAAAAGTTCGTTGGACAGCATTCGGAGAGAATCATATTGCATGCTGATTTCGATTGTTTTTTTGCATCTGCCTCCATTCTGGCCAGACCTGATTTGGATCTTCAGCGAGATCCCATAGCTGTCTCTCATGGAGGACGGACTTCTGATGTTGCCAGCTGTAACTACGTAGCCCGAAAATTTGGAGTAAAGAATGGCATGTGGATCGCAGAAGCTAGGAAGCTTTGCCCGTCTATGGTTGTCCTTGGATATGATTTTGACGCCTATGAGAAGCTCTCAAATATGTTGTATGACTATTTGATCGATTCAGGAATTTATGACTCCATTTTTCCGGTCCTGATTGATGAGGTACTACTTGATGCAACAAGCTATGTCATGGGAGAGTTGAATTCAAACGGGGGCACTAAAAGGGACATTGTAGAGTCATTCGTAAGTGAATTGCGGCACGACATCTTCGAAAGGACAAAATGTACCATCAGCGTTGGGATTTCGAGAAACGTACTATTGGCGAAGTTGTCTTTGCGCAAGGCAAAACCAAATGGGCAATACTACCTTGATGAGAATATTGACGACTTCTTAGCAAATATTCCTGTTAAAAGTTTACCTGGTATCGGTAGGAGCATTGTCCAGAGGCTACTGGAGGAACTTTCAAAGACCGGAATTAGTTTAAAAGTGGAGCCATTGGTGCTTCATCTAAAGCAAATATCTGAAATCCGATTGCAAAACACTTTTGGTGAAAAGACAGGAACAAAATTATTTCAATACCTGCGAGGTATTGATGATACCAACATTGACGTGAAAGAAAATAGTGATACCTTGCGCAGAAAGTCAGTTTCAGTTGACGTTAATTATGGTATTAGATTCAACCAAATATCACAGTTGGACACGTTTTTGATGGAAATATCAAAGGAACTTTATAGAAGATTAATGCACTTATCTATGTGTGGATCTACAATTTCGCTAAGATTAGCAAGAAGGGCGCCAAATGCGCCGGTAAATCCTCCCAAACATCTTGGGATGGGTCTTTGCACATTTGCAAACAAAACTGCAAAATTCGGTGTCCCGACGAATGATTGGGGAATAATAGGAAGTGAATTGAAAGCATTGTACCGAATGCTTAACATACCAATTTCGGAATTGAGGGGTGTCGCAATAACCATGACCAACTTAGTAGACGTGGAAGAAATGAAGAAGAATAGGCAGCGGCAATTACCCTTCAGAAAAAGCAAGAAGTCAGATGAAACATCCCTAGATTTTGTCCCAATAGTGTCGTCAACCGGCCAACCTCAAACGGATTCGGCATCGGCTACAGATATCCAAGCTTCAGTGAGTTTGCGTACGTCGACTGCGGGTACTCCAGTAGAACTTGACTGGGAAGTTTTTGAAGTATTGCCTCCTTCAATTCAGCTTGAAATAAAAGAAGAAATCAATAGAAGAGGAATGAAAGTAGCACAGATGACTTCAGTTTGCAATGAGGAGTCTAATTTGAACCAAACTACGAGAAATAGTCCTTCCAAGTCAAAATACTCGAAAGTTTCCATGCAACAACACTTACCTCATGCTGATGGCACATTGGAATACTCTAGAGTTGTAGAATCACCGAAGAAAAGATCTCCAAGTAAACGAAAATTGAGCTCGAAATCACCTTCCCCACTGCCTTCTCGAAAGCGGAAGGTTTCCTTCAATACCTACTCAGATGACTCGGGTGTATACGACGAAGGGATAATTAACGAGCTTCCATCATCTATTAGGGAAGAGGTGATGAGGGATCTTGCCAATAAAGTCAAGACGAAGCAAGTTTTGAAAAGTATGCAGCCTCAAACTCTAATAACAACAGATTGGTTATCTACACATATGAAATATTCGGACGTTCCACTCTTCCAAGGAAAGGTCACATCGTTGGAAGATTTCAAAGAGTTATTAACTGGATGGGTGCGTTCGTCAATTGTTCAGGGTGGTCCTCATATAGATGATCTAAATATGATTTTGGATTATCTCGAGGAGTTATTACAGAAACAGGGAAACATTTTACGCTGTATGACTATTTTCAAGTTCATTAACGCAAGATTATCATGTGAAGAGTGTATTTTAAACAATAATGCAGCGATTGATGTACCAAAAGCTGAAGCGAAACTAATTCAAGAAGGATTTGAGGAATGGCACAAATTAATTGATTCAACTCTTAAACCAGTAATTCAGAGATATTGCATTCAAAATAATATGGAAGTTGATTTCGATAGCTGTTGACCACACAACTAACAGGACACAAGCCTTATGCCTCTACGTATGTAATACATAGGAACTTTATAGACAGCTATATAAGTAAAAGCACCGGCGCAAAGACGAAACTCTGTCTACCATAATAGCTAGTAGTGGCCGTGATGTGAATCTCGCATGTATGATCTTTGTGCAGTCTAGGTAACAAACGATATCATTCCAAAGTGTAGATATTCACACATGGATGCAGACCATGGCTGTCAGAAGAGTGGGAATCACGTCATCAGAATACGTGAGCAAAGTATGCGACCTCCTACCTTCGAATCCAGGTAGACAATCTCTAATTCAGGGACTAATTCAAGCATTTGGCATACAATTATACTGTGAAGATATACCTATTCGTAGAGCAAACAGCATAGACATCAAAAAGTTTCATGAATCTGGCTTTGTAGATTTTATTTTGAAAAATCGCTATGACCTTGATGAAGAAGCTCCATACGCAGAGGAATTGGCCAAAGGAAGATGTGTTGAAATTTTTAAGAGGGTGAAGTTGGATGCAAGTGCTCTGGATAGTTCCAGCAGTGATGAAGAAGATGCTGCTAATCACAATGATGGAGTGTGCGAAGATGTAGAATATACTTCTCGTACAGTACTACAAGAGTTTGGCCTTGTTGACGACTGCTACCTTTTCCCGTTCATGAGAGATTATGTTCAGTTGGTCGCAGGCTCAACAATAAGTACTGCTAACTATATTGTTGCACAACACAAGCGCACACCAGAAGAACAAATAATAGGCATAAATTGGTACGGCGGACGACATCATTGTCTGAAAAATATGGCAGCAGGGTTTTGCTATGTGAATGATATAGTGCTTGGAATCAATGTCTTGAGAAAACAATTCAGCAACGTGTTCTACTTGGATTTGGATTTGCATCATGGCGATGGGGTTGAAAAAGCTTTCCAATTTTCTCCAAAGGTTGTAACACTTAGTGTGCATAGGTTTGACGTTGGATTCTACCCTGGTACTGGTGCTGACACAGTCAGAAATAAATATATCAATGTTCCTACCAGAAAGGGCTTAAACGATAACAGTTTGAGATTCATACTCCAAAGTATTGTGCTTCCGTGTATCAAAGAAGTTAACCCTTCAGTTATTGTACTTCAGCTTGGGTGTGATGGGCTTTCAATGGATCCAAATAAAGAGTGGAATTTGACTTTACGCGGGTTCGCTGATAACGTTGAGCAGTTATTGCTGAATCTAACTTGTCCTGCTATGATTCTTGGCGGAGGAGGTTATAACCATACAGAGGCTGCGAAGTTTTGTACATTTGTAACCTCTAGACTAGCAGGCTCAATGCCTGGTCAAGATGTCACCAAGGAACACACAAACTTCGAAGAAATACCAGAACACCCGCAATTGGACAGTTACGAAAGAGATGGATACCTGTTTTGGACATCCAAGAATATCCCTCCTGGCAAAATGAAGGATGAAAATGACACCGAGTACTTACAAGAGATGCGAGCAGCTATTCTTCGAGAATTCTGTAATATATAAGTTGCTATGAGTCTTAGCCAAATAGGTTTCCTAATGCACGATTCCAGTTTTCATTCCATCTTAGTTTACTTTCTTGTAACGCACCGTGCTTTATAGTATCATACACCTTCTTGTCTGTAAGAGCCAAAGTAAGGAGCCTGTATATCTCTTCAGACTCCTTCCCCAATTTTTTGGTTACCAATCCATTTACTCCATCTATTACAAGCTCACCAATGGCTGGGAAAGATAGTGTGATCACAGGAACCCCACAGCCGAAGAAATCAACTATTTTCATAGGCAAGTCAATTCCAGATGACGAAGTGTGAAGCGAGATTGCCAAATCTGCTGCTGCCAATATCACAGGGTAATCCTCGTATGATAACCATGCAGTTTTGATTATGACATTGGACAGGAAGTTGAGTGCTTTTACTCTAGCGAGAAATGCAGGTTGTAAGGGACCTTTTCCGGTGACAATGAGAACTAGCGGAGGAAGTGAGCTATCACGTGCAGTATTAATCGTATTATCATACTCTTTGAGGGCATCTAGCAAGACATTGAAGTCCTCGTCTGCTGTGAAACTTGTTGAACTTACCACAATTTTATAATTTTGTAAATTCTTGATAGTATTGAAAATGTCATGGTTTCTAAGCACCTCGGATCTAGTCATTCCTAGTTTTTCTAAAGGTGCAAATGATTCAGCTGGTCTATCATGAAGGACAACTATTCTACTTTTTTGACGGACACCGAATTCCTTAATAAGAAATTCCTTCATTTTTGTGGTTACAGTAATGTGATAATCCACGTACTGGGCAAGAATCCTCTCATAAGTTTTCAAGATTCTCACTAGAATGTGCCTTTCATTTTGGTACTTCAAGTTAAGAATCGAATAATTAAGATTGTGCCAGTCAACGATGATTTTGGTATGTTGTGCTCTAGTAATTTTGACATACAACACGGCAATCAAGAGTATAGGAATAGAGGGCGGGTTTTGAATGATTATGTAGTCACTGGTGCCACCATATTGCCAAACCATTACCAGAAGCTGCAAGAATTGTAGCACGAGCTTTTTAATTGCAAAGAGAACAAAGGGCATTCTCGGGTTTTCATTTTTGATTTGTTGAATGGGCTGAATGTCAATGTTTACGTCGTCCAATATATCTTCAGATGGACGTGTCTCCACGTATCCACACAAGGTAACAGAGCATTCCAATCGAGACAAAGATCTAGCATGATAGCACATTCTCGGAGAATGTCCCACATCTCCCAAGACAAAAAGAGTAACGATCTTCCGCAGCAGACCATACCTTCTCTTTGGAGAAAAAAATGGTAACACTGTGTAGGCAAGCAAAGGGAGCGACAAATAGAAGGCAAGTAAATAATAGAGCCATGGGCCCGAATACTGCCATATGTGATCGAATCCCTTGTACTCTATGAATGCCATGGTATCTGTCTTCACTGTGTTGTACTTGTGCAATGTAACTGAAGGTTACGTTGCGCGTTTTGCGCAGGCCTCGTTTCTCAATCATTCGTAAAACTCTCATAACCTGGAAAATCAAGTCAATGTGCTGCAATAGAAGGGCTACACAAACGAAGCAGTTAACGTGCGTGACAGTACTCAATGATACTAAAAAGATAGATGGGGGTCATCCATGAGAGAAGAATCGCTTACTAACAACATAAGCATCTCCCCACCAATTTCCATATCAAATTAGCAAACACTAAGCTATGGGTTTTCTTGTATGAATCTTATGCAGGCACATCTCCACTTCTTATTTTTCACTCGTTTATGATGAAAACCTTTGAACTGGTATTCGGTTGGTGAAGAACCTGAGCATGTATGCCACTTGTCTCGAACCGGCACAAAGGCGATGTAAACTTACACTTTATAGGTGCATTGAACCATGGCATGAATGGTATTGAAATAGTACAGAGTTAAGATCGTGCAGAGTTGAGATCGTGCAGAGTTTTTCGTATCCTGCCTCCAGATGATCACTTTGAAGCAGGAGTTCAACGGTGAGTCAAAAAATAAACCTGGGGGAGGCTTTACTCTCGCTTCAGCATAAAAGCTATGTACGAGAGTATTGGATACAATATCAGAATACTCGGTTCACGGCGGTGCCCATTTTCTGCGATTATTCTTTCAACACGTTGTCTTCAAATATATTGATTTGCTCATCTTATCAATTGGTGACTCTGTTATGCACCAATTTAGGTGAAGAGACGTTGCAAAAAAAAAATAAAAAAATAAAATGTAGGCTGCCAGGCACTAAAAATTTTTCATTAATCGAGATTTTGAAAATTGCCCATCAGTTTCTCTTATCGTCACTTCGTATAAGTACTCCTAAGATGTCTGAACTTACTCACCCCACTATTAAGGACGGCTGGTTCGCCGAAATCTCTGACACTATGTGGCCCGGTCAAGCGATGTCCATCAAGGTCGAAAAGGTTTTGCACGTGGAGCAATCCAAGTACCAGGACGTCTTGGTGTTTAAGTCCACTAACTACGGCAATGTTTTGGTTTTGGATGGCTGCATCCAGGTAACTGAGCGTGATGAGTTTGCCTACCAGGAAATGATTACGCACTTGGCTTTGAACTCCCACCCCAACCCAAAGAAGGCTCTTGTCATTGGAGGAGGTGACGGAGGAGTATTGAGAGAAATCTTGAAGCACGAGTCGATCGAAGAGGCTTGGTTATGTGACATTGATGAGACCGTCATCAAGGTCTCTAAGGAGTATTTGCCTGAAATGTCAAAATCCTATGAAGACCCCAGAGTTAAGGTTCACATTGGTGATGGATTCAAGTTTTTGGCAGAGTACAAGAACCAGTTCGATGTCATCATTACCGACTCATCGGACCCAGAAGGTCCTGCCGAAGTTCTTTTCCAAAAGCCATACTTCCAATTGTTGAAGGATGCCTTGACTGAGAAGGGTGTGATCACCACCCAGGCTGAAAACATCTACTTACACATGGATATCATCTCGAAATTGAAGAAGGACTGTAAGGAAATCTTCCCTGTTGCTGAGTATGCTTACACAATGATTCCAACTTACCCATCTGGCTCTATTGGCTTCATGGTGTGCTCCAAGGATGCTAACGCCAAGCTCACCACTCCTGTCAGATTTGACTGGTCTGACGAGTTTGTCAGAAAGAACTTGAAGTATTACAACAGAAAGATTCATGATGCGTCCTTTGTGTTGCCTACTTTCGCTGATGAAATTCTTAACAAATCCCAATGACTCCCGCCACTTTGAAATCAGATAGGTAGGTGAAAAGACGTGAAAGAAACGGTTACCATCTAGGTGTTATGTATCACTTTACTCTCTCTTGGACCTCCAGTGTACACTGTAACTAGATTTATATCTTCAACGGTGTGCTTTTACTATTTATGGGAAATGATTGAACGAATTAGGCGAGAAAAAAACAACCTCTTGTAGATTTAGGACTGTTGTAATTTGCAGCCATTGATAGTACGGCCGACATCCTGTATAGAACACTATATGCTCTCAGAAGAGCAGGACATGGTAAAGCTTTTGATGCTGCATTAATCTCTTCCATCAGAACCCAAGTTTCACCTCGTCTATACTTTGACAATGGTCTTCGTTCGAGGAGAGTTATCAGCGGAACAAAGGGCCAGAATTGTACGTGTCATTATACTCGGACCACTCACGTGAAGTTTTTTTCACACTTGCAGCCTTTGCCATTACTAACACTCTCACAGGAAGCAAATAGAAAGCGTGCTTTGGAACGAATGAAGCAGAAGAATGGAGAAAGTTCTAGCATCTCCTCAACTCAGTCAATAGGCAGCAGCCAGTTAAGTTCAACTGGCGTTTCAACGAAAGCGAGCTCACAGGCTACTTTGCCACCAAACGCAGCGGCGACTAGCTATGAAACGAACAAGGCCACGCAAACGCCACTTAAACGTCCTAGGATAGAATTGAGTGTTGAACAAAAGAAGAGGATAGAGGCTAATAGACTTAAGGCAATCGAGATTCAAAAGCAAAAGCAACTTAACCACAGAAATGGAGCCAAAGAGATTCCATTGGAGCCGGTTCCTTCAAACAGCAATGTGAGGTTACAAAAGGATATCTCTGAAGAAACAACTTCAAAGGAAATGCAAAACAAAATACGACCGTCAATTCGGAAGAAGGACTACATTGACTACGACTTTTCCACCATGCGAGACTCACATGGTGGGTTTATTGACATTGAAGACGGACTTGTGGGCTCAGGAACATCCGAAGCAACGTTAAAGACATTAGAGGAGTGGAAGGAGAAACAAAAGGCACTCGTCGTTGTGAGAGAAGCCCCTCCCCCAATGGACATTTCTACGGCACCCAAATGTTACGAGTGTAAGTCAATCGAGATAGACCAGAACATTTTCGACAATTTCAGAGAGGTACGAGTTTGTCGACCATGTATGAAGAAAATGCCAGACAAATACTCATTGCTCACGAAGACTGAATGCAGAGAGGATTACCTTCTCACTGATCCAGAGCTCAAAGATGTCACATTGTTACCTAGATTAGAGAAACCTAACCCGCACGGATTTTCACGAATGCAATTGTTTTTGCGGTTTCAAGTTGAAGAGTTTGCTTGGAAAAAGTGGGGATCGGCAGACAAACTAGATGAAGAATGGGAAAGGCGAGAAGCAGCGCGGCTACAGCGAAAGGAGAAGAAATACGAAGAAAAGTTGAAAGACATGAGGAAAAGAACACGGGCGGAAGAATATACCAGAAAATTGAGAAATGGGGAGTCCTTAGGACAAAGGCATGTTCACGACTGGAGTGAGCCGGTAACAGGGAATGACAAGGGTACCTTCAAGAGGAGATGTATAGACTGTGGTCTTGAAACAGAGGAAGTCATCATATGATTGAACGCTAATTGAATTTTGTAGAAGAACAATGAGAATAGTTGCTGCAATCTAGAAGTGTATGGTATTGTAATAGGGTCGGACAAGACTGTTGGCCGGAGTACGAGAGAAACAATTTCGAATCTCTTCTTCTGCAGCCTTCCATGCAAACCAGATTTTTGATTTTTTGTTTGGTTTATATCGTCAACGGTGGTTCTAGCACAGTTGTGTTCCCATGAAGGTCTATGAGTGTGATCAAAAGTGGGCGATGGACAAGGAGAACACAAGATAGGATTCGTGCTACCAATGCTACCCTACACACCTCCTCCATTGGGCGGCCGAGGCTGCAAGAAGCCTCTCACTTGACCCCCTCACTGATTCCTTCTGCGACAATTTATATGCAGTACATATGTTTCGTGAAGTAGATTCCTATGGAACACCATGGAAAAATCTATGATGGACGACAATTTTTCACCCAAAGCTATATATAATTGTTCCCCGTTCCCCAAGCTCGTTTGCTGTAGCATCTTTTTTTTTTTTTACAATTTTTTCTTTCCTAACTTCTATCCACTTCCACATACAAGCTAGTAAAAATGTCTGAAAAGGTTGAAACTCATGAGTTCACTGCTGAGATCACTCAGTTGATGTCTCTCATCATCAACACTGTGTATTCGAACAAGGAGATTTTCCTCAGAGAATTGATTTCCAACGCGTCCGATGCTTTGGACAAGATCAGATATGAGGCCTTGTCTGACCCTGCTAAGTTGGAGACTGAGCCTGAATTGTTCATCAGAATCACCCCACACAAAGACCAGAAGGTTTTGGAAATCAGAGATTCCGGTATCGGTATGACCAAGGCCGACTTGGTCAACAACTTGGGTACGATCGCCAAGTCTGGTACTAAGGCATTCATGGAGGCTTTGTCTGCAGGTGCGGATGTTTCCATGATTGGTCAATTCGGTGTTGGTTTCTACTCTCTTTTCTTGGTTGCTGACCACGTTCAAGTTATTTCCAAGCACAACGACGATGAGCAATACATCTGGGAATCTAATGCTGGTGGTAAGTTCACCATTACATTGGATGAGAAGAATCCAAGCATTGGTAGAGGTTCCATCTTGAGATTGTTCTTGAAGGAGGACCAATTGGAGTACTTGGAGGAAAAGAGAATCAAGGAGGTTGTCAAGAGACACTCTGAGTTCGTTGCCTACCCAATCCAATTGGTTGTCACCAAGGAGGTTGAGAAGGAGGTTCCAGTTGAGGAAGAGAAGAAGGACGAAGAGGAAAAGAAGGACGAGGAGGATGACAAGAAGCCAAAGTTAGAGGAAGTTGACGACGAGGAGAAGAAGGAAGAGCCCAAGACCAAGAAGGTGAAGGAAGAGGTCACTGAGACTGAAGAGTTGAACAAGACTAAGCCATTGTGGACCAGAAACCCATCAGAAGTCACCAAGGATGAGTACAATGCTTTCTACAAGTCTATCTCCAACGACTGGGAAGACCCATTGGCTGTTAAGCACTTCTCCGTTGAGGGTCAATTGGAATTCAGAGCTATCTTGTTTGTCCCACAAAGAGCTCCATTCGATGCCTTTGAGTCTAAGAAGAAGAAGAACAACATCAAGCTTTACGTCAGAAGAGTCTTCATCACTGATGATGCCGAGGACTTGATCCCAGAATGGTTATCATTCATCAAGGGTGTTGTCGACTCTGAAGACTTGCCATTAAACTTGTCTAGAGAGTTGTTACAACAAAACAAGATTCTTAAGGTCATCAAGAAGAACATTGTCAAGAAGATCATTGAGACTTTCAACGAGATTGCTGAGGACCACGAGCAATTCGAGAAGTTCTACACTGCCTTTTCTAAGAACATCAAGTTGGGTGTTCACGAGGACCAACAAAACAGACAAGCCTTGGCTAAGTTGTTGAGATACTACTCTACCAAGTCTACTGAAGAGTACACTTCCTTGTCTGACTATGTTACCAGAATGCCAGAGCACCAAAAGAACATCTACTACATCACCGGTGAGAGTATCAAGGCTGTTGAGAAGTCTCCATTCTTGGATGCCTTGAAGGCTAAGAACTTCGAAGTCTTGTTCCTTGTTGACCCAATCGATGAGTACGCCATGACTCAATTGAAGGAGTTTGAGGACAAGAAGTTGGTCGACATCACCAAGGACTTCGAGATTGAAGAAACCGAGGAAGAGAAGAAAGAGAGAGAGGTTGAAATCAAGGAGTTTGAGCCATTGACCAAGGCCTTGAAGGAGATCCTCGGTGACCAGGTTGAGAAGGTTGTTGTCTCCCACAAGTTGGTTGACGCTCCTGCTGCTATCAGAACCGGTCAATTCGGTTGGTCAGCCAACATGGAGAGAATCATGAAGGCCCAAGCCTTGAGAGACACAACTATGTCCTCTTACATGTCGTCCAAGAAGACTTTCGAAATCTCTCCAAAGTCTGCTATCATCAAGGAGTTGAAGAAGAAGGTTGAAGCCGACGGTGCTGAAGACAAGACAGTTAAGGACTTGACCACTTTGTTGTACGAGACCGCCTTGTTGACCTCTGGTTTCACCTTAGAAGAGCCAAGCTCCTTCGCTGGTAGAATCAACAGATTGATCTCTTTGGGATTGAACATTGACGAGGAAGAGGTTGCTCAGAGCACTGTTGACACCTCTGCTGAAGCCGCTACTGCTGAGCCTGAAGCTGAATCTGCTATGGAAGAGGTTGACTAAGGGAAGAACGGCTATGTTTTATGAATAAAAAGAATCAAAAGGAATACAGCTTGTTTATAATTTATTTAATAGTATACATATATTAAATCATTAATTGGCACGTAACTTTGAGTAGATAGTTTACCGCACGCTTTAAGCCAAAAGGCACATGCGAATCACCGAAACAGAAAAAGTACAGCAAATACGCAAAAACCCCCCCGATCGAAATGAATGAGGCTGCATAATTCACGGCTGAACGTTATGGCAATTAAAGTGTACGAACGGAAACCTTTACAGCGATAATGCAATTACTTCATTCAAGGAGCTCTTGGCAAGTTATGCAGACGAAAGCCTACACAATAGAGTGTTGAAGCAAGAGGGGGAAGTGGTGGCGGGGACAATGCAGGCCACGACCATCCTTGCTTCTGCCGCTCTCTCTCTGCAGATGTACCAACTTGTGCCTCACTTGTCTATGTGACCCTAGTATCTAACTTACGTTCAAAGTTTATAATTTACCCATAAGGAACTAAACATCGACGCCGTGTGGTAGCCACCTGAGGGTATAATTGGCCTTCTGCGCCCGTTTGCAACTCCTTTCTTATTCGTTCAACATACTTGGAATGGGGTCGTATTTCGCTATAAACATTGTATTTTCTTTCGCCACCTGTGCACTTCTCTTCATAGTTTTGTTTAGTGGTTATGGCGCACTAGACCTTTATTGGTCTCAAACTAGCTTGCAGTCAACGAGGCTTCAAATAGATGTAAGATGGACAAATTACGGAGCATGCGTGGTGGAGGAAAACACGAGCTTCGACTGCCTGTACCATGAGATTGCCTACCCCTACGATCCGGTCAATACCTTTGTTGAAGCCAGTAAGTACATTCCAAGCTCCTTCTTCGACAATGAAACCTTTTACTACAATACATCGAAGTCTTCATACTACATTTTATTAGTCAGTGTCATACTTTCAGTACTTGTTTGTGCTCTTACATTCATTGCAACCATATCGAAGTCTGGCAGAACTTGGTTCTATTGGCCATTGTTACAGGCCACTGTGTATGCAACTGCCCTTACAATAGCAGGTGCGGTGATGAGGCAAATTGTGCACTCCAGAGGAAACACTGCATTTAACGATGCAGACTGCCCATCCCACTTGGGAAGCCGTTTATTCGGTATGTATTGGGCTTCAGTCGCAACATCTTCAATAACGACAATGCTTACGTTTATTGGTTTCTTTAAAAGACCTAAAAATGGCGGGCTGCCCGCAGTTAATCAATTTTACCGCTACAACTCCTTATACGATGACGTCAATCCAAACGACACATTATACCCAAAACACGCTAACCCAAATGAGCCTGTCGTTATTCAGAGGATTCCCCACACTCAGCCACGGGAAATACACACCGAGAATGACGAAAGCAAGAGCTCTGTTCGTCAAAACTCAAGTGTTTTAACGAGTGATTATCAATATGAGTCAGTGCCGCATATAGTTCGGCCTGAGATGCATGTGAGCCCTTTCGGTGCTGATCTGGAAATTTCTGTAGCTAATGTGCATCACGAAAGGCCATCATTGAGTGGGCAGCATAATAGACCATCCTTGAGCGGAGACTCCCTGGGGCAGTCTGAGAATAATAATAGCCATCAAATTCAGGTACAAGTCGACAATCCTAGGAGTAGCTACCTGAATAACATGTATGCTCCATATGATGAGAGATATAACTAGTTTGACTATACATGAAATGACAGCTTGGATGAAACTTTTCTCTCTTTATGATTTGATTATGACTGAACGTTGGCAAATTCCCTTATTGTGTCCAAGACACTTTTAGCCTGTTCTCGTACTAAGAAGTCATTGTCAGAGCTGTAGACGTAATTCAAGGTGTCCCACGTTTGCATCCTATAATCAACTGGGAATGGTAATTGTGACGACTTAGTCGTACCAATGAGAAGGTCATGTATAAGTACAATTGCCGATCTTCTTAGAACTGCTTCATCCTTATCAGTCTCGAATCTCAAGATACCAAATGCACAATCTAAGGCATTACCTATGTTATTCACCATGCCGAGCGGGTTTGTTTGGCAACATACACCAAGAATCGACATTGCCGAATGCCTAAGACGAGCATCAATCTTATTTTCATTACCACTTCTTCTTCTCACAAGCGAGAGAGCTCCGTCAACAACTTCAGTAGCAACTGGTCCCGAGAAAAGCTCATTCGTAGACTGAATATATCGTAAAAGAACTTCACCTATTCTCAACCTCTCATCAATGTCATGAGACTCACCGATATAAAACTTCATGTATATTGGGATCACTTTAATCTCATTCCAATAAATTAGTTGCTCTAAACCTTTGATAACATTCAAGTATATAAAAGGTTCTGGGTCTTTTAATTGGTTGATGTGTAACTCAATCACAAAGTCAATTGAAACAACATCATCATGTTTACCTTCAACTAATTGTCGCAAGAGATGTAAACCGTGTGCTCTAATAGGTACTAAAGGGTCATTTAAGCTCGTAATGGCAAGTTTGAGTGTCTTCACATTTCGTTCGTGCTCACTATTTTCAGGATTTATTTGCACGTCACCAGTGATAAGATTAGAGATTCTATCTGAAAGAGCATTTGCTGCTGCTTTTGATGAAGTTGATGAGATCGATGCAAGCTTGTGCTGAACCAGTTTAAGAATTGATTGACACTGTCCAGACAATTCCGTGGCGGAAGTTTCAGAAAGAATTGCAGAAATAAGTTGTAGGAGTATAGAAAGAGTAGACTCATCTATACTGTTTTCATCATCTTCATCATCTGAATCCACTTCCATTTTATCTTCATCATTCTTAGCAGAATAACTGACCTTGTCATTGTCGAGTACATCATTCACAATCTCTAGCATTTCGAGAGGAGACTTTCCCAAATTGTCGCTGAATTTGTCACCCATGCTTTCAAGTAGTCTCAAGTCCGCTAACACAAAGAAAGGATTCGTATCGTTATCTAGAAGATTTTGCTGGTTATTCTTATCCTCAACTTTTAGCCATCTTTTGAACACTGTAAGGAATTCACGCTCAATGTAAGTATCACCCAAATCTGCTAATAAGTCCAAAAATAAACCTATTCCAATATCCAATGATTCTAAGAACACATTCACTCGTGATTCGCTGGTGACAGTAATTGAAGCCTCTGTTTTTTCGATAATTTCAGTTAAATCATTCTCCCCGATTGAGTACTTCCAATTTGTTCCACCATCCGACAGAATATTCTTCACAATGGAATCAATTTCAGTAAATCCATTTACGCCATCTTCCAACAATTCATCAGTCTGTTGGAGAATGGTGAAATAGCTTACTAAGATATTCTTCATCACTCCTAATGGCTTCCCTTTACGTTTGAGGAAAATATAGAACGACCACAAGTATGGAAGGATGGGCAGAAAAGTCGCAAACAAAAGAGAAGGTGATGGGTTATTCTTCGTAAGTGATATAAGAACGTTCACATTATTGTTTAGCTGCGTTTCTGAGACTAGCGTCCGCACGGCGGAAATGGACGCGGCTGGTTGATCTGGATTGAACCTCATCCAGATTCTCTTTAACAAAAAGTCAACCACAATTCTTCGATTTTTGATCCACAACTTCTCGAGAACATAGCATATGCAGCTTGTGACTGCTGTTTTGTTGATATTGACTAATAAATCATAGCTCTGATCACCGATACTTTTGAAATATTCTACAGTAGATGCTTGTTTGGGCTTACTGAGTACGATATTGGCCACATGATCGAACTTGGTGATGTCAACTTCCTCATTTTCTCGTAATCCAAGCACAAATTCACATAAGGTTAAAAGACCATCTTTTCTGGGTGCATTGATGTGGAGGAGTTGTATTTGTGAGGAAACGAAGGTCTTGAAGTATTCAGGAGATGGTGATGTCAACAAGAGTGAGAAATTCTGGAAAATTTCATACGTATCAGGGATGGAAAGAACTGTAGGATATTTCTCTTGCACCATACTCTTTCTGGTCGCAGATATAGACGGAACAGTAAGTAAAGATAATGTCACAGTTAAGAAGTCAGAAAAACCAGTTCCTCTCAACAAGAGATCTGCCACAGAAGAAGTTGAAGATGAAGTGAATATCATGTAAAATTTGTCGAAGATTAATCCCAAAAGCTTTTCTGGACCCCTACAAGAATCAACATCTTCACATGCTTGTATGCGAATTTGGGATTTCGTTCCCATTCTTGAGAATTCATTCAATCGTCTCTTCTCCAAGGGAATACCTATGTGAAATGATCCAATGGCAGGATATACTCCATGGATGATGATGAGGTTGACAAGTCTGCTAAACGTTTTTATATCATGAAGAGATATCGTAATCAAGTCGCCTCCATTGCCTCTTTTCGAATCCTCTTGGCTGCTATTTGTGCTGGCCTCAGGGCTTAGATCTTGAATTTCAATGAGGTAGTTTAGCAAGGTCTCTACTACACTATATTGTCCTGTTACACCAAGTCTCTCCTGTAGGAGAGAAAGAGACATTGCCTCTAATGAATGTGTCATGATTTTGTCCTCTAGCTCCTTGAAGAGCTTATCTATCGGCGAATTGGATACATATCCGGGAACGTTGAGGCCCTTTTGTGGTCGATTTCTATACGATGTATCTTTGATACTTGTGGGATCCACCTTGACCGTAGTTTTAGACTTCGAAGTTGATGCAAATGGATTTTTCTTGCCCTTGGATATCGTAGAGCTCCCAGGTGAGGAAGGCTTTAACTCTCCATCCTCTTTCATCTGCGGAGCAGCTTGATCGATTGTATTATCATGGTCGAGAACCTCTATTTTAACCATTTCTATCCAATACAAAGACTGGTGCAGTTATGAGGTACAATATCCACCAGAATAGGTTCAGAAGCTGCACTTATAAAGCATTATGAAGCATACAGAATGTGCATAGAATGTGCAGGAAAGTACTTACTTCACAACTCTGTTGGCTAATCAAAAACAGCCGGTCATTTGTGATACCAAAGCTGATTTCGACACAGTTGCAATGGAGTGCGACCAAAAGATATTCACAAATAGCTAGAAAGAGGGATCGATAGTTAGCCTGCTATTGCTCACGGTTGAGGCGTGTGCAGTTCTCTGAGTTGTGTTCCATACCTTCAGTCTTTTTTTTTTTTTTTTTTTTTTTTGGGGGGTGCATATACTGGAAACTTAAAAT
>PPIY02000014.1:0-310970 GCA_003707405.2 Dujonia schatavii | reverse complement strand
GTCTGCTCGAGATGCCTGTGCGCGGGAGCGGTTGCGTACGATCACGTGTTGTGTCACGTGCGAGCATTTCGCATGGTGTTTGTTTATCTTTTCGAGAGAGCGTTTGCACCTCCTGTGCTGGGGTACGTAGACACAGAGCGATGGAGGACCAGGAGAACCGCGATGCCTTGGGCGGCGAGTACGCGGACCACACCGACTACACCAAGAGCATCCTCAAGTCAAACACTCTCCACAACATGGGGGGCACGTCGCAGGCACCCCTCAAGCAAGATGCGAACACCACCAAGAGTTTCCGGCGACGCGTGTCTTTTGCACCCGAAGTGACGTTGCACAAGATTGATTTTGTGCCCCAGTACCGCTCCGACTCGTCAGATGGCGAGGGTTTGGTCTCCGCACGTGCCAGCGGCAACTCAAACGAAAGAAGACGAGAGACCATTGCGTTCATCCCGAGCTCGAGCGACACCAGTAGCAGCCAGGAAACTGAGGCAGACCCAGGCATCGAGATCATGGCGGATAGTTCAGATGACGATGACGACGACGACGCGCCGATTAGGGAGGCTATTCCCATCCCAGAGTCGCTTCCCAACGACACTGAAGAGGAGTTAACCATGGACTTAACTGAGCCTGTAGGCCGTGCACCTGTGGCTGTTTCTGCGGTACCCGCCGATATTTCGTCAGCAGTCAGTTCTAGAGTCGGTCTGTATGAAGAAGAGGACGAAAGAACGGAAGGGGGAGAGGAGGAGATGGAATTTACGGCAAATGTGGGCCAGTCTATGGCACGACTGCCAGCGGAATCGGAGACGCGAGAAAGCACTAGCTCACTTTCCGTGGTTCATGAGCGGGTATCTGTGATTGCGTTGGAGGAAGCACAAGCAGAGGATGACTCGGTGTATAATGACTCACTCAACGAGCTTTTCGAGGAGCAGACCATGGATTTGACACAGCAAGTGGGCACCATCAATAGTGGTGTGATCAGCTTTCCAATTGTGCAGACGACGACAGAGCTTGTAGAAGAATCAGTGGTTGCAAATGAGAAGTCGGATAGTAAGCTCCCTGCTGAACAACAGAACGACGATGATGAAGGTATGGAATTCACACAGCAAGTGGGCGCCATTCACGTTCAACCAGTAGCCACTAGCCAGTCGGTTCAGGAAAGTGTAGATAATATGGAACTCACACAGCAAGTGGGGACGATTCAAACGATTAGAGAGCAAAATCCTACTGAGCTGGTTGGAAATGACCAGATAATGGAGCTCCCAGAGCATGTAGGAATGCACTTACGCCATGAACCACACGATGTGGAATCGACGACTGCAGTTGCCGAAGAGGAAGCGATGGACTTTACACAGCAGGTGGGCAAAATCCAAGCACAGCCCGATTGGAATGCGATGAGTATGCCAGGTAAGGAGTCTTCAAAGTTCGCCCAGAATGCAACTGAGCAAGTGATTGCAACTACTGAACAAGCAGAGCAGCAGCCACGCAATGAGGAGGTGGCAGACGATGAGGAAATGGAAGTTACTCAACTGGTGGGGAGAATACAAAGACTGGAACTGGCTCCTGAAAGGGCAATGTCCAACGCTAGCGAGAAACAGCAGCTGATTGACAAACCACACACTACAGGGGGGGCAGAGGTACCAGAGGGTACGCTGCAAGCGGTAACGATGGCTCCCCTCAAACGTAAACTCTCACATACCTCAGAATCAGCTCATAAAGTTCCCCATACCGGTTCCACCACCATAACTATCCCCCTCGCAGACATCAACGACTCTTCAATGACAGAAAATAACGACAGTTTTGACCCTGTTCCACTCTCACAATTTATGAGTGATATTGGGATTCGGTTTTACGACGATTTGGAAATCGGGTCTCAGACCCAAAACCGAATCAGCATCTCGTTGCCGAAAGTGGATGAGGGTACTTTCAGCATAGATGACTATGTGATGGCATCGTTGGCTGTGCCCATGTATGAATTGATCGACTTTAGCTGTCAGGAGCTCACAAAAAATATCCAAGAGGGCAAGCGTGTGTATGAATCTGTGAGCGAAAACACATCTACTATGAACCCACCGTTATTCCGCGAGTTTTACGAGACCATACCTGACGCACAGCTAGGAATGAAAACCCAATTTCAACTTATAAAGGACCACGCAAGACAAGAAGCAAAAAAAGTGTGGTACGGATGGAGACTGCAGCTCTACAACAACGTGATAGACGCGACAGAAACAGCGATAGCCAGTCTTAAGGAGGACAAAGCCAAGTTGAACGCGGCAATCGAAAAGCTCAACGAAGTGAATGCAATTGTCGTAAAAAGACAGATCAAACTCAAGCAAAAGTTGACTGCTTTTAGGCAGCTCATCAAATCGAGTGAAGCGGTGGACCAGGCGGAATTGGACCGCTTTTTAGTGGAAATGGGGCAACTCAAGGAACACATTGCACAGTTCCAGCGAGAAATCGCTGAACAATCCGACAATCTCCGTGAAGTTAACGAAGCCATTCGCAAAAGTGAATTGCGTATAGCGGCATTGACTGCGGAGAACCAAAGCTGCTCCCAAATCATCGAAAAGAATAAAAAATACAACTTGACAGAAATCAATATGCTCATTTTCAAATTCAACATCCTTCAGTTGGCTACAGGGTGCAAGATTATCAGGGGAAACGAGGAGGAAGAAAGAGCAGGTAGAGTGACATTTGAGTACGACGGGCTGGTGGTGGTGACTGCTGATTTTGGCTCCAGCTCTGACGCAATCCTGGCTGTTAATGAAAAGAAATCAGCTGTCATTCATCAACCATTGAAAATATCCTTCAAACGAGTGTCTCCAGTATTCAAGAACCAGCTGCTTTACACCGCATTCTCGCAAGATAGTGAGCGATTTCAATGTGATGGGAGTGCTCTCAAACAGTTCCAGCATTTGCGAACTGTGTGGACGAATCTTCGTGCGCTTGATTCCTCCCTTTACCGCGTTTCGCTCAAGTTCCCCGTACGGGTGGATCCAGTCACGCAGCTGATCATCGTGACGTACTTTACAGGCGAACTTCAAAGTAAGCACGAAATTCTGCTCTCCGTAGACCTCAGGGCACTTCTGGTGGCAGAAACTAAAGTCAAGGCTATTCGTGCTGGAGCATTCACAGAAAGAGGAGGAGTTGTAGCTCGTTTTAAACGTGAGTGCAACACGAAGTTGACTACAAGTATAAGCAGGGTAACGTGGGTAGAGTAACGCTGGCAGGTGCCATATGTGTATATTAGTAATAAAGGTTTTGAGAGAGGAGTTTCAGCTTTTGAGCTTTATACGACAGCATCATATGCTGTCATAAGCAACAGTATTCATTGTCATTGGCACTACAGATGTGCAACCAGCTCGAACCGAAGAGAAGAGGTGTAAG
The DNA here is from genome assembly GCA_003707405.2 of Dujonia schatavii. NCBI lineage: Eukaryota > Fungi > Ascomycota > Pichiomycetes > Serinales > Debaryomycetaceae > Dujonia > Dujonia schatavii. Next base: position 307,589 of record PPIY02000014.1, on the reverse strand, counting down.
GATGTATTTTGTATCACGTGATTTCACAATCTATACTAGAGCCGCTGGGTGTAGCACCCCTACAAGTGCAATGAAGCTGGTGTTAGTATCCAAGAACGCTGACCTGGTTACAATTGGTAGGGTAAGAGTGTTGGTTTTGAAAAGGGTGCGATAGCATTACACTCAGCATTACACTCAGCCATGTTTTCGCAGCAATTCATGGCGAAGGAAACAGGATTCCCCTACCAAAAGTATCGAACACACACACCGGCGCCAACAATACCGGTATCTCAGATAAACAGTTGCACTACTCTTCAATACAAGTGAACACTTCGCTCAATAGAGCCCAATCGAATGCCATAGCTAAGAGAACTCCCCCAACTCGGGTTTCTCTACAGCGTGCGGAGCGGGCGGTTTTGTGTAACTTTTCAGGACATGCGAAATGGCCAAACAAGTTTTCAGCGACCAACAGCTGGCCACGAAGACTACTAAGTTCGTTTTAGCTACACAAGAGCACCACCCCCCTTCAGATGGAACCTGCAGCCGACTTGTCATACTATCTCGGCGCGCACTCCGCGGAGCAGCAGAAGAACTTGGATGTGCCCTTGTCCAGTGGCCAGATTGTTTCGATCAATTTGGACGAGGAATTGCCAGACGACTCGTTAGAGCTTGTTGGATTCCTTGAGACGGAAAACTGTCCCACCAAGTACTGGATTTCTGTTGCCCAGGCATACTGCTGGAAGTGGAAGCATGCGGAGGCACTTCAGGTGATAGAGAGTGCTTTGAAGAGAGGTATTGCACGCGACGATGAGGTGCGTTTGCGGAGCTTTTTGAGCTGGTTGTGGTTGCGTAGGGCCAGTGAGGCCGCCAGCTCGAGCGGCACCACAGTTGGCGCTGAAGGTCGTATTGAATACCTTCGCAAGGCTAGCGACGAGATTGCGTTTGTGTCCAAAGCGGATGCTTCCAATGTGCCGAACCTTCTTGCCAAGGCTGTCTTCTACCTCCACTGTGACGCCAGCGGGCTAGATGGCGATTCTCTTGGCTCTCTGGGACCCGTTGCAGCTTCCACCGCGTCAGGAGTAGCGCGGTCGATCGAAATATTCGACAAGTTGCTTAAAATTGACCCAAACAACTGCTTTGCCCTTCTTGGTAAGGCGCAAATCACTCTCCGCAAAACGAAAAACTACGCCAACGCACTTAAATTATACCAGCAGGTACTTCTCATAAACCCAGCTATGAAACCAGATCCTAGAATCGGAATTGGTTTGTGTTTCTGGCTCTTAAAGGACGAAAAAATGGCCCGCCAGAGCTGGGAGCGTAGCTTGGAGTTGGACGAGTCAGTTGGCAACGTCAAGGCACGTCTTTTGCTTACATTGGCGAAATTCAACGCCGTTTTCAACGAGTCCTTGACTGACGATGACTTCACAGCGGCATACGAGGGAGCCTTGCGTGAGTTGGCCCTGATTCAGCGCGAAGTTCCGGGCAACGACGTTGTGCTTTTGGCGTTAGCCTCATACTTTTACGCAAAGGGTGAATACGAGCGTGTGACAGCTGTGTGTGACAAGGTGAGAGCTGCTGTTGGTGGGGGTGACAGCTTAAAATCTGTCAGCTCTGATGCCGCAAAACACTCACCTCACAGCGCGGTTGTCCTCTCAGCATGTGCATTCTGGCTCGGCCGAATCGCGTTCCACAACCTGGACTTCACTCAGGCCCAAAAGTACTTCCACGAGGCAATCAAGCTTAACGACCAAAACCTTCTCGCCAAACTTGGTCTCGGACAAGCCCAGATTAACCGTGGCTCGATCGAAGAAGCCATCATCACGTACGAATCGATCCTCAAGACAGACTCCAAGTGTCTTGAAGTGAACTACTCGTTGGGTGTCCTCTATAGCAAGCAAAAGGGTCGCAGAAAGCAGGAAGCAGCCATCCAGATGCTCGAACGCTACTTGCGTCTCTGCGGTAGGCCCACCACTGCCGCTGCCGGCACTACCACCAAATCCACAAGCACAGACGACTCGCAAACTTTGGGATCTGAGCCGGTAATTCTCAACGCACTCCTCACGCTCTCAAAACTCTACGAGTCTAAAGACCTCAATCAGCTGCTTATATATCTCAACCGTGCGATCGAGTCACGCAAACTCATTGGGAAAGATGTTCCCTTGGAGGTGTACAACAACATTGGGGTGATCCACTTTCTCAAGAACAACTTGGAGTCGTCTGCTCAATTTTTCCAAACGGCATTCAACCAGGTGGCTGATGTCGAGGACAAGGAGGTAACCGACGAGATCAGCTTGACTGTGCGGTTCAACTTGGCTCGCTCTAAAGAGATCCTGAACGAGCTGGAGGCAAGAGAAGTGTATGAGGAGTTGGTGAAGGAGGCCCCAGGCTATTTCTCGGCAAAATTGAGGTTGCTCTTCCTTGCTAGTGTCAGCGGAGCTGTTGCTGGCGCTGAGGACGCTAAGACAGCAGAAGAAGCCAACGGATCCACAACTTCAATCGCCAATATCTACTCGGAAATCACCTCCCTTCTCTCATCGCTCTCGTCTAACCTTGAGGTGCGTGCCTTTTACGGGTGGTTTCTCAACACTTTTGGCAAATCGCTTCACGTGAAACCTGACCTCGACACCAAGCACCAAAAGGAGTCTCTTGTCGAGTATGACTCGCACGATTGCTATGCTCTTCTCTCTCTTGCCAATATCTACTGCATCATGGCACGTGAGACCAAGGTGACGCTGTCGCAACTTGAAGAAAAGCGCAAGAAGTACTATATCCGCGCCATAGAGCTCTTCCTGAAGGTATTATCAGTGGACCCAAAGGATGTGTACGCAGCACAGGGACTTGCCATTGTTTACATTGAAAACAAGGAGACGTCGCGCGGGTTGGACATTCTCCGTAAAATCAGAGACTCGTTGAACGACATCTCGGTGTACTTGAACTTGGCTCACGTATTGCTCGATATGAAGCAGTTCACAAAGCTGATTGAAAACTATGAGATTGCGCTTTTCCGGTTTGGAGGACAGGGTAACGAGAGTAAGATTTTGCTGTTGTTAGGCCGTGCATGGTATTTGCGTGGTATGCACGAAAAGAGCATGACTTATTTGAAGAAGGCGTTGGAGTATAGTGAAGAGGCGCTTGCCAAGGACGGCAGTGGAAATTCATCGTCGTCCTCGTCCTCGTCGCTCAAGTTCAACCTTGCATTCGTCCAGTACCAAATTGCCGAGTATGTGTCGCAGCTCTCTGTTGACCAGCGTAGCATCGAGGACATCAAGAGCTCTATTCTTGGGCTCAACGAAGCTATTTCTTCGCTCACGGCGCTCTCGCTGGACTCGGAAGCGCATCCTCCCTTCCCCAAAGCGGACCTCAAAGCTCGTGCCAATTTGGGTCAGCAAACCCTTTTGAATCGTTTGACTGTTTGTTTGGAGGAGACCACCGAGTATCTTGCCAAGTACGAGCACAGACTTGAGGAAGCAAAGCGTGAGAGAGAGAGGGAAGAACAGGCAATGCTCAGGGAGGAGGAGGAAAGAAGAGCAAAGGAGAGAGAAAATGAGGAGGCACTTGCAAAGGAAAGAGCCAAACTCCAAGAACAAGCCCAGCAATGGGCAGAGGAGAACAGAATGCAAGTCGAGGTGGAAAACGATAAGGACGACGGCTTCGAAGACGACGCTGACAAGGAAGCAAAGCCAAGAAGAGGCAAAAAGAACCCAACGGCAAAGAAAAGAGGAAAGAAGGGTAAGCGGAAGGACTTTATCGACGACAGTGAAGAGGCGTCGGCCACAGAACCATCAGAAGACGAGGCCACCGCAAGTGCAGGAGAAGAAGAGACTGGAGGGAAAAAGAGAGCCAGAGGAAGTAAAAAGAACAGAATCGACGACGACGATGACGACGACGATGATGACAATAACGACGACGAAGAGACAAAGCCAGCAGGAAAGAAAAGAAAACAGTTCTTGCTGAATGAAAAAATCGTCGATAGCGACGAGGACCTCGACGAAGCAGACGAGTAAACTTCGGAGACGCAAGATGTGGATAAATAATGTACTAATACAAAGCCTAGAGAGCTGTATGTAGGCCGTGTTTATTAAGACCGACTATTCTATTATACATTGAGGCATTAGCCTCACCTGGCACGCCGAACCACTAGGTTGCACTAGCTGGCGCGTATTTCGCTTCCTATGTTGGCCCTTTTCTCCGAAGAACGCTAGCATATCCCACCTGAAGGACTCAGACAGGAAAACGCTAACTTTTGAGCCAGTTCCGCATCTGCTTGTGCGAGTCGGCGGCCGTTTTGTAAAGACGCTTTTCAAACTCGTCGAGCGAGTAAAGAAAGCTATTTGTGGTGAGTTTGTTTGCGTTACTGGCGTAGTTATTGATTTCAAACGCGCGTTCCTTCAACATGGCCAGCACCACCGCCACCAACTCCGCATCGTGAAACATGGCGGCCCATTTTTCTGTGAACATGTAGTAGTTCGGCAGAATCAGGTGCAAGTCGACGCTCAACGCGTTTGCCTTTATTGCGTTTATCACCTTCTGGTTGATGTACTCTGGTTGTGAGAGGTCGATAAACGACGATTGTGACTCCGCTGAGAGCTCGCACACGGCCAATACTTCTGCTAGCCAGAGTGGGAGCTCCACTTTTGTGTTCTTCTCCACTGCCTTTCCTGGGTTCCCCTCGAGGTATCCGAGCCCAGGTACCGTCATATTGAAGCGGCAGGGTATCTTTTCTGCGTCTGCGAGAATGTCGTCGAGGTCGTAGTACGTCATACGCGCTGAGTCTAGTCTGTTGCTCCCCAGTCTCCTGTTTGCAGCACGCGCTATCTTGTTGTTATGCTAGAGAGGGACGCGAAACGAATCGAATCAGTCACGTGATCGGCGTCTAGCAACAGATGGGTTCGTTTTAACGTGGTAGCTGTACCTGAGAGACGAGAGGATGCTATCCACCCCGTTGGTACTGTTGCATTGGTCTGTCTGAATCACTGGTGAAGTATGTGCTAAAAACTCCGTATTCACCCTGAGCCTATCTCCCTTTAGCCTGGAAAAGAAAGCTACTCACGTGATCACATCTCAGCTCTGCATAAGAGCCATCGCTTATACGGTCTCATCAAGCCCTTGACGAATGCCTCTTCACGATAGAATACGCCACCCGCACAACGATGCCCGCTAAAACTATAACCGACGAGCACATGGACCTCGAGGGTCCAGCAGACGCGCAAATCAACTACAACGACGCTATAGACTACTGGTCGTCTGTGCCTGCGTCAGTGAACGGTGTTTTGGGGGGATTTGGAGAACAGACATCAGTCCCCAAGGCAGACATCGTGGGCTCCACGACGTTTATGCGTAAGCTCCAGACACGCACAACGTGTCCTGAGGGCTACCAGCGACTCACCATCGATATGGGTGCCGGTATCGGCCGCATCACGCGAGACTTCTTGTGGAAAATCAGTGATGTGTGCGACTTGCTCGAGCCCGTTAAGCCGTTTGTACAACAAATGCATCAAGAATTGGCACCAGTGGCCGCTAAGGGGAAATTAGGTGACATATACGACATTGGAATGCAAGAGTGGACTGCTTCGCCTGAGAAAGCCGGCAGATATTGGCTCGTATGGTGCCAGTGGTGTGTGGGACAGTTGCCCGACGACGAGTTGGTGGAGTTCTGGAAACGATGCCGCGAGGCTTTGATCCCCAACGGCATAGGCACCATGATTGTGAAGGAAAATATCGCACCAGAGGAAGACATCTTTGACGAAACAGACAGCTCCGTGACAAGAACAGATGCAAAGTTCAGGCAGCTCTTTGACGCAGCGGGCTTCAAGTTGATCGCCAGCGACGTCCAAAAGGGTTTGCCCCGCGAGTTGTTCCCGGTGAGAATGTATTGTCTTAAGGCCAAGCAGTAAGCACATTTTGCTAGAGGGGCTACAAGTGTTTTACATGCTCCTTCGGCGGCGGCGCTTCCCGGCGAGGGCTGAGAGGGCTGCTTCCTTGAAAAAAAGTGATGATTCCATGCGGAAGAGGGGCAGAGTGGACTAGCGGACCACCTTGCACTAAAGTTTATGGCAAGGTGTGGAACACTTGACCAGTCTCTGTATAGAGAAAAGCGTATTATCACTTAGTGTTACAAAAATAATATATATATAGACGCTTTGGTTACACCACCCGTTGTTTACTTGGCTCGTACGGGAAGAAAAGCGCGAGCAAACCAATTACCCCCACGAATGCACCACAGATCCAGATTGGGAGTGTCAGCGCGGTGTTGGCAAAATATGCGATCAACGGCGTCGCACATGACGCGACTCTTGTCAATGCGATGCAAATGGCATTCCCCGTGGCTCTTGCTGGCAGCGGCATCACTTCTGGTGAGTACGCGTACAAGCATCCGTAGTAGATAAAAATCGTCACGTATACACTCAGTGCTAATACCACGTTTTGTGTGTGTGTCTTGATCCCCGTGTAGCCGAATAAGAAAGCCATGCACGATACTCCTCCGATGGCTAGCACTCCACGTCTTCCTAAAAGCGGGAAGAAGTAGAGCAAACCTCCTGCAATCATTGGGCCCAAAGTGGAGGCAGCGTTACTGACAACATTATCTCGGTACACCGCGTATGTTGTTTGGGCACTGATTTGCGGGCCTCTGGTGGCCAAATACACGGGCAAAAACGATGAATACAAGTTGTACAGAATCCCCAAAAAGAGCCACGACAGGAAAAGTAAAAGGGCACTCCGAGTGTTCTTTTTCGAAGAGAAAATCGTCTTCAAGTGTTCCCATATTATCAGGGCTGTTCCCTTGAACGAGGTATTTTTTCTGTAGTCGTGGTTCGAGGAGATTGTTCCACAAGCCCGCAACTTTTCAATTGTGAGCAGGCACTGACGGTTATATTTGGTTGCAATTTCCTGTAAGTTTGCCACCGCTTCCTCGTCTCTGTCGTTTGCAACCAAAAACTTCGGGGTTTCCTTCAATCTCACCACAAATACCCGTAAAATGGCCATCACAAGCACAATGGCCCCGTTGATATAGTAGATGTATCTCCAACCTTCATTTGACAGCGACGGGCAGTTATCTGCACTGTTACAAGAGTAGTTGGCAAGCCCCCACCACGTGATGAGAACAGCAACAGTTTGACCAACTCCCCAAAACAAGGCAAAAAACGTTAACAAAAACTGGTACTTGTGCGGCAAGTATTCCAAAAATACACAAGTATCCAAAACCAAGTTCCCGCCCGCTGCTGCACCACTGAGCATAACAAAGATGTTATAGGTTGCAAAGTTGCCCATTGCTCCAGTCATAATCGTGAATACTGCAGACAAAAACAAAGAGGTATTGAACGCAGTTCTTCTGCCGATCAAATCGGCACCAAAACCCCAAAAGATAGTGCCAGCCAACATACCAAGGTTCAAACTCTCAGCAGACATAGGGAATTCGTGTCTGAATTGGTAATTGACGTACGTTCTCACACCAGACTCGATAAACGTAAGCTGCGAATCAGTCGCATATCCCATCCCGTTAAGGAAAAACATTTTCAAGTGATAAGGAGTAAAGCCGATCTCATCGATTGCGTCGTTGATAAGCCGAATTTTCGCAGAAAGCGCAACATCGTCGCCCTCCAATTCTGTCATGTCCGACACTTGGCCTTCATACGACTGTGATCCCATCGACAAATTCTCCACACTGGTCACATCCTTCTCTTCTCCCACTAATGGTTTAGTTTCTCTGTTGAATGGCGATCTCATTGGAAAGCTTTCAAATTATTGCAAAATTGTAGGGGGAACAAGTTCCAAAAAAATAAAATAACGAAAATCAAAAAAAATTGGCCGTCAAATGCGTAACTAGTGGCCAAAAACACGAAGTGAAAAACACGAAGTGAAGTCTTTTTTTAATGCTTATTTCTCAAGGGAACACTTCCAAATCCCAGCTTTGGTAGGAATTCCTCTTGTTGAACTAAAATACAAAGCAAGTTATACACGGTGGATCTACGAGTGTTTAAATAGAATGCTTACTTGAAAACAGGTGTATGCACTCCTGCAGTTTGGTACTGCATAGTAGAGCGGCATGGCGTTAAAAATATCTCCAATCGCTGCCACTTAGCGAGGGCACGCAGTTGCGTGGGCCAGATGCGAGTGTATCGGGCACTCCGTCGGAACGGCCGGTGGTCCTTTTTTCCCCCTGTTGTCCTTCATTTTCCAGACATCCGGCATCTTTCAGTGGCTTTTGTTGCCTCGGCTAGTAGCCGCTGTGTACTACTGGCTGGTGGTTGGGGCATCGGGGAAACGCTATCAGCTACAATCAGTTTCATGTCGCACGCTTTGAAGCCTATTTTGCTGAGCAAGATTGCCTTCTGTATGCCGTCTCCGGTGCAGAACCTCTTTGCGGACACTTCCCCTCCAAAACAATAAACCTATCAATGCAGTATAGTGATGTAACACGTGTGGAGCCGCGTCAACAGGGCCCCAAAAAAGGTATTCGCAGCGGCGCTCTTATTTGGGGGGGAAATTGGGTACATATGCCCGTGAGTGTCACCGCATCAAGTGCCCCAGCTTACACGGCTCGAGCAAACCACACCTTAAGAGTCTGCCCAGCTCCCAGACACTTGGATAAGCGAAGCACCGACACCATCGCTACCCCTCCACCCCAAGAATGCATTGCTACTCATCTCGGCGCACATGCACCTATCATTGAAAAAGACTCGGAAAAAAAAAGAACCACCCCATGCCGACACTACGTCATTGTCAAGATTTTGCGTTGATTCAGTGAGCCGAAGCTTATTACAACTCGCTAGGACCACGCCCTCTGCAGTACCCATCGCGGCGTTATTGACATTTCGTGGCTTAACAAACTCCTAACCAAGCAATGCTTAGGTTGCTAGTGCCATATACAGGAACTTTTCAGCCAGATTCGGTCCGCTCCACCACACGTATTTGGGTGGTGAGTCTAGTCCTTTGCGATGAGCATGCGATGAGCAACCTTCCTTTGCTGGTGTTTTCTTGTATATTTAGAACTTCAATAGTCCATCCTGACGACTGAAGCTTCGTTGGCACCATATCCTTTGGCTTTTTCTGTACTCCCCTCAAAGAGTGGACCACCGGAAGACTCAGTTTTGGTGTCAAGAATCACTGTTGGCTGCTATGAGGAAAGCACATTGAATGTGCCACTAGTAGCTTCACTTAGAGAGGCACTCGCTCGAGGGTGGCTTTTTTCCGAAGCTATGTTAGCAGCCTCAAAGTTGTTTCGGCAAAATTAACCGCAATCCTTGCAATCCTTTTTTTTCTTTCAGTTCTTGTTTATTTCTTTCTCTCTGGTGGTGAAGCGTCTCTGTTTGAATCGGCCAGTGAGCGAAACCCTGATCGTAGGTGGTGGTTTAGCATCGATAGCATCTGGTGGAAACGAACTCTCGTATCTCTCTCCGTATCTCAGATATACTCGCTATATGCAGTGCGATAAGGGCGATGACTTGCGGCGGTTGCATGAAGCGGATAAGCAAAGCGCCTCTATGCAAGGGAAAGGTGAGCGTAATACGTGAACAATCTCGAGCCGGCAACAGTCTAGTTTATATCTAGGATCTGTGAGGGGTGCAGGTAGGCTTAAAATCCTCTGGAACAAACTTGTTTGTATATGTGTGGAAACCTCGCGTTAGAGAACGGCGTTACCTTACCAGCTCACTCTCTGTGTGCCAGTGCGTTCAGTACCTTCAAGCGCAGGTTTCCTTTACTGGTGGAATTGGCATCTTCAATTGCTGTTTCATATCGATCGTATTGTAAGCTGCGTGCAGTGGGCTGTGCGGTGGCCAGTCCCCATTTTTCAAAGTGTCCACCCCACTCCGACACGAACAAACAATATCCCGCGGCGGGAATCCGTTGCCTATCATCCAGATACACCACATCTGCAACAGGCGCTAAAGATAAAACTATATGCCCGCTCGAGCGGGTCCCGCGCAAACGCTAGCCATTACAGGAAACCAAGTAACAGTAGTGCACCACTAGGTACAATACCGAAGCTGCTCGCCGGCTTGAGATTCGCCTGCATACCCCGGAAGCGGCTTATCGATACCGCCTACCCCAAACTTCTGTTCTTTATTCATAAACGGAAAATGCCGCGCGTCGCTGCAGAGAAGATGCAAACCTGGAACTCTTATAAAAGTGAAGTACGATCCCAGGTTTTTCCACTGTTAAACCATCCTACCTACTCAAGTATAAATTTTTCTATACTCATATATCTCTTGCTTACCTGCTAACTATATTTTGGCCGATTTAAAATGAGCTTCAAGGACTCAGAAAAGGATTTGGTCCAGGTCGTATCCTCTATTCGTGAAGAGGTTGGTTTGGGCGATGATGTGGTTGGGATTGATTACTTTGAGCAGGCTCAGGGAATCAGCCCTGAAGAATTGGAGATAGAATACAAGAAGGTATTGCGCAAGTTGGATTGGCGGATTCTCCCGATCTTATGTGTTACGTATACGTTGCAGTTTTTGGACAAGTTATCGTTGAACTACGCCTCCGCTTACACTTTGAAGCAGGACTTGCATTTGGAGGGTCAGAGATACTCGTGGGTGGCAGCAATTTTCAATTTCGGTTATCTTTTTGGTGCCCTTCCTTCAAACTACATAATTCAGAAAGTTCCCATTGCCAAGTACACGGGCTTCTTGATTATGTGCTGGTCCATTGTCCTTGTTGGCCACGTTGGTGCTAAGAACTACGGCGGAATTTTGGTATTGCGGTTTATCTTGGGAGTAATGGAAAGTGCTATTTCTCCCTCATGTATGATGATTTGCAGCTTGTTTTACACAAAGGAGAGCCAGCCCATGAGAATGGCTACCTTTTTATCCTTCAATGGTATTGCCACCATGGTGGGTGCTCTATTGGGATACGGATTAGGACATGCGCACAACTCGAAAATCAAGGAATGGCAGTTGATATTTATGGTTATCGGATTGATCAACTTTGTATGGTCTTTTGTGTTTCTCTGGCTCACTCCTGACTCCCCAGACAGGGCCAAGTTCTTGTCTGATAGAGAAAAAGCCATTGTCATTGAAAAAGTGTCCCATAACAATATGGGTATCAAGGATAAGACTTTCAAGAAATACCAAATGTTTGAGGCTGTTACGGACATTACCGTCTGGATGATGGCTCTTGTTGGATTGGGGTGTGGTGTAGTCAACGGTGGTTCTTCCAATTTCTTGTCCGCTTTATTGAAAGGATTTGGGTTCAGCGGCTTGAACGCCACTGCATTGCAACTCCCGACTGGTGCGGTGGAGTTTGTGTGTGTTTTTGCTGCTGGAGTTGGTGCAATTCTCATCAAGAACACAAGAGCGTTATTCATGATCTTGCTTTGTATCCCACCACTTGGCGGCCTTATCGGTATCCATGTGATATCGTTGGAGCACAAATGGTCCCTTGTCGCCTGTACATGGATGCAGTTTATGATTGGCGGGCCAGTTATATTCTCATGGATCTTTTTGAACGCAAACATTGCGGGCCACTCTAAAAAGGCGGTTGCAGCAGGGATATGGTTCACATTGTATGCCGCAGGGAACATTGTTGGGGCCAATATCTTCTACACAAAACAAGCACCAAAGTACAGGAGTGGTGTCATTGGATGTATCACTTCGTATGTGGGGATCATCTTGATAGCTGTGTTCTATAGATTGCTCATGATGTACAGAAACAAGAAGAGAAACGAAGAACAGGGAGGATATTCGGAAACAATCCAAAGACAAGCAGTCATCGATGGGTTCAAGGACATGACTGACTGGGAAAACCGCGGCTTTAGATACGCGTTGTAGATATCATCAAAAATGTATGAAAGGATACTTCAAGTGTAGCAAACTGTATCCAGTTGTCGGCCACGAAATGGCTGCAAACAAGAGACAAGAAAAAGTGTGACATATCCATGTCCCTTGAGCATACGCACATTCTCTTACGACTTCGTCATTATCTAAGTCCAGTACCTTTCAAAAGCAAGTTTGCCTCCTCTCCATGTAGTGGTCGAGCGGAGTACATGCATTAGGCCGCGCCAAGGTATTAATGAGCGGCTAGCGGGCACCGCTTGAGCGGGGCCGACTTATTTTCGCGGCTTCCGAAATCGTTGGGGGCTTTGGCAATCTTCCGCCGCATCTGTGTCCAAATAAGGAAAATCCCGCGCTACTGATTGACATCCGCCCTTGGAGCCATCTGATACCCACTGATAGAGCCAACTATAAGTACACGGTCGGCGCTCCTCGAATTTCTTTCTATCCAATATGTCTTCATCGAGACTACTATTCAAAAAAATGACTGGGCTGCTTAATATCACAAAGGGACGACTTCTCAACACTATTCACGAAACTGCATCTAAATGGGGCGCCAAAGGTGTCTGGGGCACCGAGGCAACTGAGACGGGTGTCTGTAGATTAGCATTGAGTGATCTCGACAAGGGAGTGAGAGACTGGTTTGTGGATACCACCAAAGCCTTGGGGTGTCTGGTGAAAGTGGACAAAATGGGAAATATATTTGCTGTTTACCCCGGTAAAAATGACGGCCCCCCATTAGCGATAGGTTCTCACTTAGACACTCAGCCCACTGGTGGCAGATACGATGGGGTATTAGGAGTGCTTTCTGGACTTGAAGTGATAAGAACCTTTAAGGAAAACAACTTTGTCCCGAACTATCCTGTTGCTGTGGTGGACTGGACCAACGAAGAGGGTGCTCGTTTCCCAAAGTCTATCATGGCTTCGTCTGTGTACACCGGTCAGTCTGGCTTGCAGGAGACTTACGATATGTTATCGGTAACTGATGACACTCCAGTGAGTGTTTATGACGAATTGAAGCGAATCGGGTATTTAGGCGACGTGGAAGCCTCATTCAAGCTGAACCCAATCGCCGCCCATTTCGAGATCCACATCGAACAAGGACCTGTGTTGGAGAATGAAAACAAAAAAATTGGCATTGTAACTGGAGGACAAGCATATGTTTGGTACAAAGTGAAAGTTTCTGGTAAGGCACAGCATACAGGTACCACTCCATTGGCTGCTAGATCTGATGCTCTTTTAACTACCTCGAAAATGTTGTGCAAGGGTAATGAGATTGCTCAAAAGCATAACGGCTTGTTTAGTGTGGGAATCCTCAATTTGGAGCCAGCTGTAGTCAATGTTATTCCAGAAGAAGTGAACTTTATCTTTGACGCCAGACATGTGGAGGATTCCAAATTGGCCGAGATAGTTGGCGAATGCAAGGAGGCGTTTACCAAGATTGCGCTGGAAGACTCCGCTGGTAAGTTCTCTCAAGTGGAATTCGAACACATCTACACATCCGACGCAGTGAAATTCAACAAGGAATGCATAAAGTGTGTGCGTGAATCTGCAGTGGAGTTATTCGGAGAAGACCAAGTGAGAGAGATTGTGAGTGGAGCTGGTCACGACTCGTGTGCCATGCTGTCAATTGTCCCCACGTCCATGATTTTCATTCCACTGAAAGACGGTGTGAGCCACAATCCACTGGAATACAGCACTCCAGAGCAAGTTCACGAGGGTTTGCAAGTGTTGTTGGGAGCTGTGTTGAAGTATGATTCAGGTAGAACTAAATAAAAAACTCTGACTAGTTCGCAAAACAAATAAAACTAGAATAACAATCATTGGTAGTTTGTAGCTCCTGAATAAACTGACGGTAAAGGAAGCACTAATGTCTCCTTACTCTTGGTTCAGACTTTACTTCTTTCTGAAAACCTTTTTTTTTTTTTGCAGCCATTAACAGATGGTGGTTACGAGCCCGTACATCGCGTATATTTTTGACAGTAGAGAGCAGACACTCAGCATCCACGAGTGTTCCCATCATATTGAATCAAGTCTCGGACATGGCCTTTCCCGACGCTCCGCCGCACCCTTCGCTCACGCTAAAGGATCCAGAGCTTCTCAAAACTGTCGATGAACGAATAAGCTTCGACCAGCTGAGCTCGCAGTGGCTTTTTGAAGATGAGGATGGAACGGAGTATCAGTACAATTTCATATTGCAAAAGTGGTTGCCTCAGAAGCGAGCAGCAGACGATGATCAAACTGAGGATACTGATTCCGAGGAACTGAATAAGGAAGCAATCCGAAGGTTGAAAAGACAAAAGCTTGAAGAATTAAGGGACAACAGCAATAGCAGTAGTGGAGGAGCCAACTCAACATCTGTAGCTCCGGCTCGTGCCCGAGTCAACACTGGGATATTCATATCACATTTGCCCAGTGGAACGACAAGGGAAGAGGTGGAAGAAATGACAGCTAAATTTGGGCTCATTTCCGAGGATTTCAAAACAGGAGAGAAGAGAATCAAGCTCTATTACGACAATGAGCAATTCAAGGGCGAGGCTCTAGTGATATTTTACAACAAGGAAAGTGTAGATTTAGCAGTTCAGATGTTGGATGAAACAGTATTCAAAGGGCTGAAGATTTCTGTAGAGCCGGCGCGATTCAACCCGAGTCGAAAAGAGGACAAAGCTCCGGGAGTTCCTGTCTCTGACCCCAGTACCGGCTCTGCTGGCTCTACAGCTGACTCTACAGCTGCTCCCAAACAACTTACTACTGAAGAGAAACGTATGCTTCAGAAAAAGGCCAACCTTATGCGGGAGAAATTGGCGGATTGGGGAGAGGGAGAAGCAGAGACAATGAAAGCTGCCGCGGAATCTTCTCTATCGAAGGCCGAGCAAATCAAGAGGAAGATTTGGGAAAAGACTGTAGTGATTGAAAATATGTTCAGACCAAAAGAGCTAGAGGAAGACCCGCTGCTTGAATTTGAACTTAAGCAAGATATTCAAGAAGAGTGCGACAAGCTTGGTATTGGCAACGATATCACAAAGATATTTATTTATGAAGTAAGTCAGGTGGTGACGGTGAAGTTCACAAACTCAGAGCTGAGTGAGAAATGTATAGCCGGCTTTGACGGACGGTATTTCGATGGCTTGAAATTAAAAGTGATGCGATATGCTGGAGAGAAATTCCAGGCCAAGGAAAGAAAGAAAGATAGCGGAGATGAAGAAAGGATGAAAAAGTTTGGAGACTGGCTCGAGGGGAAAGACAGAGAGAATGGAGCACAAATACAAACCTGACTGTACTATATATGTATTATACATTACCATTAGGCACCACGTAAGAATCATCTGGTCCATCTCGCAGCATCAGTTCAGCAGAATCGCCTCTCTCCAAGTCAGCACCACCGATGCCACCAGCCGGATGGTGGCAAGAGTGCCTCTGAGTAGGGGGTATCTACAGAAATACTTTTCTATACTGAGCTATGTATATGTGCTGTCTATATGTTGAGGGCTGTCCTCTCTATGTGCTCGAGTTTACCTTTCGCGAGTGCAAGCATTTGACCCTCGCTGTCTAACCATTGCTTCACTTTGTTTGCTCTGTGGGTCAATTTCAAATCACTCAATTCGGTGCTGATTGCTTCTGCTTCGAACTCTTGAATCAACTTACTCACTTGTTGTTTTGATTCTTGTATGCTTTGTTTGAATTTCAGGTTGGCGAGCTCTGTGGTGGTGTTGAGTTCTTTGAACCATGCAATTTCTGCCTTCGACAACGGCACTTGGTTGTTGAGTTTCAATCTTTCCACACCATCAAACACTCTTTCATGCAATGTTTCAAGCCTCTTTTTGATCTTTGTTTGCCTGCTTGTTAATTCTTCGATCTTACTGTCCACTGCTTCTATGGCGTCATCTGTAAGCCCACCAACTTCTCCTTTAGCGTATAACTGCACCTGGTACAATGTTTTGAGATTTGATCTTAATATGTCAGCCTGGTCACTGAGCCGCAACTTGAGCTTGATGGCAAATTCTGTCAATTTCTGTACACTATCAACAACAAATAAGGAGCTTTCGTTGATGGCAGAGAGATATTGAGCGTTGGACAGGTTAATCTTGTCAGTGTACGAAATAGTTGTCGCCAGCTGTGGGCGTGGTACTTGCGTATTGGTAGCATGAACATGAAGCTGGAGTTCTTGAAGTGGTTCCAAGCTGCCAATTCCCTTAGATACAGTTGCCAGTGGTTGTGGTGGTGGTGGCAGAACTCTCTCTGGGCGTTCTACACTAATCGATCCCTTTTTGATCTGCGAAACAACAACAAATGGCTCGTTGTTTCTGCTGGATCCGCTGTCATTATCCTTAGGGTTTCCAACATCCCTTGCCGCCACAAAATATGTTCCCTCGGACGTAATCATATCCCTCACAACTACCCACCCAGCCACTGGTTCGGATGATAGCTTTCTGTATTTGATTACGGTGGATGCGGGGGTGTTATGGCCACTTGCCACGCTTTGCAACCACTCCTTTACGTCTACAAATACCAATGTGTTCTCGATCTGAAGACCATACTCGAAAGAATCCACTTTAAAGAGAGAGCTGGCGCCAGAGAGGGGAACAGTGTCAACCTTTATCTTGCTAATTCTATCGAATTGCTTGTAGTCTGTCTGGGACTCCGGCTCCGGAGTTTCTGGATCGCTTGATTCTTCGTCTTCCGAATCATCAATGTATCCAAATCCACGCGCAGGTTTTCTGTATTCTTTCTCCACGTGTTTAAGACGTGGTGAAGCAGAGTCCACAGGGTTCGTGTCGGAAGGCTTCTCAGTTATTGTCCTTGAAGTTGTTTTATCGGAGCCACTTACTGCGTCTCGCTTCATTACCAACGAGGTAAACTGTGCATAGTAAAACACACTGGTTTCGCCCGTTTTTCCTAATGTCGCTGCCGTGGCCGCCAATACCGTAGCTCCACTTGCCACTGTCGATGCACCAGCAACAGAAATCAAATCGATACCCTCAAATTTCTCATCAGACGGCTCATTTAATGGGCCCTGTAATACCGGGACCATCTCATTATAACTCTCCTGCTTTGAATCTTCCTCGGCGGGCCCTTGCCTCAAGACATATTTCCCATTTTCCGCTCGAGGAAGCACAACACTGTGCAATTGTGAGTGTAAGTAACTAGCATACTCGAGCTGTTTTTGAGCTCTGGCATTTGCTTTACCCTCGGAACCTTCCCAGATCGCCACACTTTCGGCGTAAAACGCCTCCACTTGCTCAGTCGATGCCAAAATAGATACTGTGGGTTGTATGAAAGGGTAAACGGCATAAACATCTGCCAGGGTCGTTAGCACATAGAGTGTGAGGGGACCAGAGAGATTGGATTCATTTTCGCCGTATGCAATAGATGCAATGCGCAGTCGTAATACTGGCTGCGTCAACTGATTTGAAATCCGCGTTGATGCCGGCCCTTCTGATCGTTCAGCTACAGCCTTGTGCAAGTCTACTCGCAACTGCGGCTCGCTGGCGGAAAGCAATGTATCGAATACCAGCACCACACCATCTTCTGTTAACACCACCACGCTGTATTCACTGGCAACTGCTGGCTGCCACAACACTTTGAGGATGGGCAGCGACACTGAGATCTTAACACTTCTCACTGGTATAGTGGCTCCAGTTTTCAGATCAGAAACAGACCGTGGCAAGCGTAATACAACGACACACAAATCACCCACCAAGGCGAGTGCAGTACCCTGGCGATTCAAAATGAGTTGCCGTATGAAAAAATTGGAGTGCAGGTGTGTGAGTATGCGATAGTTTGTTGTGGCAGCGCTAATACTGCAGCAGCGCACAACGTTTTCCTTGGCTACAAAGAGATCAGTGTTGTTTCTGCACGCAATGAGACCTTTGGCCCCTGCAGTGCTTGTGCCCTGTACATTGAGGTTATTGAAAATCGTTTGCTTTTCAATCCTCTCACGAAACGGAATTGGCATGGCGTTTGCGGATTTTTATGTAGGCTGCTATGCTCAGTGGGTTTCCCAGATTACTACTGTGGTATTATGGTTGTGTCTATGCGTGTTTGTGTATGTCTTGGGTCCTCCTTTTTTTCAGTGATGGTTTGGCTCCTTGCTCTTCATAACAAACAAAAAAAACTACCAGTGAAAAATGGTGATCTTCCTGCATGCACTACTCACCAAAAGACTCGTGTAGCTCCTTCTTCCTTTTCAACTATCACGTTTGTGTCTGGCAAGTTGGCAGGCACGTGCCGAGTTGATTAGCATCTGGCGTCGTGTCAGCTTGTTTGAGTACAAGCTGGCAGTTCCGTCGTTTTGCACTGTATGGGTATCTCTGTTCTCTGGCAGTACTCTTGAGTCAAAAGATTCACATTCTTCCACTTCCATGTCAAGCTTTCGATAGAGCTGGTGGGTGGATTCATCGGATACGAGCTCCTCATTGACCAGAATGTTTTCTTGAACTGGATGGTAAAAATCTGGTGAGAATTGATTCAAAGTCTCAATCAGCTCAATGGTGTTTGTGTCGTTGTGTACGAAAATGTGCCGTAGCCTTGTGCGCACAGTTCCATGGGGTAGCCAACTTCTCATGTAGCCGAGTCCTCCCGATTCTTCAATTAACGTATCCAGACGAGTTATTTCAGGTGTGTTTTGTTGCTGCAGACGTGGAGCTCTAGATATACCCAAAAGTTTACGAATACGAGCTCTTGTGTTTCCCGTAGTATGGTTTGGAAACTGAGGATAAAAATGCATAAGGAAGGAGGAAGAATACCTATAGAGGACGAAGATACGGGGTAAGTTCTGGTGAGTGCAGTGAAGAAATGTGCTGGGGTTTGTTGTTTAACACAAAGAGGTTCGAAATGGGTGCAAAAAACTGCATTCAAGGAACAGGCATAGGCACAGTTATACCCTCGCCCCTTTCCTTTACTTATCCTTTCCCTTACATTCATCCTTTTCGACCTTCGTCTTCCCCTTCTCCAAACTTTTTCTTCCTCTTTCTTCTTCCCCTTCTTCTCTCCCTTCTTCTTCCCATTCCTCTCCTCCTTCTTCTCCGTCCTCCCTTCTCGACCCGCACAACTCGTTTGCAGCCAGTGGCTCCCGCACGACTTGCAGCATTTTTGGTCAACAGCAATATGCCTGAAAGATTCAGGCATCAAGCCATTCACCTCCCCACACCTATCCTTCTCCATATCTCCTCCGCGCATGAGTAAACAGTATATCAGCACCGCAGCAGTTGCATCGGCGCATGAGCTGGACATCCATGGGCTCGCCATCACCAATAAATACACCGTCACGTGTTCGACAGACGGGTACTTGAGCTTTTGGGATAACAAGCAGGACGAGACCCACAACCCTAAGGACACAGTTCAGCGCACATTTGTATCGAAACTCGGGCTTCATCACTTGGCAGCCTTCGAGACTAAGTTACCGGACTCCAAGTTTAGTATTGTAGTGTTGGCAGCAGTTTCCTTTGATGGGGTGTGTCACATGAGTTTTTTCATAAATGAGGACGTCAACACCTTGAAGGAGGCGTCGTCGTCGAAGGCTTCTCCTTTTTCGATTCCGGAATCGCTTGCCGATGGGTGTTGGTGTCCGGGCTTTTACAAGGATCCAGTTTCCAAAACGGACTACTTTCTTGTGACTAGGGCCAGTGGTGACACGCACGTGTACGACTTGGAATTTACGGCCACAGAGGGCGACGACTCGTCTGTGCGGGTGGCTCTCAGCAACGAGAGGATAATTGAATCCCTGTCGTTCCCCAATGCACTTGGAGTGTCGCAGACTGTTGACAAATTAGCCGCCATCGGGTACGCTGGCGGCGAGGTGATAATGTACAACTTGCAGAGCTTGAAACCCGTGTACACGTTCAAGTCGACAGATGTGCAGACTTCAGTGTCCACCAAGGGCAGCAACGCCGCCGCTAGAAGCAGCACGGGTACAGCAGGAGCACAGCCTATTCCACGCTCGATTGCATTCTCTCCTGGAGGCACACTTTTGGCAGTGGCAAGAGA
This sequence comes from Dujonia schatavii, assembly GCA_003707405.2. NCBI lineage: Eukaryota > Fungi > Ascomycota > Pichiomycetes > Serinales > Debaryomycetaceae > Dujonia > Dujonia schatavii. The sequence goes on along the minus strand of PPIY02000014.1, from coordinate 287,850 downwards.
CAACCAGCTGGCGGGATCTATCACACTCTACGACGCAAAATATGGAGAGAATGTTGGTTCATTGACAACTCCCTCTCACCTGACAAAAAACAACGGGGGGTTTGCCCACGAAAAATGGGTAATGCTGGTCGCCTTTAACCACGATGGGCTGCTCTTGGCGAGCGCAGGACTCGACAAGTGTGTGCGGGTGTGGGATATAGAAACCAGAGAACGCGTAAGCAAAATAGCAATCTCACAAAGCGACCTAGACAACTCGGAGGTGAGAGAAATGGATAGCAGTACCGCAAGCGGTGTGCTGTTTATTCGCAAAGGTGTTCGCAGCGGAGCTGGAGGTAATACAAATGAGGGAATCTGCATTATTAGCTACGATAGAGGTGTGCGCTGGTATAGAGAGGCTGGCGGGATCTAGGTGGCATTGGCATATATTGTGTGTATAAATACAAGGGTGCATGGTAGTATCTTACGCAGTTGTGGCCGCATGCGATGGCTTCAGACTATGGCCAAGTCTCTCGAGAGCTGTTCCTCCCTAACATATCCCTGGGCAGAACGGTGCGTAATTTACTCTAGTCGATCTTGCTTCGATCGGGGCGCGTTCTTCGTTAGCGGCACATCCAGCCGCCATCCACCAACAATGTCTCGCCTGTGACGTACCTGCTTGCGTCCAGAGTCAAGAATACGATGGGTCCCCTGAAATCGTCCGGGTTTCCCCACCGGCCAATTGGGATACGAGGCAAGATCTCCTTCTTGCGGACGTCCGACATCGTGCCGGTCAACTTTGTCTCGATGTATCCTGGGGCAATAGCGTTAACGCGAATCCCCTTACTAGACCACTCATTAGAGAGTGCCTTTGTAAACTGGTTGATCGCTCCCTTTGAGATCGTGTACGCTGTGTTTTCGAATCCCCCTTGAAATGACATGAGCGATGCCGTGTTCACAATGCTGCCCTGCGTCTTTGTCTCGAGCATGCGCTTGCCCACGGCCCGTGTAAGTTTCACTGGGATGTTCAAGTTTACACGGAGCACGTCGTCAAACTCGTCCTGCGGGAACTCCTCGAACGCATGGCGCGACGTGGTACCTGCATTGTTGATGAGAATGTCTACTTTGCCGGTAACCGACTGCTTAAAGGCACTCGTCACAATTGCAGCCACAAGCTCTTCCTCTGTGCCATTCGTAAAGTCTACTTGCACAGAGCCAACTTTCACCTTGTCATTCACCTCGTGGATCGCTCTCGTAGCCTCTGCAAGTGATGACTCCGACCGGTACGTAAGAATCACCTGCTGGATATCTGCTTCAGCCAATCCCTTGGCCATACCGAGACCAATCCCATTGGTAGCGCCAGTGATGAGGGCAACTTTACCGGAGAGTGAAAAGAGAGACATATTCTTAGAATGAAATATATGTATATATCAAGAGGCAAACTTCAAGTAACGATGGCGCACTATTAGAGAAAACACAGCGTCAACGAGAATTTAGGTAGACTGTGACTATCTTATATAAGTAAGGCATTGTATTTAGTAAAGTGGCATCCCCCACGTTTCGTGGGGGTGCGGGGGTGCTACAATCCAAATCCGTTGGGACCAAGCGATAAAGCGCTTATATAGAGTAGCTATCCAAGCCAGTATATCCCAGTATTAACCGCCATGTCATGATAATCTCACTGGTTATAGGATGAATTGGATGTTGAATTTTACTACCTCTCTCAGCCAGCTGCCTTTCTGTCCCTGTGTTTAACTGCAGCCCCAAACTCTTGCTGCGTCAATATAGTCTCTCACAGCATTTTATGGGCCACAGAATTAACCTCAGCGGTATTCAAGGGCTCTGGTTGTGTCTGAAAGTAGACAAACGGTGAGCTCCACTCGTTCCACTCCGTGCGGGACTGCTGCTTGGGTAGACATAATTACTTCTCTTTATTTTTCTTTTGTGGGGCATACGCGCTGCAGCATTTTTCAAAATGTAAACATTCAAGAGATGGGAGCTGCGACGATTTGATCTGGTGCTTTCTCTGAGTCTTATTGTGAACTTGTTGCCTTTTCCTCAGCCTCCACTCCTTCACTATGTCTCTTTCGACATTCTTGAACCAATTGAAGGAGGAGCTGCGTAAGCTCTCGCGTGCAGACGTGCAGGATATACTAGACTCGATGCAGCAGACAGTAGAAGAGAACTCGGTGCAATCGTCCACAGATTTCTCTCGTTTGATTGATTTCGCTCTACAGGGAGACCTCACAATTCCTCAAAAGAACTTCATAGTGCGACGCTTGTTAATTCCGCTGAGTTCCATAGTGCCGCTTCCATCAAATGTAGTGCTACGCATTTTGGGTGCTTTAGGGAAACCGATGCCTCGTGGCGAAGGTGCGTTTCATAAGGGGATACCAACAACTCTTCAGACCAATTTATTGAGGTGGCTTGTGAGTTCAGTGCATTTATTTGGTAGGAACGACGATGTGTCACCCTCGATATTGGTCACTCTCCTCCCAGTGCTCTTCCATTCACTCGTGTACGAGTTTCTGAGGCCATATGTCGCGAATCTTATATTCATTGCACTCACTGCTGGTGCCACTATAAATGCTGATGCTAGTGTCAGTGGTGGTTTTAGCGGTACAAATACTGCCTCAAGCCTCCTACGGTCTTGGCAAATCCAGCTAGTGTTGGACTTGCACTTCCGCTTCCCCACGGATGACGCTCTTAAGAATCTCTTGGTGCTTTTTACTTGGGTGGACCCGACGCTAAACTACCGGTCTATATTGCGACGCTCTCGACCCCTAGGTAGTGTTGCTCGTAAAACGCTAAACTTGGCGAATGTCAATCCAAGCGTACTCCTGTACCCAGACAACGAGTACTTGGGCAAAATTCTGGGAATAGAGTACAACCGTAGTGTGTTGGAGAGAAATTTGAAAGCATACGAACGTTTCTACTCTTTTATAACGTCTCGGTGGAGTCGAAAACGCAGACGAGGAGAGACCGATACGGTTGAGCATATTGACATTGATTTGGAAAGAATCGACAAAGAATCATCTATTCTCAATGTTGACCTGTTGGCGGGGTTGGTGCGAAACTTAGCGCAAATAAAGCTATTCAACGTAAGCTCTGTTTTCAGAGACGACGGACGCAGTATTTCAGACCCATTACAGGAAACGGACCGGTTTGCGCTCTTGTATTTGGGTCTAGACCATGCGGCTGGTAACAACAACTCCGGTGATAATAACGATGCTGTTGCTGCCAATGTTGTAAGTGCCACTAGAAGAGTGGAATACTACGTCCGTCTCCTGTTACTTGACAGTAATGCATCGTTAGAGCCCTTGTTGGAAAAGGTGATCCTCTATCTTTCCTTTGGTGGTCAATTTTTCACGCTGCTAAAAGAGTTTGCACTTTTGCAGTTCCCACCTGAAGCTAAACGTGAAAGGGAGTACAAATTGTTTCCTTACAGGCTACGTATTCTTCTGTTTTTACCTCCAACTGAAGCAAATATAGAAGAGTTCAAGACCTTTTTTGCGAGAGCACTCGAATTAGTGAGTAACACAAACCCTCTTCTCATTCAGCTTGTGGAACTGATTAGTGTGCTCTATGCTAGATGGTACAAGGAGGTGGTAGAAGTAGCATTGACTATGCAATCAGAAACAATAGAAGGTGGCTCACTTGAAAAATTCTTCGAACTAGTAAACGCAACACTACCTAGACTTTATTCGCTATACAAGCCCTCGTTGGTGACTACTACACCGATCCTCACACTACTTCTGCTCTTTCTGATGCTCCGTTTCCTAAGGAAAGTTTCGTCCAAGCACTACCACCTTCTTGAACCACAAACTCTAGTTCTCCCTCCATCATTGACTTATAGTCTTGTGCTCTCAGGGAACCCATTTGTGGTTTCCGAGATATGTGGACACATTTCAATGTGTAAAAAGTTCAAGTGGGCGGCAGATGCATCCCCATACAAGAGTCTCCAGAACTTTTATTTAATGGACACTTTAAACTTCTTGTGGAGAGACCAATCTCTCAAAATTGATACCAATTCAAGCTCCTTCAACAAGGCGATGCTTTTGCACCCTCATTTTGTGCATCAGGTATCCATTCTCAGCATCATGGACTACTCCAATATGATCTCGTTCCCAACTATTGGCAACTTATTCCACAACCCGAGCTGGAGTTACCTCGTTACTGATATTGTACGAGAGTTGGAAGACCTGGCGGACGGTGCCGTGAACGTGAGACACCCCGGTCCGCCTACAGAGGAAACCGTAGCAGCGCTTCAGGCACAGCAAGAGCTGGGCGCGCAATGGCTCAACGTGAGCTATGATGAGTTGAAATTGCTCGTGCTACGGAAATTGGACAAGGCAGGGTTTGACGGCTTAGCTGACTTGCTTTTCACCTCTCTCAAAACTTTAGCTAATCAGAGAGAGCAGTAGATCACGCTCACCGAACCGCTTGTAGCCATAGTTTATGCAACCAGTCCGAAGCTTTCTGGCAAAGCTCACTTCTTGGGAGAATAGTGGCCATTATGATGAGATCCGATCTCAGCAGTCCTAGATGTCCCTCGGCGGATCCCTCTGGCAATAATTTTAGCGAGGTTAACCTTCCCACTAAAGTATCTCTCCATAGAGCAATCTCTCCATAGAGCATCATAAATATGTACAATAGATCTTCAAATGGCTGCAAAATGTATGGCCTCAAGCGCCTGTTTGTCGCACTCGATTCAGTACGAAAAAATACCCCAAATTTTCAAAAATGGCAGCCGCTAACTCTAACTTCACACTCGTTCTAGCACAACTCCACCAGAGTCATGTTGGGTCTATGGTTCAGATCTCCAACTATTCGGGGATCTGTGTTTCCGGGTATTCGTTTATCGTCGACATCGGCCGCTTCAGTGTCTCCATCTGTGGTAAAATTTAGCGATCTTGACAAGAAATGGTCTGCGAAATGGAAGACTATGTCGCAGGACGGGAACTCTTTGCACCCGTGTAAGAACGAGAACCCCGATGCAGAGTCCTTCTACTGCCTCTCGATGTTTCCATACCCATCGGGGATGTTGCACATGGGCCATCTTCGTGTGTACACTATCAGTGATGTGATTTCCCGGTTCAAAAGATTACGTGGGTACAACGTGATTCATCCAATGGGCTGGGACGCATTTGGATTACCCGCAGAAAATGCTGCTGTTGAGCGTGGAATCGACCCTGCAGAATGGACGACGTCTAATATAGCTAAAATGAAGGAGCAAATGGCCCTCATGTTGGCAGATTTCGACTGGAACAGAGAAGTCACCACCTGCTCGCCGGAGTACTACAAATGGACTCAAAAAATATTCCTACTTCTTTACGAGAATGGGCTTGCGTATCGTAAGAGAGCAGAAATTAATTGGGATCCTGTTGATCAAACTGTGCTAGCAAATGAGCAGGTAGACTCAGAAGGTCGGTCCTGGAGATCTGGGGCAATTGTAGAAAAGAGAAACTTGGAGCAATGGTTCATAGGCATAACCAAATTTGCACATGACTTAAATAAAGACTTGGAAATTCTTAGAGAGTGGCCAGAGAAGGTAAAATTGATGCAAAAGCATTGGATCGGAGAGTCGGATGGTGCAGAGATTACCTTTCCAGTGGTATCACTGGCTGCTGGCGACAGCGAGGCATCCATTACTGTATTTACCTCGAGACCAGACACTTTATTCAGTGTACAGTTTGCTGCCTTAGCGTTGAACCACCCGATAGTAATAAATGCTGCAGCAACCGATCCAGAGTTGCGAGCGTTTATTTCCAAGCACGAGAAAATGGATGCTAGTGATTCCAAGGATGGGTATTTGCTCAAGGGAGTGAGAATCACTTTACCTCTAGACGTGAATGGAAACCAAATTTTGCTTGGCGATGATAGTTGTCCCGAGAGCATTCCGGTCTACGCTGCTCCGTATGTTATCGGATCTTATGGCCACGGTGCTGTTATGGGCTGTCCCGGTCATGATCAGCGTGATTACGACTTCTGGAAATTGCATTCTCCATCGTCTCCCATTATAACTACAGTTGGCCCCAAGAAATTGGCGCCTGGTAATTCCGGACCCGATATTCCCTTCACTGCCAAAAAGGGCACTGTTCTCAACGACAGCAGAGTACTTCCAGGAAGTCTCTCTAATCTCGGTAAGTATAACGGACTAACAAGCTCTGCAGCAGCTAGAGAAATAGTGCAAGACTTGGAAAATGTGGGTCGCGGCAGCAAATCTACCCAGTACCGGATTAGAGACTGGCTTATCAGTAGACAGCGTTATTGGGGAGCTCCGATCCCAATTGTCCACTGTGACTCATGTGGAACGGTCCCTGTTCCAGATGCAGATCTCCCTGTGTTACTCCCAGAATTGGTTAATGTCAATGAAAAGTTTGGTAGAGGTGGCAATCCGTTGGAAAAGATGGAGTCATTTCTAAATACTGAATGTCCCTCGTGTGGCTCCAAGCATGCCAGGCGTGACACTGACACAATGGACACGTTTATGGACTCATCATGGTACTTTTTCCGCTACCTTGATTCACAAAACGCAAAGGAACCCTTTGGACACGCTGCGGCAACTAAGAACATGCCCGTTGATATGTACATTGGGGGAGTGGAACATGCAATCTTGCATCTTTTGTACTCTAGATTTATCTCCAAGTTCTTGGGCTCGATAGGCAAGTGGGATGGTTCTGAATTTGCTCATGAACCAATTAAAAAGTTGGTTACTCAGGGGATGGTTCATGGAAAAACCTTCAAAGACCCACAGAATGGCAGATTTCTCAAACCACATGAGATTCCAACGGTTGCCAACCCACTCATCTCTTATGAAAAAATGTCCAAATCCAAATACAATGGTGCCGACCCTGCTGAGTGTATCGCCAAGTATGGAGCTGATGCAACTAGAGCACATATGTTGTTTCAAGCTCCCATTTCCGATGTATTGAATTGGAATGAAGACCAAATTGTAGGTGTGGACCGTTGGTTGAGAAAAGTGATGATGGTGGGTGAGGCTTTGGGGGCTGGGAAGGAAAGGATCCATACTTCTAGCTCAAGCTCTTTTGAAAAGGTTGCACCACCGTCCTCTGTCTATCAGAACATCGAACTCAACGGTAAGTTATACTCTTCCTTGAAACTTTCAAACTCTGAGTTTGAGCTTTTTGATGCGACCCAGAAAACTATTTTACAAGTAACTCGCTCCATCGATCAGGAACTTTCCTTCAACACCATCATCTCTGACTACATGAAACTCACCAATCTTCTCGTTGCAGCTGTGAAGGAGTCCGATACTCCTATGAATCCGGCCCTTCTCAGCGATGTGTACAAGAAGCTTTTGGTGATGATGGCTCCGGTGACTCCAGCTATAGCTGAAGAGTGCTGGGAGAGATTGCACCTCACGCTGTCTAACTCAGCAGGGTCAATATTTGCCCAGAAATGGCCCACAGCTCAACCAATTGAGTCTCCGTTTCAAAAGTATAATGTGTTTGTTAACGGAAAGGCACGGTTTGTTCATGAGGGATTGAAGTCCTTGGTGGAGAAGTCGCAAGCAGAAATCATGCTGGAGGTGATGCAACACGAAAGAGCCAGTAAATTTGTGGTGGGAGAAGTGAAGAAGTTAATTGTAAAGCCAGGAATGATAAGTATCATCTGTAAATAGAAATTTGTACATAGAATAGAAACTAGATTACTACTTCCTCATTATGTATTTGTCAATATATACGTCTATAAGAGAGCTTGATGACGGCAAGCTCTCTTCAGTCTATGTGCATTCGAATCAGGTTGGTCAACGCAGTAGGAACATCATGTGTGTGACTTCTAGTAGCCTCTTTCCATCACAAACTTCTTGTAGTCCTTTCTTGTAATCTTGCCCTCCCATTTGATAAGTGATCTGCTTGTTATTCCCTTGATAGTTCGTGCAATGTTCTCATCTCCCACCTCTAGTGCAGTGTGATAGAGCAAGCTCAATTCTCTTTTTGACCACCTAAATTGGTATTCTGTACTCACCACTATTGCGGCTGCATCCGAGAGCAACCCCATTTCAGTTAATGACGCCACCATGGCTGCTGCAAACTCAAAGTCCTCTAAGTCTTTCTGCTTTCTTGTGAGTGAGGTAAATCGAGTTGATTTCCGGAATAGTCCTCTCTCATTCCAAATCTGCTGTCCAAATTCGTAAGATTGGAACTTTCCAGCAGCTTTAAGGGCTGTGATATAGATGAGTGTGGACCGAGGTACTTTTATCGTACGCTTGGATTGGATGAGTGAGTCCAAAACTGGTGATATAGATGGCACGGAAGCATTTGTGGCCACCTCATCTACACCAGTAGTTTCTATTCCATCTGACGAAGCCTTGTTTGCATCCTCTGGCTCTTCTATTTGAATTTCTCTGCTGGATGTTATCCCTTCCATGTCGAGTGCAGTCGTTGTCTCGAATCGTTGAATGAAATCAGGCAAATTCCCGTGCTCCAGTGCAACTTTCAAGTACATATCTGTGTTTTCGTTGTTGATAAGAGACCGGTTGAATAAGAGAGTGTGAGCCCACATGGCACTCGATTCTGCCATTATCTCCTCTGACTTCTTCAATTCAATTCTTGGTAAGAAGGGAACTGTGAATTCTGGAGGAGTTGAAGGGTCTACCCGTGTCTCTGCAACATCTTGGAGGACTCGTGACCGGAAGAGACGGCCCCTATCACTGAATGTGATAGTGGGTAGTTCCGTCGCAGGATCTATACTTTCGTCATCAATGTGCTTTCTTGACTTCGCAACTGTGGTTGCACTCGTTCTCGCGTACGCTAACATTAAAAACGAAAACGCCTTTGCAGTCACAGACCGTGTCTCATTCAATTTCCTGTATAATGCTCTAACCAATGCCAAGTCTCCATCAGCAGCTGCCAAGTACAAGATATACTCGAAAGTTTCAATCGACGGCTCGTAGCCCATGCTGTAAATCTCGAATATGAACTCCCAGCTCTTCAATTTCAACTCTGGTCTATGTGTACACCCGCGAGCAAGCGCCACCAAAATTTTTTGATTCACCTCTATATTTTCCACTAGCATTTCTTGGTACAAATCGAGAGCACGTTCGATACCGTCGTTGTTCACATACGACACTATGATGTCTTGGTAGTTTCGTGATGTTGGCCTTGTGTTCACGGACAAAAACTTCATCGTGTCGAACACTTCAACCGCTTGCTTGTGGTCCTTAGCCTTGTAAACGCAGCAGGTTAGTACGTTGGAAAATGTTTCTCTGGATGGCTGAAGCTTGTTTCCCTTCATCTCTGCGAGAAAGGAATTCATTTTGTCCAAGTTATTGTTTTTACCCAGAGCCTTGATGAGAAGCTCAAACGTGTTACGTGAAATTTTCCCTTTCTTGTTATTCTCTTTCAAGTAATTGTAGTAACCCTGTATCTGTTCCATTGTGGCGTCGGAGACGTGGTTCCCGTGTGTGAGCCCCTTTATGAATAAGTCTACAAACTTCGAAGTATTCGATATTCCAGCCTCTGCCATCATTTGCTCAATGGAAGCTATTACTGGTGCACGGAGGTGCTCCAGAGGAATAGCCTTAACGAAATTATAGACATCCTTCGAAGGTAAGTCCAAAAACCCACCCAGCTCCCGGAGCTGGTGAATTACCATGGGCCAGTTTTGTGCTCGTGAAGACACAAGGTATTTGATAGAGAGCCCGAGTCGATCAACTATAGACTCTGGAATCGAGAGATTTGTTGGGAGAATAAGGTGGGAGTGTGATGAGGGCGAAAAGGAGTCAGAGCGTTGCACTTGCTTTGACAATGCAGTCGAAGACAGGTCTCTGTCCGTTCTTGAGCTCTCGTCAACGCCACTTACTCCCAAAGGCTGCTTTCCTTCTCCATCACCAGCTATCTCTCTATAAATACTCTCTGTTTCTCGCTTTACAAAGTCTGAGGGCATTGGTATTGCCTTTATCGCTTCCGCTTCCTCTCTCTTCTTTTTCTCTTCGTTATCCAATCTCTTTTGTTCCCTCACCATTTGCCCCACACTCTTTGTGAGATCTTTAATTTCCTGTAACTTCTTTCTGTACTCTTTTTCCTGAGTCCTTATCTTTCGTTTTGTATCTTCTCTAGCCCAAGACAGCAAAGGATTTTCTTCCTCTAGGTTTGTAGAGGCTTTCTTTGTGTTTCTTCGCCTCACCATGACGACGCTACGTGTTGCTGTCACGCGGCAGCTTGCAACCGCCTCATGTTTTAGTCGCCAAGCATGCTGTAGTGCTATACGAGACGTGAGCATGTGTGTCTCAGTGTACAAAGTTGGTTGGAGTAAACAGTGGATCGCTCTTTGTGAGGGCAAGATGAGAAGAGTTTATGTTGCAGCCTGTATGCAGGTCGATGAGGTTGGTTCTGGTAAGTAGCCGGGGGCAGTAGTAAGATTATAAACTAGGCTCAGAAGAGATAGAGAAGAAGGCAAAAGAAAAGAAGAGAGGAGGATATTGTGAGTACAAAATGTGCATCGATGATTCTTGCTCCTTGAATTTTGTGGTATGGCCGCCGGTTCTTTGCATTTTTTGCACCCAAAATCGAACAGCGAAAGCTGGGCTAATACTGAGCTGAGATCCAGACCAATACACTATTAGCTAGAAGTCTAGACTACATACTAGTGCAATCTCAATTGAATATACTAGATATCAGCCCCATAAACAAGGTAAAGAAGCTAAGTAACGGGAAAATGGACACCACTGGTCTAGAGGTCCTCCACCAAATCTCCTCACTTTGTGTAACGAACCAAATTTTTCCACGCTAGCTAGCGGCTACGGTAACAGGAGATTCGCACGCCAAATTTACCCAATTAGTCGTGAGCTCGACTCCATTGAACGACACCTCGAATCCATCCCCCTCCGTGCCAAAACAGCCAGAGGCGTCCATCAACCTCACCGGTGCGAAGAAATCTCGCTTATTGCCACGGCACGCTACCTAGTATACACATTCGCAGACTAAATTCCCACTGACACCTTGCGAAGGTGCCCTCCCACTCATATTCGGCAACAAAACAGCAGCTCTAAAGGAACATTCTGCGTCATTTTTCGTGTCTATAATCATCTGCCCTTGACTCTTTCCACTTATTCAAAACGTCATCTACAGCCCGTGAGTCCTTCATGTCTTCTGCATCAAACAGGTCGTCACGCCAGTTTACCCCACAAAATAACTACGCACACCATCAGCGTGATATGAGCTCCGTTTCTGCTTCAAGCTCGAACAAGGCCCGTACAGGAGGCAATTCGGCCACCAGTGGAACCGTAATAGGCACAGACACCTCTGCTGGTGGCTCTACGGTTCCAGGAACCGGAGCTGGTGTGTCCGGTACAGGGAACCTCCAAGATATCCCACCAGATATGGCTATATTGCTCCAAAAATTGGAGGAAGACTTCACCGTCCACAAATCTATTGACCAGTGGACATATATTAATAGAAGGGAGGAAATAATTCAGCTGGTGCAGCGTTTGCATCAGCAGCAGCAACAACAGCGGGACGATGAGAATGGCCAAATAGACGGCTCACAGTTGCAACACCCGTTGTATCCGCGGCGTCCAACTGGTGTTTCCAGCACAGCACACTCCAGCTCTAGCTCAGGTGTTAGTGCGGACGGAAACTCACTTCTCCAGATATTTGCAAAACGAGCTGCTCTTTACAAGACGGAACAGGTAATTGTATGTCTCGACATAAGGGGAAAGGAATCGTCATCCATGGTTTGGGAAAAGCTTTATCTCAAGGCAGTGAAGGTTGCGTACGAAATCAAGCACAAATTGACGCTCAAAAATTCAGACACAGTAGTGCTACTTTACAAGGACAGTGAGGTTGCAGAATTCACTGTGGCCCTCTTTGGGTGTTTCTTGGCCAACGTGACCGCGATCCCCATCCACCAGGACATTTCGCTTCCGGAGGTGCTAGAAATCATCAAGTTGGCTTCATCCAAATTGCTCTTGTTCCTGGACACTATACTGAAGGAGCTAGATAAGCTTGCTAATTCAGGTAACAAGTTTTCCTGGCCCGCGAAGCTCATACGCTGGAGAACTACCGAATTGGGGTCTGCCAAAAAGCTGGAGCTTGTGAGTTGGGAGTCGAAAACGAATCAGCAGCAATTGGCTGCTCTGAGAGAAAAATCAGATATGGCTTACGTAGAATTTTCACGCTCACCAGTGGGCGAGCTTCGAGGTATCGCTGTGAGCCACCGCACAATCCAACACCAAATGAACGCTCTAAATGAGACATTGTCTTCGCTCCCATCTCTGGGGGGGGATTTGATGCGCGGACTCAGAGATTACCAGAGATACCGGAAAGTTGTGCTAGCGACACTCGACACCCGAATGTCAATTGGGTTGATAATGGGTGTTCTTTTCACTGTGTACCTGGGTAACTTGCTCTGTTGGGCACCACAAAAGGTAATGGAGCTTCTGGGACTATATGCGCACATAATTCTGAAGGTGAGAGCGGCGCTTCTCTTGGCTGACTATTTTGGCCTCAAGCGAGTCACGTACGACTATCAGTCGTCTCCCAACGTGACGCGTTATTTCTCCAAGACCCAGAAAGTGGACTTTCTGTCAGTGAAATGGGTACTTGTAAACGCCTTGACGGTGGATGGGGAGTTTACCGAAATATTATCACAACGATATTTGAAGCCACTTGGATGCCAAGACCCAGAAAATGCTCCTATCCCGATGCTCACGTTGAGCGAGTATGGAGGAATGGTGATTCTGATGAGGGACTGGCTAGGTGGTAACACAAGTGGAGGAAATGAGAACAACAATTTTAATGGTAACGGCAACAGCTTTGGTAGTGGAGGCAATAATAATAACAACGGTGCTGCAACCGGGGTACTCATCGATAAAGAGGCACTCTCCCGCAATCTCGTTAAAGTGATAGAAACTATCTCCTCCAACTTTGACGAACTGTCACACGACTTGCTTCGTGTAGACTCCTTTGGGTACCCCCTTCCTGATGCTACATTGGCCGTGGTAAACCCAGAACTGAACGTTTTGGCACGTAAAGGTGAGTTGGGTGAAATCTGGATTGATAGTCCCTGTCTCAGTGGTGGTTTCTTCGGTCTCCGCAACGAGCTGAAACTGATATTCCATGCCAAATGTAGAGACCACCGCGGCATCTTGGAAATGGATTTTTTGAGAACTGGTCTACTTGGATTCACCTACGAGGGGAAAGTCTACGTTTTAGGACTCTATGAGGATAGAATTAGACAGAGAGTAAGCTGGATCGATCAGAAAATCTATAACAAAATGGGCAAAGAGTTCATTATAGGCAATGGATCCCGATACCACTACTCGTCACATTTGTTGGCTACTTTGGCTAGTGAAGTGAGACAGGTGTATGACTGTACGATTTTCGACGTTTTTATTGGAAACGAGTATCTACCTGTCGCAATAGTAGAGGCAGAGGTGATACGAAAAGTGGCCAGTGACGCAGATGGTGCAGCTGGCGACAGCGCCTCCGGTAATGGTGGAAGCGGAGGAGGCTCCGGATCACTGTCCGCCTCTTCGAAATCGGGTCACGGTAACAGCAACAAGGATGGCTCTTCCTCACGGGACAATGGCGGGGGCTCTACCGATGGTGGAGTTACAGCTGCTCCTGTCCAGTATTCTCCTGTGCCTCTTAATGAGCCTGTGCTTAATCAGATCGCACAGCGGTGTTTCGACGTACTATACAAAAACCACTTTTTACGGCTCTACTGTGTTTTGGTGGTTGACTGTGATACGCTCCCGAAAATCATGCGACTGGGTGGACGTGAAATTGCAAACATGTTGTGCAAGCGGCGGTTTTTGGAAGGTTCACTTCGTGCAGAGTATGTCAGGTTCTTTGTCCGCAACTCTATCAGTATGATTCCACACGGAGAGGACGTCATAGGTGGAATCTGGTCGCCCTACATTTCAAACTTAAGACTCGCGTCAGTGGCCAATTTCCCTCAGCAATACTCAACTATTGACTACCGCGAAAAGAGTTTTGACGACCGCACGGGGGCACCACTCACCGATTTCAAAACTATCATTGACATTCTCAAGTTCAGAGTGGCAAACACGGGAGATGCTATAGCTTACCAAAGTTTAGATAATCAAACTGGGAAAAACCATGGTACGCTCACCTGGAAAAAATTGGAACACAGAATCTACGCGTTATGTGCGTACTTGATTGAAAAAGCCCAAATTCGTCCAGGTAGTCACGTCATCCTTATGTATTCGTTGCTGGAAGAGTTTATTATTGCTGTGTACGCGTGCTTTTTGTGTGCAATTATACCTATTCCCTTGCTCCCCTTTGACCTGAACCGGATTGGAGAGGATTTTCCTGCGTTTGTTGGGGTAATTCGTGACTTTGACGTGCAAGACATTTTAGTAAACGAAGAAGTGGAACGGTTTTTAAAGAACGGGCCCATTGCTGACTCGATCAAGAAGCTCAATAACCGCAAGGGGATCAGACCTCTCAAAATCAAAAATACAACCAAGCTTGTGAAATTCAGCAACATGGCATCGCTCAACTCCAAAATTGCAAAGCATCAGGCAGCAGCGAATTTCAGAGACGAGAAGAATGTTGCCTTGGTGTGGCTCAATTTTACCCTGGATCACTACCGTATCGGAGCCACGTTGACTCATAAGAATATCTTGGGTGTTTGTAAAGTGTTTAAGGAAACCTGCAATTTGCTGCTGAAACTGGCTATTGTTGGTTGTGTACGGCACTCTCTGGGTATAGGATTCGTACAAGCAGCACTCTTGGGTGTTTTCTTGGGAACGACCACCTACTTGAATTCGCCTGTGAGCTATGCAGAAAACCCTCTTTCACTCTTCCTCTCTCTTGCTAAGTACCGTGTCAAAGATGTGTTTGTCACCGAACAAATGCTCAAGTATGCCACTATCAAGTTCACACCCAAGGGATTCAATTTGGGTCACTTGAAGAACATGATGATTTCAACAGAGGGCCGTGTGGAAACTGATCTTCTCAGAAAAATCAGTGCCATATTTCAACCAACAAAATTGAGTTCGGCAGCGATGTCCACAGTGTACAACCATTACTTCAACCCGATCATCTCGACCCGGTCATATATGACAGTAGCCCCCGTGGGGCTTCATTTGGATCCTTCCGCGTTGAGACAGGGGTATGTGTCTGTGGTGAATCCTGCGGAAGTGCCCAACGCATTGTTCATCCAGGACTCCGGAATGGTTCCCGTGTGTACTGAGATTGCAATTGTGAATCCGGAAACCTGCAGAGTGTGCAACGAAGGAGAGTTTGGCGAGATTTGGGTAAGCTCGGAGGCAAACTTGCTGTCCTTCACTAATGGGCCAAAGGGCCCGCAAGATATATTTAGCAAGAATCAGTTCCAAGGCAGAATCTTCGATGGAAACCCAGATATCACGTACTTGAGAACAGGAGACTTGGGTTTCTTGCACAACATCACGATTACAAAGACGAAAGCGGAAGATGGGGCTAACGGTGGTGCTGGTTCAGCTGGTACTGAGCCTGTGGCATCTACATTCCAACCACTCTTTGTTCTAGGGAAAATATCAGACACTTTTGAAGATATGGGTCTCCATCACTTCCCAATTGATATTGAGAACACTATCGAGTCGTGCCACCACGACATCTATAAAAATGGCTCATGTGTGTTCAAAGTGGCAGACTACACTATTGTAGTGTGTGAGCTGAGACGGCAAAGACACTTTGCATCGCTAGTTCCACTCATCGTCAACACTGTTCTCAGTAAACATCACTTGATTGTGGACATTGTGGCATTCATGAAGAAGGGCGAGTTCCCAATTCTGCGTCTCGGAACGAAACAACGTGCAAGAATCGTCGATGCCTGGGTGCAAGGAGTTCTTCCTGTGGTTGCGCTGTACGGAGTGAATACGGGAGAGAACAGTATGATCAAACTTTTAAAGGAAATCGACGACATTGCTAAAGACCACCCCGTTACAGGGCTCAAGAACCCAGCATTTCTGTACTACGCCTATGCTGATGACAATGTGTTTGATGATAATCGCGAGAGTAGACTCACACTTAACTACGACCAAAAGGCTATGTTTGCCTCTGGAGACACACTCAATGGGTAGAATATACTTTAGCCAGTAAAAAATGTGTAGGTATCAATATGTCTTACGACACTTATTTCCTTGTGGGGAACCCCTCCGTCCGTTTGGAAAGTTAGTAACTTGCTTGAGAGTGAATAGATGAGGATAGGCCAGACTTCTCTCACGATACACGATGGTCATCGCGGATTACCATGTCGCGTACCACATGTCGCTACCACATGTCGCGAGCTGGCCGCTTCGTCTTTTGCAGCCAAATGATTTTGTGTAACTGCTTCCAAAAGAAATTTCTAATGCGCCACAAGCTGTACACAAGAAGCGAAGAGAAGAGCAGCGCAACTGATACACGCCCACCCAGTAGCTACCCCCAGCTTCTACACATTCAATGTCTGAGTCGCACACACGTCCGCTGGTTAGTCCTCGATCGACTTCGCCGAGCAATGCGGGTCCATCCAAGTTGCGCCGTGTACTAAGCAGTATCTTCAAGCCTCACGACACAACCGCTAGCGCTCAATCGGCCTCAGAAAAGGCTCCTGTGATGCCACTGGCCAGCGCTAACGGCGATCCCAACTCTAGAAGCAAAGATAGTTCTGACGTGCAGAACTGGCGAATGATGATGAGCCTTGCGAATGAGCCCTTGAACAATTCCTTTGCCTCGTCGAAGAAGCGCAAAATGCTGACCCTACAAGCCATGAAGCAGGCACCTGTCAACTCTGGCAACATCCCACGTTCCGCATCCATAATAGAAGCGCCAGTGGGTCTTTTTGGACGTGCTGATGCAACCGGTCCAGGCTCGCAGTCCGTGCAAAACTCGACTGGAACGGGATCGGACACCACCGGTTTTGGCCCGCTACTGAACATGCCAGCAGCATACCTTAGCATGCCAGGCGGGTACCTGAGCTTCTACAATGCGCAGCAGAGTCGAAGGGAGCTGGTCAATGATTTAGAGCAGAGACGAAGGAGTTTGGTGGAGAGTGAGTGGGTTCCAGAGGAAGTGGTAGCAACGGCTGCTGCCGCTACTATGGCAGCATCAGCTGCTACAGCTTCTAGTGGCACTGACAAATCAATTAGTGCAGCCGCCACATCCAATGCATCCGACTCTGAGGACCTGATAGACGACGCTGAACAATTAACTTCGGACAAATATGCTCGGTTGGTTTCACCTATGGATGGCGTTTTGACGCATCTCTCCACTGCTGCTCCACTTCCGAGCCTCGAACAACGCGAGCTGCTGCCCGAAAACGATTCGGTTGATGGCAATGAGTATCCACTTATCATTGAGCATGAGTTTGCTCCTCTTTACCGCGATGCCAATGGCAACTTGGTACGGCCGCCTTTCATCAACTTGGACCCTCGCGAACGGTACCAGTTGCTCCAACTCAAGAAATCGATAGAGGCATCCGAAATGCTTCAGAGTAAACTCAAGTATATCTCGGACCCGCTCGAGACTCAATCGAGACGCATACCGCATACAAACAAAGTCGAAACTGCCACGCAAACTCGAGACGTTGACTACTTGTCCAACACATTGCATTTCTTGAAAAAGCGTAGGCTGGAAAAGCAAGGAGGACACGCGAAATCAAAGAAGCAGAAAAACAGTAGAGGATACTTTCTTTGCGATTTCGACTACGAAGTGGAAGATGAAGAACGAAAAGTGAAGAGTGATATCAAGACTAAGGAAAGCAACTTGAGTGGATACTTGGGAGAAGTCAAATTACCTGATCTGTTTAAAAGTGCAAGTAATGGATCCCCAAACCATACAAATGGTGCAAGATCCACGTCGCAGCGGTTTGGATTGGATGACATTCTCTCTGGAAGAAACAGTAGCGAGTCTCTCAAGCTCGACGCAGAGTACTTGGAGAGCACTAAACAACGCGAAGACAAGTTGAAGCAAGAGCAGCTGCGGTTGGCCCAGCCTACAGCGAGAACGTTACCACCACTAACCAGGACAGCCGATGTGCCAACGACAACAAATCTGCTTTTCGCCTCAAAACCCACCCCAACCACTTCCAGTAATGCCCCTGCTACTGTGGGTAGCGTTACTCTGGAAGTTCCTACATTCAGTTTTGGTAAGACCAAATCAAATCTTGAAACAGCACCGAGTAGCTCGGAGCCCAAAAGAAAACGGTCTTCGGATGAGACAACTCAGCCTAAGGAGCCGCTTTTTGGTGCGAAAAAAGCTGCCGATAAACCTCTGACCTTGTTCAACTTTGGACCCACCACTCAGCCAAGCTCGACTCCAGTATCTTCTGGAAGTGCCACGCCAAGCTTCAATTTCAGTGGTGCGAGCAAAGAACCAACACCGGCAGCAAAAGAATCAAAGAGTGGGGCACCGGAATTCTCGTTCAGCAGTAAACCCACCACAGCTGGAATATCTGCTACAACTGCTTCCGATGATAAATCGAACTCAAAGGAATCAGTCCCTGCTAGCACCCTGCTCTTTTCGTTTGGTAAGCCTGCAGAGACCGAGAAGCCTAAGTTACCAGCATTCAACTTTGGAGACAAAAAGAAAGAAGAAGAGGTGCCGAAGCCAGCACTTTCTTTTGGTGGTGCTTCGGAAAAGAAGGAAGAGCATGAAAAGCCAACATTCGCGTTTGGTGCTACTTCCAGTGAAAAAACAGACGCAGCTAAGCCTGTCCTCTCTTTGGGTGCTCCTGCTCCTGAAAAGACGGACGCCGCGAAGCCTGCCTTTACATTTGGTGCCCCTTCAGCAGAAAAGACTGATTCCGCTAAGCCTGCATTTTCTTTTGGCACCACCGAGAAGACTGATGCTGCTAAACCCAACTTCTCGTTCGGTGTAACCCCAGCCGCTAAGGAAAATGCTCCTAAACCAGCGTTTTCTTTCGGTAGTAACAGTGCAGAAAAGAAAGACCCAGTGCCTACCTTCTCATTTGGTTCCACTGCGTCCGCTGATAAGAAAGAACCTGCCAAATTCGATTTTGGTAGTACCACCCCTAAACCATCCACTCCCTTTGGAGGTGCTGAAACACCCAAGTTCAACGCGGGAAGTGATGCAGTTGCTGCCCCTAAGCCAGCGTTTAGCTTTGGCGCTCCTCCAAATGGCAGTACCACGGCCCCTGCTGGCGCGAGTCTCAGTGGCCCGCCTTCCAAGTCGAACTCGCCCGCCCCGTTCTCATTCAATACTGGCGCTACAACATCAGCCACAGTCAACTCACCTGGCGGTGTTTCCAGTGGTATTGCCACACCGAAACCCTCGGCATTCAATTTTGGAACTGCTGCATCAGGTGGGGCAACGGGAGCAGGGTTATTTGGACCTAAACCGCCTCAAATTGCATTCGGTGCGTCTGCTCCAGCTGCAACCCCTGCGTTCAGCACCTCAGCTAGTCCCGGATTTGGTCAACTGCAGCTGCAACCATCCAAACCATTTTCTTTTGGAAGCACGCCAAATTTTTCAAACGGTATGCAACCAAATGCGGGGACTACGGGTGGAGCTGGAGTGGGAGGGTTCCAGTTTGGCAATAGTGCATCTAATCCAAATTCCAAAGAAGTTTCACCTGCTTTCGGTTTTGGGGCCAACGCATCACAGCAGCAGCAGCAGCAACAGCAATTTCCGGGGCAACAGCAGACTCCTATACAACCACTGCTAGTTCCTAATATCAATTTCTCAGGAGCTTCGTCGACAGACCCATCTGCGATATTTGCATCCACTACTCCACCACCAGCCACCGGCACTCCGCCAATTATGAGGAATCGGAAAATTGCACAAGCCCGGTCAAGAAGAAGATAAGTGAGAGTGCGGCGGGGCACATAGCATTTTTTTTTTTTTTTCCTTTTACATTTCATATTTATAGCTTAATGAGTTTTGAGAGTTTGCGAGTCGTCTGGGTATAAGGAAGAAGGTGTAGTTGAGAAATTTCCAGACCACACACAAGCAGACTGAGACTCGGACATTTTGCAGCTTTTTGGGTGTATGAGCACTCAGGATGTACTGCAGAGAGAGAGTAATAATGTACAGTATTCATAGCTTCTGATTGTAGCAACAAGTCCACTACTTTCCGCTTCCCAGGGCCTCTCTAGCCACAACTAATGAACCATCCAGTTGGAAAAGTCTCCCTGAGGATACACAGAAAGTCTACATGCCAACGGAGTTAGTTAAGCGACCCCGCTGGTCATACCCTTAGATGGCTGCAAAGGTGGAAAATGGCCGCGGTGCCAACTCGCACTTGCGGAGTCGCTGGCTCAGTTAGGAAATAAATTGTGCAGTCCACCCCTCAATGATAAGCTTTTTTATGCAACGAGCGGGTTTCAAGCACTGCTCTAGTGAAGCAAGTGCTTGTCAGAAAAGCGGGGCCCAGAGGCTCGAGTCGCAACTTTTTCACAGGCTGCTAAAACAAACGGCTACACGGAACTGAAGTTGTTGGGGGGGCGGGGGTATCCCGGGCAGGATGGCTGTGAAATGTGTTCCGAATGCTGAAGAATTCCCTTGTCGACCATATGATAATCATGTAATTGCGGTGGGAGTGCGGGTGTCGCTACAATGGGACATAGAGTGTGTCTAGAGGTGTTGGGTCTGAAAGTGTTTCCTTTCGCTTAAGGTGAAAGGGGGAATGTTTTCTCCGCATTTTATTTTCGATGCTGTAGGCGAACAGTTTTAATCCACGGAGAAATAAGCTAAGTGCGTGTGCACATGAACGGAAAGGGGAAACAAAGCAAGATTAGGGTTGCGTAGACGCCGCACATGGGTGGTAGGGCTTGGTCTTGTTAATGTCCATCAGGGGTATTGGATGTCTCCGAAGTGTCACATGTCTTCTTCGAGTGTATTTATATAGTGAGGGTTGTGTACTTCTGATTTTTTCACCCCACAAAATTGCAAGCAGCAGCTCGTTCAAAGTTCTCGCACACCACAACACACACACACACAAGATAGCAAGATTAGAGACTGGATTTCTATTCAAAAGCTAGCAAACGCAGAACGAAGCCTTTTATAAACAACATTATTTAAAATCGTACTGTAGACGATAACATGCCATCTATCGAATACCGTCCGGGAAGAATCCAATCGCTCTCTCCAGAACAGGAGATCACTCTCAAGCAGGTTTGGGGTTACTTGTTGAGGTACTGGGGATATGACTTGAATATGCCCGTTGCTGATTTGGCATATAAGGAGGCGTTTGTTTCTTCGTCGATCAATGCGAAGAACTCCAGTCACGTTGACGAGGCGGTATTGGTTGCGAACGGAGTCGTCCCCGACGCAGGCAAGGAGAAGAAGAAGGGCTGGACGTCCATCCTCAAGGGAGGCTCCAGTAATGACGAAAAGAAGGAGGTTCCACAAAGCAAAAGAATCCAGAGAGTCCAGTCCGGAAAAGAGGAGAAATACAAGCCAATTCATATCAGTGACCAACACAGATACACCTACCTCACGTACTACAACCAGAGCGCGGAATTCAGTAAGAACTATGATCTGGACAGCTCTACACCAGGGTCGTCCTTTAGTAATGTGGACTCTATTGACACTGCAGTTACTAACTTGACTTTAGATGACGATACCAAAGTGGACCATGCTGCTCCGCTGAAGTTACCTGATGGCACCACCGTTGCTACAAAGCCCAAAACGTCGATTTTACCGCTTTTCTCCAAGTTCAAGCCTCAGGATTTACACGCCAGCTTCTGGAAAAACCAGAGAGCGGATATCTTGGACAATTGGATCTTGAAGTTTGTCAGAGCTAGAAACTTTGACACGGAGCGTGGGTTGACCATGTTCGCTACGGACTTGGACTGGAGACACAACGAGTATACCGCCTACGAGTGGATGCTTGAGGGAGACGCACCATCTTACCTCAAGGGCACCAACGAAACGTTCATCAAGAACTTCACGGTGAACAAGGCTTGGATCCGTGGACATGACAAGAAGAAAAACCCCATCTTTATGTTCCGGGCATCAATGCATCAAATATCGGATGCTAGTCCTCAGGACGAGATGAGACGCTGGTGTGTGTTGATGATTGAGTGGACGCGGTTTTTCATGAAGGATATCAAGGCCTCAACAGACCAGTCTTCAGTTATCTTTGACTTGACTGGATTCTCGTTAAAAAACGCAGACTACACAACGATCAAGTTCATTGCCGACGTGTTTGAAGCACACTACCCAGAATGCTTGGAGAAGATTTTCATTTACAATGCTCCATGGATCTTCTCCACGTTCTGGAACATCATCAAGGGATGGCTTGACCCTGTTGTTGCCTCAAAGATAACCTTTGTGAAGGACATCAACGAGATTGGTGAATATATCGACGTTTCTGAATTGCCTGTTTTTATGGGTGGAACTGACAAGTTTGAGGGAGAATACCCAACCCCCTCAAAACAAGACGCATTAACAAAGCCAAAGGACGCTAAATTCCGCCAATTGATTAAAGAGAGAGATGAATTAAACTTGCAACTCTTGGACAGAACTGCACGCTGGATCGAAAGTTATGATCCAAAAATGTCAAGCAAGTATTTGGAGGAGAAGATCAATACTCTGATCAAATTGGCCAGAAACCATGAAGAGTTAGATCCATACGTCAGAAAGAGAGGCGTGCCAGACAGATTGAGCTCACCTGAGAGTAGAATGAACGTTTCTATTGACGTTTGAGAGGGTATTATTTAGCGCTATAAACGAACTGTTGAGGGTTTTGTAGGATTAGGTGCGAGAGTAGTTCAAGTGAATGGAGGGCGTGCTCATCACTGTCCGTCTAGGACTACCTGGTACCCTTCGTAGGGTTGTCCAGAGCACATCAGTCGCTACATCCGTACACCATTTTTGCAGCCATTTTGCGCAGGGACGAGGTAGCACTCGTTTCTTGATTCAGGTGCCTTAGTGTGCAGATGTACGGCCTATCATGTTTCTTCTTAGTATTCTTTAGCCTCTCTCGCAGTCCTTCCAAGTGTTCTCTTTCAGTAGTATTAACGTACATAGCTCTCATGGTTTCAATAATATTTATTCATTTTGTCAAGTGAGCCTCAAATATACTATTACTTCATCAATTTACCAACAATTCCTTAAAATCATTCATCAAAAGTAAACAAAACACCCTCTCTATTCATCGATTCAATCCTTCAATGGTTCAATTCATGCCCTTCAGCAAACGAATGCACAAATTGGTGTAAGGATGTACACACGTGACCATCACTTCTGCAAAACCCCACAGCCATAAGAGCTATGGATGTACTGGGCAGAAGCTACTACAAGGGAACAATTCAGTACATACTTTACAAACGCTAAAAAAATTGAACGCAAGGTCTTTTCAAATGGGATTGAGTTTCGAGACAACACAAAGTGGTAGCTCTCGAGTGCCTTCCTGGTCCCACAGGAGGGCCAACAGTGAGGACACTTGTCTCTGACTGTGCCTCTCAGCCAGACAAACTCTGTCAAGGGTAGTGGTCGGAGTGGTATGGAGTCACACACTGAAAGTGCCCCTACAGATTGCACATACGGGACGTGCGTTTCTCCATTGATCGGTGGACCTATCTGTGGGCATGGTCGTGCTCCTGCACGCTCGGGTCGACATTAGGATCGATATTTGGGTCAACTGGAGTGTGGTGGTGCTGCTGGAGGTGGCTAATTGCTGCCGCGGCTGTCGCTGGTGCCAGCTCAATTGCTGCAATCACGGCCGGGTCCTGCACAGAGGGCGTATCGTGGGAATGGTGGTGCAATTGTTGGTGCTGTTGCTGAGCATTCTGGTAGTGAAGCTGCTGCTGGTGCTGCTGGTGGTCAGCCTTGATCTGGTGCAAATCAGGGTTGTAGCTTGTGCTGCTAATGATTGGCTTCTCCACCAAGCGTCTCAGGAACCGCAATCTTCTCTTACGTTCTTTCACGCCACTAGTAGTTGGCTCTGGAGCGTGGTTGTGGATTGGGTTGATCATACGCAAGATCCACATCTCACCAGTCTCGAATTCGTTCAATTTCTCTTCCAAGTTTCTCTCGAAGGCAACCTTTTGGTCTTCTTCCTTCTTGGGCAGTCCTCCTGGTACCTGCACAGACGAAGCTGCTGCTTGGGCCGCCTTTTTCTTGTCTTTCTCTGGTGGGTACAAGTTGGCAACCAATCTGTATCCACACTTGTTTCTCTTGGTGTAGGCGACACGCTGGCGCTTCGCTGGCTCTTTCACGGTGGTTCTGAACAGCCCAGAGCGCTCGCACTGGAAGTAAATAGCCTTGGGCTTCGACGAGTTGATCACAATCTTGCACTGCTCTTCAATGCACAAGATGTTCTTCACAAAGCTCACAAGTGCTGGTTTGGACGAAAACGTCTTGACGATCTCGTTCTCCACGTATTTTGACCGCAAGAGTTCGCCACCGTCTTCGTAGTCATGGAGACCACCTGCCTGTCCGCTACCGCCAACATCAACACCGGGCCCACCAAGCTGGTGCTGGTGCTGGTGCTGCTGGTGTTGGTGCTGCTGGTGCTGAACGGCAGCTGCAGCCTGAGCAGCAGCGTGCTGTTGAGCCTGGACTTGCTGCTGTTGCAATTGCTGGTGCAAAGAGTGCTGCTGCAGCTGCTGGTGTTGCTGCTGAGCATTCTGGTAGTGGAGCTGTTGCTGCTGGGCCAACTGCTGGTGGTGCAAGTCGAGTGCGTACGCATCGTCCTGGTAGTTAGCGGCGGCTGCCACAGCAGTGGCAGCAGCAGCAGTCGCCGAGTGGTAGTCGGGCTGACGGGCGGCAGCTGCGTTTGCTGAGACTGTGGATCTCTCAGAGGATGTGGAAGGAGTCGACATCTGGGGAACGTGTGTGCGGGAGTATGGTTTGGAGGGAGTGGGAGGTGTGTTTACTTGTGTGTTTACAAGCGGACTAGCGCGTTGTTATGAAACAGACGTGTTATCTTTTCAGGGGCGAGTTTGCTGTTTGTGTTTTCAAAACACAGACAAAATAACAGAAGGGCCAGAGCCGGAGGTAGCTGGGGTTGAGGGATATGACAATGCTAGCTCTAAGAGGGCAAGCGTTGACTGCAAATTTGACTAGCTGCTTGAGTATCTATACACAGCACTACTGTATATGCCTTTAGTATTGTATAGTTCTTTAGTATTGTATAAAAGGGGGAGGAGCTGGGAAGTTCGAAAAAAACACACACTGGGTCGTGCGTGTACCATTATCGCGGGCACGTGCGGTGCACTTGACAAGCGGTGCGCTGGGGTCAGAAGCGGTTGCAACGGGTTCGAGACGGGGCCAGTGGGCGCTTCAGATTCCAGTGGGGTATGTTGGAATCCTTGATGTGCTTATTGGGGTGAGATTTCAAAATCAACTGAATTGAACGGGAGAAAATCCGTGATTGAACAGGCCGAGCTAGTGGTCCCGTGATTACTCCTCCAGTGTGTAATTCCAAGACGTCAAAACACGCTACATGCAGGCACTAGTTTGTTGCAAGAGCCATTCCAGTCGGTGTGAGGTGTTATGGAGGTTGGCTCAGAAGGTCTTGACGGGTTTATGCACTCCACTTTGACTGTTCCGTTATGGCCAACTCTTGAGGGCGGGATGTTTCCGAGGGAGCAGTCGACGAAGCAGTCGACGAAGCAGCCGTCAATGAAGCCATAGCCACCACTGGAGACATCATCCCCCACGCGTTAGAATTGGTTCCCGTGCCTTCACTAGCCACTTGCATGAGGGAGCCTTGTTCAGCCACTACTGCTACGCATTTGAACTCGCAGTTATTATGTATATTAATGCATGTGTTATGGCTGCAAAAAAATTACGCGAAATGATTTTTTTTTGCAGCCAAAAGTCGGTTGTGTATGCAACCTCAATGATAAATCTATAATTTAAGCCTATTACTTCTCCGAGACAGCTTCGCTCAGCTCGGAGGTTGGTATTTCAGTGACTAGCACAGTTCCTCTGTCGTTGCTTCTTTTTTGAACAATCACAAAAACAATCAGGAAGAGCACCCCCAACGCTGCCAATCCTGTACCAAAGTGGAGTGCTTGTCTTATGCTGTACAATTTGTCGCCCGTACGTTTCATCACTTCGGTTTCCACCACTGACGCGATGGCCAAGCCTAGCGATACAGAGTAGTTGACTGTTGTTGCCACGAGAGATCCGGCCATTCCCTGTTGCTGCGGCGGCAAGTAGTCTGACAAAATAATCGATGCCGCGGGGAAACTCAAGTCCATTCCCCATGCTAAAATGAACATTTGCCCAAAAAGCATGCGGAAGTATGACTGGTCCACCGGAGTCACACTGAGCATGATGTCACCGGACATAAACGCGAGTAACGAGAAGCAGATGATGTACGAGGGCCTCGTCCTGTGAATGAGCGTGCTGCAAGCCATGGCTGCAACTATGCCCCAAAATAAAAATGGGAGGAAGCATACAGACGCGTGTATAGGTGAATAGTGCTTCAAATTGAGCACAATGCTGTAGTAGTAAAATTGCCAGAGCCCAAACGACCCCCACCCAAGACTGATGCATACCAACACCAATCCGATCTTACGATTGAACACAGACCGAGGAAGGAGGGGGTGTGACACAAAGTGCACCTCAAGGAAGAAAAACCCTGCGATGGCAATAATGGAAATCACAAGTAGCACAATCACGTACGCCGACCAGTTGGAAACGGGGCCCTGGTTCCAGCAAAAGTTGAGCAATACGAGCCCAGTGACTCCAACCACAGATCCGAGAGCATCGACTTCGCTTAATTTAGTGCGAATTGTTTGCCAGCGGCTAGGTTTCTCGGCACATTCAGCGGTAGGATCGTCAACAGCAGTGTCACAAACTTCGTGCTTAAAGAGTTGATCGGGAATGGCAAACCAAGCCACCACTCCGTTGACTGCACACGCAATGGCCAAAGCCCAATACGCCCAGGGCCACCAAGCCAACTGCGACAAAACAGCACACATTAAGGCACCGATGGTGGCCCCTGTAGGACCGGCAGTGCCAATCAACCCGAAAACAAAATTCTTTCTACGCCCGCTGGGATATATGATTCCCAAGAGCCCCAAGCCACAGGGCAAGAGGAAAGCAAACCCGATTCCCTGGAACGCCCGAGAAATCACGAAAAAGATAATCGAGTTCGAAAACACCGAGAGCCCACAGATCAACGACCAGACAGTGGCCCACGCCCACCCCAACATAAATACATTCTTCAACCCGAAAACGTCACCAAGACGGCCCGAGATGAGAATAAACGTGCCCACAGTGAGGGCAAATGAGCCCATAAACCACACCGTGATTGAGGAGGATATGGGCGTTTGTGGTGCGCGCTCGGCAAACGAGTCAACCACAAGATTCATTTGGGTCAACAGCATCGTGATCCCACCCTGAGTGAGAAACTGCGCCATAAACACAGAGATAACAGAAGCCAGCTCATGTGGCATGTGTCTGAACTGCCACGGACGCATGTTCAATTAAAATTCCCTTTTGCCTTGCTTGCTTGTCTTAGCAACACTATTCGAATCTCTTCAAAATCTAAAACTACGAGGGATTTTGGTATCTTTTATACTCGCTTTGACCTGTGCTGCTGCATTCTGCAGTGGGGAAGTGCAGGCGGCTCGCATCGTGCTCATGCCGGTAGATTAAAAGCATAGAAAAAGAAAAAAAAAAATGTGTTGCTGCGAAATCTCAACCGGCGTTTGCCGGTAGTTTTACCAGAGCACTGTGGAGCTGTGTCGCATAACCATACTGTGTCGATAAGAGCCCGCAATACCGTAGACCTCTAGCTTCCCAACACTCATCTCCCATGTACAAGGACCCCCTCGCGAGATCTTCGTGTCCCTGAAGCGACCTCTCATAGGCATCGTGGCTGAAAATTTTTTGCAAAAGCCCGCCGTTCTGAGCCCGACACCCGTACACCACAACGAAACACACGTACACCAGACGGCGCTCCAATCGATTGCCAGTGACAGAGCACCGATCGGGACAACGAATCCGATGTTGTATGCCGTGTCGAGTCGCGTTGGAGGTACACGCCGCGTCAGTGCTACCTCTTTTCTGCAAAGTGCTGGTTACTTACCAGCTGTTTTGCCCGCGTGTAGGCCCGATCTCTTTTGTCTGGACATTCGGTGATTTGTCTTCTCTTACTAAAAAGTGGCTCAGAACTGGCTGCAAAAATGCACAGCCGCACGTGACCATACACTAATTTATTACTAAGCTTGACTACAGCTGCAACGATAACGGAGACCGGGAAGCTTGCTGTAGGTGTGGGGGCTACGCAGTTTACATGGTCGGAGATTCAAGTGCGAATCGAACCTGGAGCCCGAATCGGTCAGTAATGGACTGGAGGGGGGAGGGAGAGGAAGAGGTAGAGGGAGAGGTTGGAGTAAAATATGCCCGGAGTGCTCCTCTCTCTGTTTTTCTGTTTCACCACGACCTAAGCTCTGTAAAACCTCAACTTGCTACGAGGCACACATATCCCGGTGGCTTCGGGATATGACGCGGAAACCCGCTTATCGCTCGCGTGTGTATCGTTCTTACTCACGCGCTTCCACTTTCTGAGACTGGTATTCAATATTGTGCGCGCGCGCGCGTTCTTCCCCATACTGGAAAAACAGCAGAGAGTCCGACCAAAGGGCGTTGGCATCTGCTTAGGAGCAACCGCGGACAAAAAAAATCGTACTAGTACCATGACTGCTATAAGGGCAGCACTGCTAGATACGACACTTCCAGAGAAAACATTGCCGCTGGACGGCCAGTCAGCGGAGCTCCCGAAACTCATCGGGTCGCTCCAGAGCGCGCGGGAGCACAACGAGCTCCACTGGCTCATTGAGTCGGTGATCATGCCCGAATTCGAGCAAATATTGGAGACACTCCAGATCTGTGCCAACATGTTGCTTTACAACTCTCCACAGCACCCTGACCCGCGGCAGCACATCGAACGGGGACCGGCGGTAAAGTTGCCGGTGTCTTCGACAAAACTGGAGGTGGTCAAGGGAATCATTGTGCGAGACGGGGTGTATGTGACGCAGATGACGCTCAATCTCAAGGAGGCGCATTTCAATCGCCACATTCACAAAGTGCAATTGGACCAGCCGGTACTTCTTCCGCAGCTCATCACCGCCAAGGAGTCCATCGACTCCACGGTGATGCTCCTCCAAAACTTCGACAAGACCCAGCTGCACGCCGGATTGGTGGACTCGTTCACCAACATAGTAGCGGAGCTTCTGCGTGCAAAGCAGCTGCTCCAATTCCCCGTAGATCCACAGCTAGTTTTCCCACTCCATAAAATCGAGGCCAGCTGGTTCCGGCCCGAACTACCGTCCAACTTGGCCCTCGATCTCTATGTGAACCAGGCCGAGCTCTGTATCGACTTGAAAAACTTGCACCGGGTTACCGAGGAACCTTGGTGCCACATCGACCCGGAGCTGGGCAAGCTGTACGTAGACAAGATCAAGGACGAAATGAAGTACTCCAGCGGCACCACCACGCCACTTAAGTGGTCCGACTTGGACGCCGCCGGGAAGGGACACGCGATAGGACAGAGCCGCGGCACCCAAGGCGTTACAGGAGGAGGTTCGAGCAGCAGCAGCAGTGTGGGCGGCGATACAGAAAGCGTAGGCATGCTCCGGGCAATCGGGCTGCTTCTCAAGCCAAAACTAGACCCTCAAGAATACATCACAAAATGCTACACGTACAACAGCAGCGTGGTGATGGTGAACAAGAAAATTGAGGTGCTGTGTCCAGACCCGTTGCTCGTGAGTACATTCACCAAGCTCGACGGGCTCGAGAACGTGGTTCAGTCTTTCTTGCACAACATGCTGGTGATATGCACCCAATAACTACGGGTGAACCTGTCACCCCCAACCCCCCCCAGTTCTACTCTGTGGCACATAAGTCTCTCTGCAGGTGTCCCCTTCAGAAACGGCGTGAAATTAGCTCAAGTCCACTCTCAAGGTGATGCTGGAGCACGCTGTAGGCTCACTGACAGCCCTACAAGAACCACTGCATGGGGACTGTTCTCCGAAGGAGGCACCCTCGACGGAGTCGCCCCGCGGGAGCGCTGCCGGAGGCACTGACAGACCGCATCCCCAACCGCTGTTTGTGGCTAGCCCACAACGTAGGCTCCTTCTGAGGCTCACCTTTGGCACTGCTTGCCCACAGCCACCCCCGCCGAGACTAAGCCTACAATTGTGGGTGAGGTCCAGCAGCTTGTGTAGCGCGCACTCGTGGCGGGCTTTGCAGCCAGTGCGTAAATTTTCGGCCACCGCCAGATGCGGCAGGCGGACGCTAGCCGCCGGAGGGTCGATAGATACGAGGCGCTGATTGCGCACCGCCAACACGCAGAATACACGTTCCTTACACACACACACACGCATTCGTAGCGAACTCCCTTCTCCATGCTTGGGCATGTGCTTCGGCTTCTCTTTGTTGTTTCGGTTGTAACAGCCCAAATCCATTTCTACACCACTGCTAACACCCGCAGCTGTTTCCAGCACGAGCTCACTGCCAACACGCTCCTCGTGGGCAGGTTCAAGATGGAGATCTTAGACCCGCACTCCAACAAGTATGTACGGCCGAAGGACAGACACAATACAGGGGTGCTTGTGGATGTAGAAGAGACGTTCCGCGACGGCCGTCGCGTCGTGCATCAGCGCGCGCTGTTCTCGGGCCAGTTTACCTTTAGTGCCTTGGACACGGGCGAACACAAAATCTGCTTTGTGCCCAAGAGTTTTGGCTGGAAGCTGTCGCAGAATCTGAAGGAGGTGGATGCAGACCCCAAGTTCAAAGGCGTGCGATTCTCGGTCCACTTTGAGGTGCGGGACGGGTCATTCGTGGACTCGCGACTGACGCAACGAGTGGAGGGGTTGGCCCGCCAGGTGAACGCGCTTAACGACAAACTCACCGACATCCGGCGCGAACAGGTGTTTGTGCGCGAGAAGGAGTGGTCCTTCCGCAACCAGCTGGAGAAAGCGTATGCTGCAGTTTTGCGGTGGCTGGTGGTGCAGGCGGTTGCTCTCGTGCTCACATTTGCGTACCAGGCGGTGGTGCTACGGCGCTTTTTCAAGCGCGAGAAGCAGAAGAAGGAGTAGAGTACTAGAGTATCCCAGGTAGTGTCATATAGAGTATAGGTATTTAATAGACGACTGTGCCTCCGGCTCACGGATTGGCCAGCGGACCATACCGAGTGCCCACAGCGGCAGATAGTAGACTTACTTTCTGGTATCCCGTAGTGCTGCTGCGGGACCGTAGTACTGCCGCGGGAAATACCACAAAGTACCCCCCTGGATCCCCTGTGAGATCTCCACGCTGGTCCTGGGTTGCCTACGCCAGATGTCTAGCTCGGGTAGAGAACAGTACTACGAAGTGGCCTCAATGGTGTGGCCAGTGAGCGTATTCGTGCCCCAGAGTCAACCAGATGTGAGGCTGCTGGTGCCTCCGGCGGCGCTCCCGCGGGGCAACTCCGTTGGGGGTGGCTCCTCCGGAGAGAGTCGCGGTGGCTGCAAATAGTCGCATCGAGTCGCAGCGAGTCGCAGTTCGCGGCCGCCACATAAAACCACCCCCGCGAAAACCGCTGATAGCTGAGCAGCTGCGCTACACCCAGCCATTCACACATGCCCGGAAGCATATCCAGCGTCAGTGTTTCTTCTGGAGGCAGTAGCCATGGAACATCCGTCGTCAAGACACGGTTTGACGAGCGTTCCCGCACGCGAATCAGCCTCGCGCTTCAGAACGGGCCCGCTCGACTAGCGCCTCCTCTGATAGCAGCTGGATCCACTACGATCCTAAAACCAGACACTAAAATGGACTCGCTCTACAACCACAGCAGGGACTCCTCACGCGAGGTGATCAAATGGTCGCGGATTGATAATCTCTCGAACCTTCTTTCGTCCGTGTCCTTTCTCCAGCGCTTCGGGGCGCCAATGCTTCTAAATATTTCATCGGTGTACATGGCTGTGGCTACTGATAACGGGTATGTGATCGGGTTCAATTACAAGCAGGGTATAGAATTTGTGCTAAAGGGCGCTGCTACCGGTGTGAACGACGGCGAAGGCGACTCTGTGTCAGGTAGTGCCACTGGCTCCGTGCCGGCCGCGGAGCCTCCCCTCATCACTTGCATGGCCTTCTCGTCGGACTCAACGAATTTGGCCGCCGGCCATTCTGACGGACACATCGCCATTTGGCTGTTATCTGGGACCGCATCTGCTGTGAGTAGTTTTGGCAGCGGGAGCGGGAATATGTCGGTCCCTACGGCGTCTGCATTTGTAGCTCCAGCTCACACGATCCGCCCGATTACTCGCACCGACGAAACGCGTTTCGCAAAAGAGGGCCATTTGGTGGGCACTGCCATCAACAACGTAGGGTTTGTAAACGCGCACCATTCGCAGCTATACCTGTCGGACGTTGCGGGCACGGTGTGCTACCACTTGGGCATCAAGCAGTTGTTGAACCGCCACTTTGTTCTGCGGCGCATTTTGGGCAACGACTCAGGCAGCTTGTCCATTCGGGCATGCGAGATCCTCCCGTTGGGCACGTCCGAGCAAATCACCGACCACATGGGCGTGTTAGCGGTGATGACCAACACCTTGGTGGTGGTGGTGTCTATTTTGTCGTTGAACAACCCGCATAACACGAGAATACGAACCCATTTCTCCGCCAGCACCACAGGAAAGTCGGCCGGTGGGACCGGGCTGTCTGCAGAGTCCCCAGGTGGTACATCTGCGTCCAGGAGTAACGGTGGTGGAGGGGCAGAGTTGGACGGGTGTGTAGCGTGGTTTCCTTTCGTAGAAGATGTGTCAAATAAGCTGACCTCTCAGGGAAATGGCAGCACCACTACAAGTGCGCAAAGCGGTACCCTAAGGGAAAACAGCACTAAAAGAGAAAGTGATGCGAATGGACGCCGAGTAGAGTGTGCTAAGCTCGCATACTCATCTGGTTCTACCCTCACCATTCTCGAGATTCAGAACAACTTGTTCCCGCCAAACCTCCTCCAGGTCATCACCGATCTCAAGGACAAGGATAAGGCGCTACCCACGCTCCCCATACAAACTACAAGCCGCTGGCGGTGTCCAAACCCCATTCTCGCGATCAAGTGGCTCTCGTCCTCCCTTTTGTGTGCCTTTACTAGAAACTCCGTGTGGACACTCCATTATTCTCGCAGCAGCCGCGGCGGTGGCAATAAAAAGCTTACGGTCATTGGCGAAGACGCCACCACTGGCGACAACACCAATACTGCCATTCAGGTCTTTAAAGATATGCTTATGGTTTTAGGAGCCCCTACTTTCGGCGATCCCCACACAAACGGTAGACACACAGGAACACAAGCGAGTTCCACTGGCTCGTGCTCAGTCGTTCTTGGTAGTCTCATCAACTGGGCGCACATTCTCATGACGTTTCTCTCTTCGCAAGAACACCTCAAGGCGTTGATCACTGTGTCGCATTTCTATAACATGTCCACCTCCGACAATGGTAACAGTAGCTACTTGGTTCTGATTGGGCTCCCCTTGGACCTGCGAGCCAGAAAGGCAGTGGTGAAGCCGCACTTGCTTGAGATTATGAAAATGTCTATCCCGTTCCTCTTTACCAGCGATGTGCTGGCTACAGCAGCAGAAACCCATCTAAAGCTTTATCTTGATATCGTGAGCGAAATAGACGGGACAGGCGACATTCTTGAGAGTGTGTTCGAGGCGGTGGAACCGGCCGTGTTTTTCCGCACTTTGGAACCATACCTTCTTGCGGGCTGCATTAGGCTGCTTTCACCCGTGGTATTGAAGGCATTGGTGGTTCATTACGTGAATGAAGAGAAACTACCACGGTCGGATACGGCCGACGAAAGTGAGTCGAGTACACGGTCAGATGTAGGTGCTGGAGACACCCTTACTGAAATCTTATGTCTCTTGGACATCACCTCACTTGACATCGACCTTACAATTCTGCTCTGTCGCCAGTATGGACTTCGAGACGCGCTTGTGTACGTGTGGAATTATTTGCTTCAAGACTACGAGACTCCTCTTTTGGATTTTCTACAGGAAGTGAAAGAGGCTGTAGGGTCAAAATATAGTGATGCGGCGGGCACAGACTCTGTCGAATCGACAAACGCTTTTCCTGGTAAAACTGCCGCTATTCCTGCCGTCGACATCTTCACGTACATGTCGTACATCTTGACCGGTCGCCAGTACCCAACAGACAGATACATCTCGCTGTCAGTTGAATCTCACGCCCGCAACTCAATCACAAGGGTTTTATTTAAGACTGGCGGAGACGACGGCTCCATATTCCCCAATCTCGTTTCTCTTCTTGAGTTTGACTCCTTTCAGGTGCTCGCCACGTTAAATGAGTTCTTTGAAGACCCTTCGTTGAATGATACTCAGGGACAACTTCTCAATCGACAGTACATAGTGGAAGCTCTATTGGATGTGTTTGAAGCGTACGAAGACGAGGGGAAATTCACAGCATTCGATCAATGCCAATTGGCAATCTTTATCGGCCGCAATTACCCAAAGTACCCTCAGTTTATCCGGCTCTCCGAGTCCACGATCGAGTCTGTGATCAGTGCCCTTTGTGCCAATACGAACGACGCCATATTAGCCGATTGTGAATTGGCGCTCCAGAGCTTGATTGGCGTGTACGATCCTGAATTCGACCACATCTTGATTACAAAGTTGAAGGCGGCAAAGTTCCATAACGTATTGGTCGGTGTATACAGAGCGCAGGGAATGCACTCGAAAGTTTTAGAAACCTGGATAGAGAGAACTTTTAAGGATGGTGCTGCAGTTGCTGGTGGAGGAGTGGCTCAAGTCTTGGAAGATGCCTTTATGGGCACTTTCGGTGCCTCTAATGCTTCTAGTCGTTACGATGTCAACCAGGTAATCAAGGAAAACTTTGCGAAATTGATGGAGGAGGATGTGCGAGGGTTGACTCGAGCAGTGGAAAAATACGAGCCGTCTCTACACCAGCACGTTTTGTCTTTGGAAAGTGAACAGATCATTCAATATGTGGGGACTCTAATTCAGGAAGTTCGTGTCGATCGTATCCCGTTCGGCGTTGTATCCATATACATTGAGAAACTTCTTGAACGAGACACCAATTCTGTGCTTGTGGGGGAATTTTTAGACAAGTACATGTCGTACTTAGTGAAATGGCTGCAAGAGATGGAGGGTGTTTTCTCCAGATTCGGAGCGGTAGAGTTTTTGACTCGCTTGCGAATTGCCAGTGGGGAGTATCAGAGTGCACTTCAAAGCTTGTTGCAGTATTTACGAGACAATTCAAAGGAGGAGAATGATGAGGAGAGGTTGTTAGGGCTTGCAATCGATTGTTGTGTGGGGTTTGAACGGCAAATGGAGCTGGAAAACTCAACAGTTTCAACAATATCGAGAAATGCCATACATTCAGTGGTATCCAACTCGGCAAATGGCGCTGCATCTACAACTCCTGAGGAAGCGGACGGTGACCTCTACCCCAACGAGCGCATGTGGCTCAGTCTCATCAACTTTTGCGTATCCAAATCCAGTCCCCTCTACAATCGTGTTCTCCAGGACTGTTTCAAGCAAATCAGCTCGACGGGAACTACGTCGTCGCGTATGAGTGGCCAGAAGGAACGCTCATTGGTTGCCATATTCAACAAGTTTTTGGAGGTTGGTGGTGCAAGCGCTGACCCACAGTCTGCAGTCAACTTGTCCAGTATCAGAGGCATCCTACAAGAAGTTTTCGTGTTGTATGCGTACGAGAAGGAGATGCTCGATATTTGCCTCCGTTCGTTGCATTCCGGGATCAACAAGAGCATGAAACTCGTGCGTGCCGCCAGTCTTGCCGGGCTCTCCATCTCACAAAAGCCGTGTACCCTGTGTGGGAAAACTATGTGGGGGAACAACGACCAGATCAGTGAGGACCACTGGCTTGCCTGGGAGGACTTGCTGCTGCAGCAGCTTCACGTGACCATAGCTGCAAGTAGCACGGGCGCAAATGCTAGTATGGGACACAACAAACGGTACAAGCACTTGGCGCTAGTTTTCTTTGCATGCGGCCATGGGTACCACCGGACATGCTGGGAGGGAATAGGAGGAGGAAGCTGCGCGATCTGCAGTGCCTAAGGGCTCAAAAAAAAAAATACACACTCATATAGACAAAATTTAGCACTCAATAGCACTCAAGAGCACTCAAGAGCACTCAAGAGCTTTCATACCGGACGCATCGTAAACTGCAAAGTATTTAGCGAAATGCATGCAGACGAACAATAGGACGAAAAGGGGAAAACAACAACAAGCGACTGTAAGTAAGGAGGTAGAGAACAAAAGGGATTCTCTCTGTAAACACTGTGTGGTCCTCCTCCCACCTCTGGTGCTGATTTTATTTATGATTTGGTCACTGCCACTCGTGTCCTCCATATACTGTACGAGTAGTATATTTAGACTTGCCGTATCAGATTCAAAAAAAAAATTTCAGCGAAGAAAAAAGAATTTGGCTGTAGTGCAGCAGCAAACGGTGGACACTATGGGAGGGTGTACTCAGAGGTGCTGAGCTGTGAGCTGTTCAAGTGTTCAATATACGTACTGGTGGAGTATACAAGTATAGTCCTGCCGCAATTAACCATTAACCGTGTTTACGGGACCGGGACCCGTGCCTTCTCTGCGAAACTCTCTCCTCGTAACTCTCTCCTTGCCCTTGCGCTAGCAGCTGCTGTGTACGCTAATTATCTGCAGCCAAATTCTTTCTTTTTCTTGAATTTTTTTTTTTTTTTCCCCAGCTCTGCTGGTGTTTGTTTACGGTAGCGTATAAGCCCCCTGCCAGACTAGGGCAGTTTAGTGAGAGGTCAGCCTTCGGCGCCATCCCTGCATTCTCTCGTCCGGTACGATTCTCCTAGCACCTTCTTCCAGTTGTAGTCCCCAGCTGCTCTCGTGTAACGCTGCTCTCGCACACCAGCCAAGAGGACCTCCGCAATCGTCGCAACCCGCCGTTTTTTCGTCGCTGCTTCCCCTGCTGCGTCCAAATTTTTTACCGCTGCTTCTTCCGCCCTGTTTATTTTTGGAATCACTCTGATCTGCTGCGTACAAGCGCACCTGTTTTTCTTTTTGCTTGTCTTTTGCTGGAGTTGTTAGGCCACACTCTTTTTCACAGCGCTTTTCGGTTCCATAGCTCCGTGAACACTGGTACCAGCACTGCACTAGCTAGCGTTTCCGCAACCACACTCGTTACTGCCGCACAGCCATGTCGCACGATCTCAGTGACGACGACGACTTGTTTGATTCCCACGATGTGCCGCTCACTGACAACCCTATACACACCAACGGGCAGGTTTTCCCTCAGACAGGTGGCAACATAACTCCAACCCCGACCAGACTGCTTTCTGGTCAGCCTCTCGAGTACACAAACAGAGCGTCCAGGCATTTATCGTCTTCAAACCCGGGACAAGATGCCACCACTACAGGAGCAGCTACTACAGGAGCATACGCGGTGCCCTACCAGGCGTTTCTGCCCTCACATCACCCTCAATACCTGCTGCTGCTGCTGCAGGTGGTTACTCCGGGCGGAGTGGGAGTGGGCGGGGCCGTAGGAGGCGCCGGAGCGCCATACTACCACCACCGGTCCACGTCATCGGCTTTTGGCGACGAGGCGTTTATGAACGAGAAGCACCACTCGATTGGAGGAGGCGGTGTGGGAGGCGGTGTTCGCACGCGCCCCGGATCCGTGTATGGATTTGGAACTGGAGGGGCGCCGCAGACCCCTCCAGTCAGACCCAAGGGCGTGGCATTCAAAGAGCAAGACAACGAGTACCCACAAACCACGTTTATGCTTGGCCAGAACGGGAGCGAGTTCTTTGGCGGATCACAATTTGAGATGGAGCGCATCGATCCATACGAATTGGACGGCCGTGGAGCTGGAAGAGGAAGCGCATTACGGCCATACTCGCAGCACTTGGCGTTCACGGGAGACGACTACATGATCAACCCATTAGAGGACGCAGGTGACGACGACGAGTTGGATCCGTTTGGCGACGACGACTCGCTCTTTTCCGATACCGGCGAGGAAATCGTGAGGCGTGGAACCACGATAAAGAAGCGCAACGGGCCTGCCGGAGGTAGCCTCAACAATGGCCAGGACGCCGCCATGGACCGCGCACAATCGAAAAGACGCTGGAGACGCGGCAAGAAGAAGGGGAACTCCCAAGTGGCCGCAGTGGACGTGGAGGAGGACGATGACGATATCCTTAACTACGACGAGGACGACTTCCGCCCACGTCTCAACTACACGAAAACCATAAAAAAAGTGATGCTTGTGAACGGTAACTACGTGATCGACGCCCCGGTTCCCAAGGCGCTTTTTGACTCGTACGGGAAGTCCATCACGGACGGAGGACGTGAGATGTCGTTTATGCGGTACACCGCAGCCACCTGTGGACCTTCCAACTTTATGCG
This sequence comes from Dujonia schatavii, assembly GCA_003707405.2. Classification (NCBI taxonomy): domain Eukaryota; kingdom Fungi; phylum Ascomycota; class Pichiomycetes; order Serinales; family Debaryomycetaceae; genus Dujonia; species Dujonia schatavii. Next base: position 249,569 of record PPIY02000014.1, on the reverse strand, counting down.
GTTCAACTACTGTCTCCGTCAGCCGTTGTACTCACCTCCAAGACAAACCGAAATCATGGTGTGTGTCACGATGTATAACGAAAACGAAATTTTGTTGGCACGTACCCTCAAGGGTATCTTTGCAAACATAAATAACCTCTCCAAGCGCTCAGACCCGATGTGGGGCGACGAGGCATGGAAAAAGATTGTCGTCACCATTGTAGTTGATGGACGTGCCAATTTGAACAAACGTGCAGAAGCACTCTTAACTGCCTTGGGACTCTACCAGGATGGATACGCCAAGCTGAGAATCAACGACAAGGACGTCAAGGCCCACATTTATGAATACACCCTGACAGTGGGAATCGAGGCTGTGAACGACCGGGTGCACTTGGAAAGCAACAAGACGCCGGTGCAGTTCCTCTTTTGTCTCAAAGAACGTAACGCCAAGAAGATCAACTCGCATCGGTGGTGTATGCAATCATTTGCTCCGATCTTGAAACCAACGGTAATCATGTTGTTGGATTGTGGTACCCAGCCAGCAAAGGATGCATTTTTCTACTTATGGCGTGCCTTCAGAGATGAAAATGTGGCGGGAGCATGTGGAGAAATGAGAGCTTCATTGGGTCCCTCGAATGGACTTTTGGCAAACCCATTGGTTGCCGCTCAAAATTTCGAGTATAAGATTTCAAACATTTTAGATAAACCCATGGAGTCTGTGTTTGGATTCATTACTGTGTTGCCCGGTGCGTTTTCAGCTTATAGGTATGACGCACTTTTAAATGTAGATGGTGAAGGTCCCTTGGAAAAATACTTCAAGGGAGAGTTCTTGCACCAGGATGCAGCTACAAACGACCACGACGATGAACGCAAATTAAAAGAGAAAAATTACCAAGAGGCTGGTATATTTACTTCAAATATGTACTTGGCTGAGGATAGAATTTTGTGTTTCGAGTTGGTTGCTAAAAAGCATCACAACTACATTTTGCGGTATGTGAAGGAGGCCAAGGCAGAAACAGATGTTCCTGAATCAATGGATGAATTTGTATTACAAAGAAGAAGATGGCTTAACGGTTCATTTTTCGCAGCCGGATATGCTCTCTTCCACTGGACCAAAATATGGAAATCAGACCATTCATTAGCACGGAAATTATTTTTGCAGTTGGAATTTTATTACCAATTGATTACGCTTTTGGTGTCGTGGTTCTCACTTGCTTGTTTCTTTTTAGTGTTTCGGATTTTGACGCAAAACTTGGGTTCCGAAGATATGAACTTCAAAGTGGGTTCGTATTTGGCGGTGATCTTCCTATGGTTTTACGCTGGGTCTGTGATTGTTACGTTCGTATTGGCGTTCGGTAACACTCCAAGAGGTACGCGGAAGTTTTACATGGTGATTGCTGTGTTTTTTGCCGTTTTGATGGCGTACTTGATGTTTTCAGCTATATACTTGGCCGTGCACACGGTGCAGTCGATTTTGCACGACAACAAGCATTTCGAAGTGGTTATGATTTTCACAAACTCAAAGTTCAGGGACTTGATTATTTCCGTCTTGTCCACTTACACGTTATATTTCATTGCCGCGTTCATGTACGGAGAGCCCAGTTTCATGTTGACGTCTTTTGCTCAGTATGTCTTGCTTTCGCCCACGTATATCAACGTGTTGAATATTTATGCGTTTGCCAATATCCACGATATTTCATGGGGTACAAAGCAGGAGGCAGTAACCAGGGATTTAGGTGCTGCCAAGGCTACCGGTAAAAACAAGAATGAGTTGGTGATGATAGCACCAGGCGACAAAGAAGAGGTGAACGAGACATACTACGAAACGTTAGAAACCTTGAGGTCTCTCGAAATCAAGGAAACTCCGATAGAGCTGAAGAAGAGCAAAGACGACTCGTACTATGCCTTCGTCAGAACGTTGACGATCTTGATCTGGATGTGCACAAACGCCATTCTCATAATCATTGTCTTGGATACAGCAGGACTCGATACGTTTACTGGAATAGGAAAAGAACAAGAGACAATGAATAAGCACGCGCAGACATTTTTGTCAATCATCTTGTGGATTGTGGCCGGATTGGCTCTCTTCAGATTCATCGGATGTACTCTCTTCTTGCTTTTCAAGGCTTTCCGTCCATTGAAGTGGAAGTTCAAGGCAAGAAAGCAAATCAAGAGAGGCACTCCAAGGCTTGGCGATTAAAAGGTGCCAAGCAGCATACAGCCATGTCGGCGTCGGGGTGATGGGTTCCTTTAGAGTGTAGTACTACTATCTGACCTGAGTGTGATTTTGGCTACACTCCAGTAAGTAGAAACATACCAATAAACATTATACGTACATAACATAGACACTGTAAGTCTTACACAAACAATGGCATATCTGAATTTCTCGGCATAAAGTAGACTAGAAGAAAATAGAAAACGTCCCTATATGCTGAGCAGCACATAATTTCCATGGCTGCAAATTATGCCTACAAATTTATTTACATGCTGCACAGGAAAAATGAATTAAATTGCTCGTCAGACATCAGGAGCCCCCATTCCAGAGTCACCAAGATACCCTCGTTCCAACCAATGGCCCGCAAACACCACCCTCGGCGACTCCTTGGCACGTTCACACTAACGCTGGGTGCACGGACTTTTTTTTTTCCATGCATGCAATCTACCCATTTCAGGTACCATTATTCTAACGGCTAGCGATGAGGCGGGCTCGAGAATATGGCCAATCAGCAAGGGCACACAATTCTGTCCAGGTACAACAGGCGACCGGGATGCTGGCTCTCGGCACCGACAAAAAAATTTCTGGGGAATACCGGTTCTAACATTGGGGTATTCCCGAGCGATATGCCCCATCTACCAACCGGGTTTGTCCAGCAGCCGCTCACTAATCGTCCACTGTACGCACGTTTATGCTGGGCGAGCGATGGCGGCATGTTCCGAATAAGAAAGGTTTTTACGTGCATAAGAGAAAAGCAACTGTCAAGAGCCCTCGAATTGCTTAATTGGCCTATTACTGTTCGGTAACCACAGGACGGGTTCGGTCCGATGGCATCGAGGTACGGTGCTCATGAGTGCAAGCCGAGCTCGATAGCTGGACGGCGTTAGAGACGGCGTGGGACGGCGTGAGACGGCTCAGGGTGTGGTTCTGAAACCATACAGCTTTTACATGGACGAGGTCTAGTCTATGGGCGCACAGGTCTACGGGCGCCCGGCCCCCGAATCGAGCTCAATTACACTGGCCCGCAAGCTCCCTCCCTCCCCTACCCCTCCCTCCTCCCATTGGGCCCATCAGTGGTCCCCATTGGCTACAGCGGCCCTATAAGAAAGGCTCCAGGTGAAAGCCACAGACTCCCGAACGCTGATTAATGGCGCTCTCAGTGACATCATCCAGCCCGTGAGCATGCACGAGCTCGGGGTGAGAGATTTTTCATTAGCGCCGAAAATTTTTCTTAGAGCCCGCAAAACCTCGCAAATAACCCATCTCGGGTGAGGGAATATTCCAGGACAGCGGGTATTCAGCTGACTGCCGTGTCTGCTGCCGTTCCGGCAGCACACCCTGCAGCGGTAGTATTACAGCAGTAGCATCGAGAGGCTCAACTAACTGGAGAAAGTGCCTACACAAGATTCCGCGATAAAATGTGCGCTTAGCGGCTGAAACAGTGTTTTGGCATCGGCCAATTGGGTGCGTTTTGTTTACCAAATACCCGTTTTGTATACAGCGAGCGAAAAATAGATGCGACAGACAGATAGGAATCCCGTAGCGCTAGCCCGTTTTCAAAGGGCGAGCACAAGGGGACAAAACAATGCAGCGCCCTATTAGGTGGTCGACCCCCACCTGCCATGCGAGCAGCTCGTTTGAGAATTGGCGAGCTCGGGGCATCCAATGGGGCATCCAATGGGGCCTGGTGCTCGAAATACTCATAGGGCTTTTGGTCATACGAAGGCCCGATAAGAGGGTGAACGATTGAGAAAAAGAAATTTTCTAAGCGAGAGAGAAGACTGCAGAGGTTAAAGTTCAAAAATACGAATAAAAAATGTAATAAAGAAAATAGGTAAAAATATGGTAGCGTGGAGGATCTCTTGTCATCACAATAGCGTGCGCTGTCCAGCTGCATCCTATTCAACTCAGATATAGTTTCTAAACCCGAATGACGCTGGGGCAAGTGCCCAGGCGGAATTGTCGGAGAGTGGAGGGGGTAGTGGGGAGTGGGGGCCTGACTCCGGCGCTAGTGTGGGAGTGGAGAAATGTAGCAGAAAGCGCATAAACCTGTCAAATGTATGCGCGATGCCCAGGGAGCGCCAATGAGCACCAGAGAGCGTTTGCGAGTGGTACGAAGTGCTGAAGCGACGGATCCGCCGCAACTGATAATAACACGGGCCCATAAGCCCCCTCTGTCAGCTAATCTTGTCTGGGCTGACCAAAGATAGCATCCCAGCCGCAAATGGGCCACACCTAATGCCCCTCATGTTCCCAAGAAATTAGATTATTTTTTAGTGACATATTCTGTGCGCCGGAGTCCTGGGGTGCGCATCGCTGGCCGGCGCTCTGTCCGCTGGTGCTTTCCCTCTACATCCACATTCCTCTGGCATTCCTACACGCTCTTCTACACGCTCTCTCCGCCGCTCAATAACTCGTTCTGTCTCCGTCTCTCTCTCTCTCTGTATTCCCACACTCTCTCAGTCCCTCGCTCGATACACACCCGTCGTTTAGCACCCCCTTACCGTCGTTTCTCTCACCCCTCGCATTTCTTTTTTTCAGCCCTGCCACACTCTCTCTATCTGCCCGATACCTGCAAACCATTTAAGCTCCAGCCCTCTAGACGCTACTAGACGATACGGGCAACTTTGCCGCTACTCGCGCTACCAGGAAACTCGGAGCCCTGGCGGTCGTCTGCCGCATCCACCGCCCGTCCAAGACTCTCCTCCCCCTCCCCTGGATTGTGGAATGCCAGACACCGCGGACCGAATAAGCCGCATATCGAAATGTTATGGTTTATCCTTTCCGGGCGATAAGAAAATTTTTTGTTGTGCAAACAGGCAAGTTGGGCAAGTGAGCGATAACAGGACAGCACGACGGCAATAAGCGGCAGAGCAGGTTCTGGTCAGCGTTAGCGGAGGTGGCGGCGGCGGCGGAGGCAGCGGCAGCGGCAGTAGCTACTGCGACGGCGACATTCGTCTCACTCCCGGCAACAACAGCAGTAACAGAGAAGCGGCAGAAGAGTGGGGGACTCTGGCTGGACTCGGTAGCATCGGCAGCCGTTTTGAGGGCGCTATTTCCTGGGCAAGAGAAAAAAAAATTCGGGGCGCTAATTACTGCAGGAGCAGCGAGGGACTCGAAGTGAGGGTTTGCAGTTTGGGGGGGGAAGATTTTCGTTCGCACGGTGCGAACACCAGCGGGCAGCACTAATTGCAATGCTAACAGGGCGACCCGTAGAGACAGCACTAGCAAACGATTGAACGCCCACACCAAAGCCAGGCTCCACGAAGTCGCCAGCACTGGCTGCGGAGGGTGCGCTAGCGGTGCCAGTGTTTGTTATTGTTTCTGTATTTACATCTGCCATACCGGGAAACGGAAAGGTCGGAGCGAACACCTCCTCATCCATTTTGGGGACCGGCATGCCTGAAACGGCTCATGCCAGCCGCATACACACTCCCCCCCTCTATTCAGGCTGCATATTTTGTGCCGAAAAAAAACCCTCTTTTGGCCACAAACACCTGCATTGTCCAAATTCCCGCATCCCGACGAGCCTATTGGACGGGAATTGCATCCCAGTCCCTTCCTCTTGTTATATAAACAAGGCCCATGGGCTATTTTTTTTTGGGATTAGACTATTTTCTCTTCTTTTTTTGTTCGTTTCTACATTCTTAGCTCCTTGTGTCTTTCTTAGTGTTAACAATTGATTCACGATGAGTGCTACAGAACCCACTGTCGAAAAGGTAGACAAGGTTGTCTCCGACGATGAAGACGAGGACATTGACCAGTTGGTCTTGGACTTGCAATCACACCACGGTGCTGGTGACGAGGAGGATGAAGAGGAGGAGGATGACGGAGCTTCTTTCAAGGCTGTTCCTGAAGAGCTCTTGAAGACCGACCCTGCCACCGGTTTGAACTCCGATGAGGTTAACAAGAGAAGAAAGAAGTACGGTTTGAACCAGATGGCTGAAGAGTCTGAAAACTTGGTTTTGAAGTTTGTCATGTTCTTCGTTGGTCCAATTCAATTCGTTATGGAGGCCGCTGCCGTTTTGGCTGCCGGTCTTGAGGATTGGGTCGATTTCGGTGTCATTTGTGCTCTTTTGCTTTTGAACGCTGCCGTTGGTTTCATCCAAGAATACCAGGCTGGTTCTATTGTTGAGGAACTTAAGAAGACTTTGGCTAACACTGCCTTTGTTATCCGTGACAGCTCTCTTATTGAGATTCAGGCTAACGAGATTGTCCCAGGTGACATTTTGCAGCTTGAGGATGGTACTGTTATTCCTGCTGATGGTCGTATTGTTTCCGAGGACTGCCTCTTGCAAGTTGACCAGTCTGCTATTACTGGTGAATCTTTGGCTGTTGACAAGAAGGGTGGTGACTCTTGTTACTCTTCTTCCACTGTCAAGACTGGTGAAGCTTTCATGATTGTTACTGCCACTGGTGACTCCACCTTCGTTGGTCGTGCCGCCGCCTTGGTTAACAAGGCTGGTGCCGGTACTGGTCACTTTACCGAAGTTTTGAACGGTATTGGTACGATTTTGCTTGTGTTGGTCATTGTCACCTTGTTGGTTGTCTGGACCGCTTGTTTCTACAGAACTGTTAGAATTGTCCCAATCTTGAGATACACTTTGGCTATCACCATTGTTGGTGTCCCAGTTGGTTTGCCAGCTGTCGTTACCACCACCATGGCTGTCGGTGCCGCCTACTTGGCCAAGAAGCAAGCCATTGTCCAAAAGTTGTCTGCCATTGAGTCCTTGGCTGGTGTCGAAATCTTGTGTTCCGACAAGACCGGTACCTTGACCAAGAACAAGTTGTCCTTGCACGAGCCATACACTGTTGAGGGTGTCGAACCAGATGACTTGATGTTGACTGCCTGTCTCGCTGCCTCTAGAAAGAAGAAGGGTTTGGATGCTATTGACAAGGCCTTCTTGAAGTCTTTGATTAACTACCCAAGAGCCAAGGCCGCCTTGACCAAGTACAAGGTTATTGAGTTCCAGCCATTCGACCCTGTCTCGAAGAAGGTTACTGCTATTGTTGAATCGCCAGAAGGTGAGAGAATTATCTGTGTTAAGGGTGCCCCATTATTCGTCTTGAAGACTGTTGAAGATGACCACCCAATTCCTGAAGACATCCACGAAAACTACCAGAACACTGTCGCTGAATTTGCCTCCAGAGGTTTCCGTTCCCTTGGTGTTGCCAGAAAGAGAGGTGAAGGCCACTGGGAAATTTTGGGAATTATGCCATGTATGGACCCTCCAAGAGATGACACTGCTGCCACTGTTAACGAAGCTAGAAGATTGGGTCTTAGAGTTAAGATGTTGACTGGTGATGCCGTTGGTATTGCTAAGGAGACTTGTAGACAATTGGGTCTTGGTACTAACATTTACGATGCTGACAGATTGGGATTGTCCGGTGGTGGTGACATGGCCGGTTCCGAGATTGCTGACTTTGTTGAGAACGCTGACGGTTTCGCTGAAGTTTTCCCACAACACAAGTACAACGCTGTTGAGATTTTGCAACAAAGAGGTTACTTGGTTGCCATGACTGGTGATGGTGTTAACGATGCTCCATCTTTGAAGAAGGCTGACACTGGTATTGCCGTTGAGGGTGCCACTGATGCCGCTAGATCTGCTGCCGATATTGTTTTCCTTGCCCCAGGTTTGTCTGCTATCATTGATGCTATTAAGACTTCCAGACAGATTTTCCACAGAATGTACGCCTACGTGGTGTACCGTATTGCTTTGTCCTTGCACTTGGAGATCTTCTTGGGTTTGTGGATTGCCATCTTGAACCAGTCCTTGGACATTGACTTGGTTGTCTTCATTGCTATTTTCGCTGATGTTGCTACCTTGGCCATTGCCTACGACAATGCTCCATACGACCCAGAACCAGTTAAGTGGAACCTCCCAAGATTGTGGGGTATGTCTATTATTTTGGGAATTATCTTGGCTGTCGGTACCTGGATCACCTTGACCACTATGTTGTTGCCAAAGGGTGGTATCATCCAGAACTTCGGTGGTTTGGACGGTATCTTGTTCTTGCAGATTTCCTTGACTGAGAACTGGTTGATTTTCATCACCAGAGCCCAGGGTCCTTTCTGGTCTTCTATTCCATCTTGGCAATTGGCTGGTGCCGTTTTCATTGTCGATGTCATCGCCACCTGTTTCACCTTGTTCGGATGGTGGTCGCAGAACTGGACCGACATTGTCACTGTCGTCCGTATCTGGATTTTCTCCTTCGGTGTCTTCTGTCTCTTGGGAGGTGCTTACTACTTGATGTCTGGCTCTGAGGCCTTTGACAACTTCTGCAACCGCAGAAAGCCAGCCCAGAACAAGGACCAGAGATCCCTCGAGGACTTCTTGGTTTCCATGCAAAGAGTTTCTACTCAACACGAGAAGTCATCTTAAGGGTGCTCTCGTTTCGAGTCGCTCGCTTGCCGTGAAGGCCTGTGCCTTCACACCACATGAAAAGAACACTAAATTGGAACGAGGGGGCCCGCAGTGGAATCCCGCCCCACTCCCCTTGTTTCTTATATCCCCGTTTTTTTCTTAATTCAAATATCCCGCATTTGAATTCCCGTCCCGTCATTACATTTCTAATACTAATTTCGTATTATAGTACAATATAGATAATAATATTTAAATCGTGTAGTTTTCCAATTCATTTCTTTGTGGGGTAAGGGCATATTTGAAGAGTATGAAGTGTGTTCACTTTTTTGAGTGTTTGATTTCCTCTTCCAAAGAGGTCCAAGTTGGAGATGGAACTAAGCGTCCCCCAGTGTACAATACTGTCGTAGCGAAGTTTGTATCGAGAGGGCTACCAACCGTCAACTTGCATGTGAAGCCACCCTTGGCTGCAAAACACTATTGACCCATGTGCTCATATTACGCTCCAGCATTCACGGAAGGAACACAGAAGGGACCCAATACTACAGCTTCTGCATTGGTAATCGCGCTACAGTCGCGCTACAGTCTTCGATGGCACGAGCGCTTCTTCATTGAATAGTTCGACGTATTGGTTCAACTCAACTTACTATCTCCAACCACGTGCTGCAGTCTTTACTTGCACCTGCCGGCAAGGGCAACTTCTCTGATATATACTTTCGGAGATCAGCTACACCTACCCCACAGAAGGGATAATATACCTAGCCTGGGCGACACACGGGGCGGCCCTCCTAAGACTAGCCCCAATCACTACGTCACGTGCACGTCGCGGTCGTTTGGTGCTCATTAAAATTTTTGTAGGGCATTGCGCGTTGCGAGGACCCAAAGCGAATCAAAAAAAATCCGTAGACGTCTTTGGTGCCATTTTCCTCAAAAGCTCACAAGAGGTTACACTCCGTCGAGCTGTGTACATTAGCCAAGCCCCTCGGCACGTTCAAATCTCTCTAGGGATTCACACTGGGAAATCTGGCCGCCTTGACTGACGTTTATTGTCATTTTCGGTTCCCTCAGGCGCAGCTCCCTCCCGCTCAATCATTCGCTCCCCTAAGGTGGCAGTAATTTTCCGCGTACCTGCCGCTGATCCACAGTCTCTAGCGACGATTTCTAGCGACGATTTTTTTTTTTCGTCGCTAAATTCAAAGTGCAGATCCACCCAAGTGGCCTCGTGTTTACTACAAAAGGACGCCCGAAGTCACCCACAAAGGTGCCACAGCAGACAAGCGACTCACAGACGCCAAGCACCACGAACCGAACCAACTGGGTACATCAAGAGTCCGTAGACGGTTCCCTCAGCGAGCCTTCACTCCACCCACCCACAACCGCGCATCGCGCACCATTTTCCCTCTCCCCATCATCAAGCATACACCGGGCCGTAGCCCTCAGTTTCCATACATTTTGCATTAAATACTAGCATGTCCATCGACCCGCATCCTAGAAACAGCTCGGGCTCCATACTGGGTGTCCCGGGCACCACCACCGCTGGTGTCTCTGGCGTCAGAGTTGCACTCGATAACCAGACCTCGGCCGCTCCAGATGCCCTTGGGCATCCGGTAAGATCGTCGTCAGCGGGGTCCAATTTTTTCCACAAACCTGCCGCAGCCATGAGCAGCGACAGTGCCAATTCCAGTGCCAACACGAATGCTAATGCCAGCGTCACCGTATCTGGAGCAGAGCAGGTGCCCGCGGATCTCGACATTGTGGGAGCCCTCGGCACGCTCAATTTAGACGACGAATTGGACTCCTCCGCGCCCTCATCTTCTGGCAGTGTGCCTGTAGTTTCCGCACCTACAACTGTGGGTACAGGCTCAGACTCGGAAATCCCCAAGTCAGCGACGCCCTTCAACCTCTCGCAACTGCCCTTCTGGGACTATCACCCGTCGCCTGCGGCTGCTGCTGCTGCTGCTTCTGCGGCGGCGGCTGTACAAGGTAGCACCCAGGGCGTCAGCAACCAATTTTACCATCTGGTGTCAGGGTCGCCGTACCCACACTCGACAGACGTGTTGACGCCCAAGGTTACTTCTTCTGGTGCCCGTGGTGTCAGCGTAAGCGGGGGCCCAGCTGCACCCAGTTCTGCATCAGCGGCTACCGCCAACGGCAGTGGTGCAAGCGGCAGCGGCAACAATGCGTGGCGCCACTCGTTTGTACCATCAACCGCGCCGCCGTTTGTGTACGGAGCATCGACTCCTGGTGGTGGAGGTGTTGCCGGCACCGGCAGTGAATCTGCCAATGCAGTCGGAGGCGGACCCACGGACTTGTCGCTTTCTTCAATCAAGCCGTTCGAGCTCCCTGACGACAAGGAAAACTTGGCTCACTTTGGAGGCACCAGTGCCGGTGCCATGGCCTTCAATGTGCCACTCGGCGCGTTCAGTGGCGAGCACGCGCTCGCACAGGGCTATTTTAGTGGACTCCGTGAGGCTCCGTTTATCAAGGAGAGCGATAAGCACACCAGTGGAGGCGTCTCCGGCGTCTCAGGTGCAGATTCAGTAGCCATTATGTCTACTCCGCAGGTGATGTCGCCCCCCTTAGGTCCATCTGCTGGTCTCAATGGCCAGAGTGGACAACTGGGACCCGCAGGCACCCACACGCCGGGTACTCCAGGAACCCTTTTCCCTGACTTTATGTCGTTCAAGGGCCTCAACAACAATGCAAACGCGCTCAACTTGAGCTCGATGCACCCGCATGCGGCCCATTTTGAGGCTGGAATGTGGGGACAGTACCAGCCCCAGCAGATGGACCAGCAGTATCATCGGTACGATGGTCACAATGTGCTGCATGGGTCCAACAGGGCAGGCGTTCATAGCGGAGCCATTCAGGAGCAGCAACAGCAGTACCAGATTCGGGGCCAAGGAGGCCAATTCGTTGACCACCCTGGCAACCACATCAGCCATGGTAACCATACCAGTCACAACGGCCAGTCGGGGTACGGGCACACCAACCACAATGGTCACGCTGGCCACATGAACCAAAACGGTCACGGCGGACGCGGGTCGCGGTTCGGCAACGATTCTATGAATGTGCACCGTAAACTCCACAACAATTCGCACAAGCGTAAGGGCGACGATGCGTCAAAGTACGCGAACGCCAAGTTGGAGGATTTTACAGGCGAGATCTTTTCGCTCTGCAAGGATCAGCATGGGTGCCGGTTTTTGCAGAGGCAATTGGATGCGAGTGGTACCAGCAGCAGCAACAACAATAATGGTGGCGACGAGTCATCGCCGCCGTCTGTGGCTGCCACTATGATATTCAACGAAATCTACTTAAAGATCGTGGAGCTCATGACAGATGCTTTTGGAAACTATCTCATTCAAAAGCTCTTTGAACACGTTTCTGTAGACCAACGGATCATTCTTGTTCGCAATGCGCTGCCTGATTTTATTCGCATTGCTCTTGACCCACACGGCACACGTGCACTTCAAAAACTTGTTGAGTGCATCAGCACGGAAGAAGAGTCGCAGTTGATCATCGCACTGTTGAGCCCACACATCGTTCCGCTCCTGCGTGACTTGAACGGGAACCATGTGGTCCAGAAGTGCTTGCAGAAATTGCAATCACGCGAAAACCAGTTCATTTTTGATACCGCGCTGGAGCACTGTAACGAAATCGCTACACACCGCCATGGTTGCTGTGTACTCCAGCGGTGCCTTGACCACGGCAATGATGCCCAAAGACGGCAGTTACTGTTCAAAGTGGCTGAGAACGCGACAAATTTGTCACTCGATCCCTTTGGGAACTACGTGGTGCAGTACGTACTCAGCCGCGGGGACGATGTATCGATCGCTAAGATCTTGCAGCACATCCGGGCAAATGTGATTTCACTTTCGCTCCACAAGTTTGGAAGTAATGTGATTGAAAAGCTGCTCCGGATCCCCAAGCTCACAAACGCGCTCGTGGAGGTGCTTTCGCTCAACAAAGACCGGTTTGGTGAAATGTTGAACGACGCGTATGGGAACTACGTGCTCCAAACGAGCTTGGAAGTTGCAGGACCGGATGACTTGGCCAAATTGAGCGCTACTTTGCAGCCGTTATTACCAAACATCAAAAACACTCCGCACGGCAGACGTATTATGACTAAAATCCAGCAGCTTTAAGCATTTGCTTGCTTTCCTACGGCCCTCTCGAGATTGTTTCCCGAAACGAGGCAATCCTGGAACTATTGGGACCGGTGTACCCTCCTCCACCTAGAAGGCGATTTCACTGGAAGAGTCAGTAGAGATTCAACCAGTCAGTCACCTAGCGACCCATCTCTGTATTGTTTAATTGTACTTTAGACTGTATATTAGTTGACACTGTTAATGTATATAAGATTATTGCAAGCTGTAGCACCTAAAGTGGAGAAGTTGTTTCGAAGGGCACCAACCGGCAGACGAGTGCGTACCGACAGTGGCCCACATACTAGGCGCTATCGCTGGAGTACTTTTAACAATCTGCAGCACTGCCGACCCCACTAAAAAAAAAAAGCAGACTGGGTGGAGTGCGCACAAGCATCTCCCACCCAAAGTCGCCCAGGTTTAAAGACAGCGGTCAAGCACAGCAGTGGAAAGTACCGTGAAGAGTGCCACGCATACGACAGGACCTGCTACCTTCGTTTATGAGACCGCAATGGACATGCCGAGCGTGCCAGCGACCAACAAACTGAGGCCCATCATGAAGAAGCGGAAGTACTCCCGTGGCGGCTGCAATGAGTGCAAGCGCAGGAAGATGAAGTGCGATGAGGCAAAGCCGCACTGCCACAATTGCACAAGGCTCAAGAAGTCTTGTGTTTATCCGGAGAAGCTGGCGCTTCGGTTTAAGGAGGAGGGCGATCCGCGACTACTAGGAGCTAGACTTAATAGTAATGGCCAAACTGTAGAAAGAGGATCTGGGCTCGCCACAGTGGGTGATCCTCCGCTTTCCCTGGATGTTACACTGCTGGCTCGACTGGCTCCTCAACGAACGTCTCGACACATTAATACGACGTTTCCGCAGCAACAGCAGCTGCAGGTGCCGCTGACAGCACATCCAACACATCAGATGTTCGCACAGCCACACCTGCTGATAGCGCAGACTCAGTCGCCGTTTGTTCACGCGCAGCCGACGCCTCCTGTGTTTTCGAGTAATCACGCAGTGCCATACTTCTCACTGCTGGTGCTGGCGCTGGGACTTCCACCGACGGCAATTCCGGTTTCTCAGGCGCCGATGGGAGCCCATGGGCCTACTGGACTGCAGATGTCCCCAATGCCACAGCCCTCATATCAGTACTCTGGAGCACCCTCCCCATTGTATTCTCAGCTACCCAAGGCTTCCCCAAGTGCAGAGAACAAGGAGGTACGTGGTATCTTTGAAATAAGCTCATTTACTCGAGCTAACGGTGCAGGTATGGATCTGGGTCTAAGTGGTGGTGCTGGAGTTGCATCTTCAAACACAAGCCTTACAAACTTATTGAATGCGGCTACCGCCTCACAATCGGGATTGATACAGCAGCAGACTCCGTTAGAAGTGACAGCGGTGGCAAGAGAAATAACGGCATCGACTGCAACTCCAACACCAGCAGCAGCAACAGCCACCAACACACGGGTGGGTCCCGAGTTCAGCCAAGTAGCCGGAAATACACGGCGGTCGTCAGTGGTAACGCCATTCAACCGTACGCCTTTCCGCAATTCTATTCTGGATATACTTTCTCCTAACGAAGGCGCTGCAGATAGATCCAATGACGGTGGCGGAAATGTCACAAGCGACCAGGGCGGCCAGCAACGAGAATTGGACCAAGGACAGGGCCAAGAGCGAGATACCAACAGAGTTGGCGTCGCTAATGGTGACGGACAACCTGGAAGCAATGATCCGCTCGCAGATATGCGGATTGTGTTTGACGAGGCGTCGTTGTTTGTGCATGACTTGAACGATCTAATATTTGATGTTCAGGACTCGAATGTGGGGCCCCTAGACATTGAGGAAGACGGTGGTGTTCGCATCGACCAGCCGTATCAGTATAACCAGCATGACTCCAGGGGGGTACCAGAGGCAGGAGGTGACAGAGGAGAGGACACAAATGGAGTCCCCACATCCGATACGTTTGAAACCCACAACTTTCACTTGGGCGAGTTCACAGACCACATCGTACGCCAGATGCCGGTGTTCGATGCAGACACCGCAAGCTCAATCCTGCCACTGCTGGTTCAGCTGGGATATACCGACCAAGTTCGACTCGACGCGTTCGGGTTTGATGCGGCAGGTACTGGTGCTATTGCTGGCTCAGGAGCTGGCAGAACAACGCCAGTCAATCACCCGCGCCACCGTAGCCACCGCAATCGCTACCAATATTACTATCATCCGAACGATAGTAGCCGTAGCTGGGGTCATACAAATGGGGTCCCTGCGGCTACTACACCCTCCGGTGGCGCCTATGCAAGTCCTGGTGCGCTAGCTCCGGGACCAACACGTCGCCCCTTCACTATATCCAACTCGATGCTCATCGAGCAAACAATACGCCAGCACAATCTCAAGGGACCTCACCTGGCGTACCTCAAAGTACTCACAACAACAGATCTCCTGTATCACTTATATCCATTCGCGCTGCTGGTGGAATCCAACGAGGTTGTTCATCTTCTTCTCGAGTATCTGGCTCATTGTCCATACCTTCTCACGAGTCTTCTTGCTATCTCAGCCACGTTCCAGCACAACCAGACTGGGAAGCGTGTGCACGATTCGTCACGGCAAAAATACCTCCTGGTGTGTCTCACGCTCTTGAGCAAAGAGTTCAGCTCTAATGGGGCAGGCTACAGCGGGAAGAGCAACAACTTCAAACTTGCACACGACGTGGAACGGCTCCTCTTGACAGTTTTGGTGCTAACCACAAACTTCACCGCTACAAGCGCCAAGAGAGGTGATGGTATTTTGGACTCGTGGAAAACACACTTACGTGGAGCGAAAGATCTCTTGATCAGCTACAGTGCGGTCAAAGAGCAGATGGGCGGCATGGTAGGGGTCTCACCGGGACTCGCTCTTGCCAAAATCTGGTTTTTTGCAATAGAGAGTTTGGCGGGTTTGATGAGTCCAATGGGAGGCACTCTCTCGAAGAAGGGTGGTGGCGCCATAGCACCAGATGCAGACACAGATACAAAAGCTGAAGATGCCGTAGTAGAGGAGCCTAACGGAAACGGAAGTATGGTGCAACAAGAGGGCCATTCAGGAGAACACCCTGCTGAAGTAAACGGCTTGACCAACGTGCTGGGGTCTCTGTCAATTCTGGCACCTGGACTGCCGTCTTCCTCGCTCGCAGATTCGCCTGCAGCACTTACAGAAGATATAGATCCACGCTCGCTCTCGGGGGATCAAAAGTACAAGATCTTTGCAGACACAGGGTATTTCAGCCGCGACCAGAACCCTGAGTACCACGATAGTCTTGTACAGCTTGGACTCCTTGTTCCTCTGGCTGATCCGCCACACCTGGCAGAGTTCAATTTGTTCACAGGTTTCTCCATAGAAGTTGTTTATCTCAACCAGGAGTTTATCAAGTCACTCGATATGATTCGTGGGCGTAGGCCACACCAGTTCCGGTGCAGCACCTCTCGGATTGCTAAGCTTCTTGGGCTCATAGATCGCGCATGCAGCGTCACTCATCTTCCAGGAGTCTCCATGCTGACGGCAGCCATCCCACGTCTGAGCAGAGCACACCCAGAATACACCCACCACGACAAATTGGTCCTCCCATCAGCGGCGTACGGGAAGGTTGTAGAGGAAGCAGATGATGACGGTACTTCATACTACTCGTGGTTTGATCTCTCCCAGCAGATCCGTGTAATGGGTATTTACTTGCGCATCTTGGCCCTGCAGCACTTCCTTGGTCTCCCCAAACAGCATCCGATGGTGCAGGAGCTTGTGAAGAAGATTATGCGGTATATGTTTTTTGTACGTCAGCGGAGGGATCGGAGTAGTAGCGACGAGAGCATCGAGAAGAAGAAGAAGAAGAAGAAGAAGAAGGAGGTGAAGAATGAGGATGAGGATAAAGATGAGGAGGAGGATGAGCGAGAAGACACAGCCAAGAGCGATGCCGATATCGACACAGAGACTGATGGACGTGGACGCACTGAGGGAGATAACGTGGTTGCCTCGAGTGATCACTTTTACCTCCCCACGGGGACATTTGACATCCGATGTGTGATGATCCAAGCTGCTTTCCGTACATGCATCCAATTTATCACTAAAGACGACGACTTTGAGAAAATTGAGCTCTACTTTGACGGACTTCTGCGCATCGGTAACGGCAGCGCGTTACAATCACTTCAGCTTGTCCGGGAACGGCGCGAGCGTGTACGCCGTCGCTGTCTTGCAGGTGACAGTGAAGACAGCAGTTATGAAGAGGAAGGAGAGCACGAGGTGATCGCATTCGGCTAGCACCGAGCCCCTGGTGGGCTCGTGGCTGCTGGTCTCACCTGGTAACTAATTGTACTTTTACTACACATCTACATGTAGGCGTCACACACGCAAGTAGGCGTTACGACCGCAAAGCTGTCTTAAAAACCTGCAAGGTGTTCTTTCAACAGGTTATGAAGTAACACCTAGAACAGCCGGCACAATGGGCCACGTGGAAACCATCCCGGCTTAGTGCCGGCTCTCCCCGCGCCATGCCGATTTCGCAGCCAAAACGCGTACGAGCATGTAGGATTTTTCACTCCGGAGCTATACGAGGCCGCAAACCAAAACATGCCAGATCGCCGTTTACTTTCTTAGCTACACACAGACAATTGATTGAAAAGTATCTCAGATAAGAACGATACAACTATGTCAGAAAGTCCACGTCGTAACGCACGCTATGGGGCTGTTTCTGAGTCTGTGGCCACAGCTGTTGATGCTACGCTCGATTTTGCTGAATCTGCGATTGACCGTGCGCATTCTGCTGCCGTCGATGTTGCTGCTGTCGCTTCCGATGCTGCTGGTGCGGCCGCAGATGTTGCTGCAGATGCTGCTGGAGTCGCAGTGGATGCTCTCACCGGGGCAGATGTGACTGAAAGCGCCAGCGATGGGGCTGCTGGCTCCAGCAAGCCCGTGCCTCGAGGATACCTCGCACCTTCGGAAATCGAGTTTGAGTTTGGTGGACCCGCTGGTGCTTTTGGCATGATGGTTGGGTTCCCACTCCTCATGTACTACATGTGGATTTCTGCGCAGTTTTACGGTGGGTTCCCCGCATGGCCCGCTCCTGCCACGATTCTTACTCCTCTTGGCGAGTCGTGGTCGCATTTCCTTGTCGATACTCTCTTTTGGAAGTACTTTGTCGGCGAGGCACTTCCTTCTGTCAAGACGTTTGCCCTCTTCACCGGGTTTATTGTCACCCAGGGCTTTTTCTACGTGACGCTTCCGGGCGTCTGGACCAAGGGCCAGCCACTCCGTCACTTGCAAAACAAACAGCTCCCGTACTACTGTAACGCGATCTGGTCCTTCTACACCACGGTGGTGATTATTCTTGCGGCCCACGCGACGGGATTGTTCCGCTTGACGTACATCTTGGACCACTTTGGTCAGGTGATGACCACCGCCATCTTTTACGGGTTCACCTTTGCCATTGGCCTCTACGTGTACACGCTCAATGTCTCCCACGACTACCACCAAATGACCGGAAACCACTTGTACGATATCTTTATGGGTGCCCCGCTCAATCCACGTGTGGGCCGCTACCTTGATCTCAAGATGTTTTTCGAAGTACGTCTCCCGTGGTTCATCTTGTTTTTCCTCTCATTAGCTCTCTGTCTTCGCCAGTACGAGCTCTACGGGTACGTGTCGCCACAAGCGGCGTTTGTGTTGCTCGCACACTGGCTCTACGTGAACGCGTGCGCCAAGGGCGAGGAGCTCATCGTGCCCACTTGGGACATGGCGTATGAGAAGTTTGGATTCATGCTCATTTTCTGGAACATTGCTGGTGTCCCCTTCACCTACTGCCATTGCACGCTCTACCTCGCCTGGCACGAGCCTCTGGAGTACCAGTGGCACTGGACTTACAACGTGCTGCTTCTTGTGGTGTTGCTCACTGCTTACTACTTCTTTGACACCGGCAACCGCCAGAAGAACTCGTTTAGACGGGTGATGGCTGGCAACAAAACCCTTCGCAAAACATTCCCCTACCTCCCATATGGAGACGTTAAAAACCCAAAGTACATTACCACGGAAAGCGGTCTGTACTTACTCACCGATGGGTGGTATGTGTACGCAAGAAAATTCCACTACACCGCAGACTGGACCCAGGCCCTCACATGGGGACTCATCTGTGGATTCAACTCGCCGTTCCCGTGGTTCTTCCCTGTCTTCTTCTTCATTGTGTTGGTGCACAGAGGCTTCCGTGACAACCGCAACTGCAAGAAGAAGTACGGCAAGGATTGGGACCGTTACCTCGAGGCGTGTCCATACATGTTTATCCCGTACGTTTTCTGAGCCATATGCCTGTCTTTGTTTATGAACTATTTCTTGTTAGCCTACCAAATGGCCCAACTAAAACCACTGTCAAGTGCTTTTGTCGGCACCTCTCTGCGGTGGTTACAGGGGACGCCTTGCGGCAGGCAGAGTCCTTTACCTACTTGGGCTCTCATATTTTACAAATATGAAATAAAAGTTTTATGTCTTTCAACCAGTTGGTTTCTCTTTCTACTAAACCGTCATCATTTATGAAGACAAAGCCATCTCCTCTGTTCGTTCTCTCAGCTACGAACGTTTTTACGTAGTCACACCACTAGTTCTATTTCGTGCGTTCATTTCTAAACCTATTTTTCTTCGTTATGTACGAGTCACTGACCGCTTTAGAGAGAGACCCACGTTAGGGACCATTTAACCGCAGAAACGATCTACTGCTCCGTCCCTCAATAAATTCCCTACGCGGGCTCATATAACCAGTTCAGGGCCTGTATTCTTCCTCAACTCAAAAAAAACTTCCCCCACCTGCCTGTCCCTGGGGGCGCTAGTCCTGCTCAGCGATCGCCACCAAGCGCTCGTCGATCTCATCTGGCGTCAAGATGCGGAATCCATCTTTCGTCGCCACACCCACCTCGAGGTCGTGCTTGCGGAAGTCTGTGCCCAATACCGAGCTCAACAGCGTTATGGCAAACTCTGTCGTCTCTTTCCAGTCTCCCTTCACATGGTCTGTCTTTTTGAATTTACGTTCCAAGTACGTGGTTGCTTCTTGTTGCTTGGGCCCAGTTGCGGACGCTTTCACCCCCGTGTAGTACCCTGCCGGGTCGCACTTGAAGATTTGCGGACCCAAGTTTTCTGTGTCCTCCGTCTCCACTTGGCAAAACGTCAACGCCACACCCAAGGGCCTCATGTACGCACGCTGTGTGTACAACTGCGAGATGTTAGCCATGCGCCTAGCGAGTGCCTCCACGGGCATTTCGTATCCGTACTTGTAGCGGAACTCGGCAGCTTCTGCCCGGGCACGGAGTGCCTGCGAACGAGCATCGGCAATGGATCCGGTAGCCGCTAATCCAATGCTGGGGGTGATTTTGAAAATGTACGAAACAGTCTTGGGGTCCAAAAGCTTGTCTGGAATCTTCTTCTGCGACACCAACACTGCCGAGTCTGTGCCAGAAACAGCAATCGAGGTGATATTGGCGGAGTTGATGGCCTTGAAGGCGTACTCCACCTGGTACAACCGCCCTTCTGGCGAGAAAATCGTGATGTGTCTATCGAATCCAGCGGAGCCTGTGTGTTAGTACTGGTATGGGCCAGAGCACACGTGCCACTCTACACCAAACACCCGCTTACACTGAAGCTGATTTCGAAGAATCGAAGAGGCCACTTCTTCGGGGGGAAGAAGAGGGAGGGGGCTAAGAGGTGTCATCCGCGAGGTTCTGCTATATATAAGCGGAGGCTAGTGACACGCCATTCGCAAGTCGCTAGTCTTGTGGCATTTGGGCTAGTGCGCAGCACAATGAGTTACAACAGCATTCCTCAGCCCATAGGAGGACAGGAATCGCTCGCTCTATGTACATACCTGACATTGTGGGTGTGATTTGTGGGAGCTGGAGAGCGTGGAGGCAAATCGTGGGTGGCGGCAGTTTTCTGGCCTTGAAAGTGCATGCGTGCGAGCACCATTTCTATATACAGGATTATCAAGAAAGTGCTCAAGCAGCGGGATGGGACCGAAACGCAGTGGCCACGCACTGCTGCGCCAGTTGTCTCAACCACACAGAACTCGAGGCTCTCGCTAATTTGTGGCTTATATTGCTATCGCTAAAAAGATCTCACCAGGTTTCTTCTGTTTTTACAGCGGACCCTTAGAACTCACCTGCACAGAAGCTTCATACCAACAGGCGAGAGAGAGAGAGAGAGCCAGAGAGATAGAGAGAGAGCTAGAGAAGAGCTAAGTGTTACCCCCTGATTGAGTAAGTCACAGGCCAAAAATTAGATCTCGTGCCACCAATACGAGTGCTGATAGTGCATCGAGTGTTATCGTCAGTGCTGAGTACCACTGACATAGACTGTTTAGTATCGCGCTGATAAAGCTAGACCAGCCACAAGCGGTAGCAACAACCCCCATTTTCAGTTGCCTTTGTTGCCCCGAGCGAGAGCTGAGCCGCTGATATGTCACCCACATTCACCACCGACGCCAAAACGGCCGAAAACACGCCATTTTACACGGCCAACTCGGGCGTCTCGTCTAACGTGTCCTACCACTACAACCCGCAAGTGTCGCAGTACCACTATGGTCCGCACCATCCCATGAAGCCATTCCGTCTCATGCTCACAGACCATTTGGTCATCTCGTACAAGCTCTATGAGAAAATGGACCTTTTCACCCCACGTAGAGCTACCAAGCAGGAGCTTCTCGAGTTCCACTCGGAGGACTATATAGATTTCTTACAGAGCGTAACCCCCGAGCTCACAGCCAAGTTACTGGACTCCAAGCTTCAGCAGTTCAACATCGGAGACGATTGCCCAGTTTTTGATGGGATGTACGACTATCTGGCCATATACGCGGGAGCTCTGCTTGATGCTCTGCGCAAGCTTATTAGTGGCATTTCCGATATTGCAATCAACTGGAGCGGCGGGTTGCACCATGCAAAGAAGTTTGAGCCGCTGGGCTTTTGCTATGTCAACGATATTGTGCTAGCAATTCTTAATTTGCTCCGCGTGCACCCGCGAGTCATGTATATAGATATAGACCTCCACCATGGCGACGGTGTCCAGGAAGCCTTTTACACCACCGATCGGGTGATGACGGTGAGTTTCCACAAGTTCAACGGTGAGTTTTTCCCTGGAACCGGATCTCTCGATGAGGTTGGCATTGCCCGAGGCAAAAACTATGCGGTGAACGTGCCACTCAAGGACGGCATAGACGACGACCTGTATATCCGATTATTCAAGCTGGTTATGGAGCCGCTCATCACAAAGTATCAGCCCACATGTATAGTGCAGCAGTGTGGCGCCGACCTGTTGGGATATGACCGGCTTGGGTGCTTCAACTTGAACATTCGGGCACACGGCGAGTGCGTAAAATACATCAAGCTGTTTGGGATTCCGATGCTCGTGCTAGGCGGTGGCGGGTACACGCCAAGGAACGTGTCAAGACTTTGGTGCTACGAGACGTCGGTGCTCAATGACGTGACGCTCGACCACAAGATTCCAAACTACTTGCCCACGTACGACTGGTTTGGACCCGATTATCTGCTCCACCCACAACTCGAGGGGCGCTTCGATAACAAGAATCTGAAAAAATACTTGGAAAGCGTGAAGCAAGAAGTGCTAGAGCAGCTTCGATATCTCAACTACGCACCCTCGGTAGCCATGAGTGAAATTCCTCCCGACTTGACTGGACTCACTGAGGAAGAAGATGCCATCCTCCAGGAACTAAACCGTGAGCTGGAGGAAGCTGCACACGATTTAAATGTGAAAGACGAGGCGCGTGCGGGTGAGCTCGTAGAGTAACCTGTTAGTGAGGATTGAATCACTAGCTAGAATGCGCAGTATTCACAAGTCTGGACTAGTCCAGGATCTTTCTAGCCATAGGCTGGAGTGTACTATAGACCGACCGACCCCTTCTGTATAGTATTTGGATGTATAGTTAGTACAAGTTACCATCGGAACAACGAAGGAACCATGCGCCATGACTTACTAGAGAACCTGCTTCTGCAGCCATTGAGATGCTCTCACCTACGGAGTGTTCTCGACGGTACTGGGTGCTCTGTAAGGAGAGCATGATACAACATTTACAAGGGGAGACTTAGAATTGAGTAGGATTTGGCTAGGTTCGAGTTGTCGCCTGAACGATACTACAGAATGAAGTTCGTCAGAACTCAAAAGAGTCCCTTGAAAGAGCTTACCCCTAAAAGAGCTTACCCCTAAAATAGCTTACCCCTAAAAGAGCTTTCCCGTTCAAGCATAACTGGGGATATGTCCTTCCAGGAGTCCGGAAGCCTCCCACCAGCGTGAGCTCTAGTGACTGCCCCAAGCTCGCAGCCCAACTTTTGCAGCCACGCGCGCCTACACGATTAGTCCCCATGCAGGTGGCTTACGCCATACATCTGCGCCTAAGGTATCGCAGTACGCTTCTACTCTCTCTCGTCTCCCACACACCAGACAGCCCATGGACGTGCCGACGCTCTCGATCACGACCGATCCGGTCACGCAGCGTAAGGTTATCAACGGCACGTATTGCATAAGTAGACGCATTGGCGAGGGTCAGTTTGGAAAAGTGCTCCTCGCGGAGGTGTTCAGAGACTCCGCATTTCCCCTGTATCAGCCCCCCAGCCGACATCTGCTGGAAACTGGCCGTAGTTTTTTCCGAAGAGGGCTGGAGGCTGCATCTGCATCGCCTGGTGCGAGCAAAAGCTCTAGGCCGGGCTCTGGGTCGAGTCTTCAACCGCCTATTGTTCCTGGAGTCGGGGCTGGTAGCGGTGGCTCCAGGCTGGGGTCGCGACCCGGATCGCGGCCGGGTTCACGCCGGGGATCCCAGGCAGAGGCGGTTCAATGGTCTTCACCTGCATCGGCTTCCGCTGCTGCGGCATTGGGAGGAGGAGGAGGAGGAGGAGGAAACGGTAGGTCGCGGACCGGTTCGAGACCAGCTTCTGGCTCCAGCGGGTCGCTTATGAGCTCTCCCGCACTTGAGAGCTCTGTATGGACACAGGGGTCGCCGACTCCGGCGATCTACAGTGCCAATAGCATGGGATCTGGCGGCAATGACGGGCCCACATATGTAGCTGTGAAAACCATCAATCGGCTCGAGAAACACAAGCTCATAACACGGACATACCTTTCGCACACAACCAAAATCAAGCGCGAGATTGCCATCATGAAGGAGTGTAACCATCCGAACGTGGTGAAACTTTACCAGGTGATTGATGATCTCAAGTTTGATAAGATTCTTCTTGTGCTCGAGTACTGTCCCTACGGCGAGATCGACTGGAAGCTCTACAACCACTACAATGAGAAAAACCTCCGCCAGGGCAATGGCGGGCTCCCCATTAATAAGATTCTCCGCGACGTGGTAAATGGACTCGATTATCTCCACCGCATAAAGAAAATCATCCACCGAGACTTGAAGCCGCTGAATTTACTCATCAGCGAAGACAAAACAATAAAGATCTCGGATTTTGGCGTGAGTTTGATTTTGGAGAATAATGCCAACGATGATCGTGAGTTGGGGAAGCTGATGGGTACACCGGCATTTTTCGCTCCGGAGTTGTGTCAGTTTGTGAATGGCAGGTACTCGATGATTGAGGATACCGCTGCCGCGGCAGACGCCGCTGCGAAGGCTGCAAGAGAAAAGTCTGCTGCTCTAGCTGCCGGGAAGAGTCACTTAGGAGCCGCTGGCGGCTCTGGAACTACTAGCTCGGGTACTGGCAGCAAAATCGGACCCGCAATCGATCTCTGGTCACTTGGTGTGATTCTTTATTGCCTTATATTCCACACACTACCCTTTTCAGGCAACAACGAGTTCCAGCTTTTCAAGAATATTGTGACACGGCCGCTCCGGTTTCCTAAAGTACGGCAATCTTCGCAGGTGACTGCAGACGATATTGAGGAGCTTGCGCTTCTTGAGGATCTCATAAGCAAGCTTCTAAACAAAAAACCAAGCGAACGCATTGACCTACAGGCAATCAAAGAACACCGCTTCACCACGTACGACTTGACCATGGAAGAGAGAAAGGAGTTCATCGACTTTAATAAGAGATATGACCCACCACAAACAGGTGGTAGCGCCACGCTACAAAAGATCAAGAGATTGTTTGGGGCTAGTGACCCCAAGACTGCAACCAGTGGTGGATCGACAATCGCGATTGACAAGGAAGAGAGGAAAGTGGATCCAGAAAAGTTGGAACCAGTGGACGATCTATTGGATAGTTATTTTGACGACTCGTCGTCGTTCGGGTCGTTGGAAGAAGTCGAAGATGATGATGACGACAACTCCGAAGTTGGCATGGAGACGGCACGCGAGACGCGCGACATTTTGAGTACACTAAGCACCAAGACGACGTTAGCAACGGACGAGCAGGAGCACGTATCCTCGTTGGCTGCACCAGCAGACACCTCGCGTGTTCGCGACTGGAGTCCATCATCCCCACCTCCTGCGTCCGTCGGGTCTTCTTCGATGTCAGCTCCTGGGTCTAAGACCGCGTCTCCATCGAAATCTGCACTGTCGGGGTCGGTATCGGCCTCTGGGACTATCCCTACACTCAAGTCCATCTCATCGTCGTCCCTCTCATCGCGGCACAACCTTGCGCCCATACTTATATCGTCGTCTTCCGACGCCCTCCCGTCCCCTCAATTTGCCAAACCGCGCACAATATCAAGCCCCACAGCAAGCATATCGAGCATATCGAGCAACGTGGTAACTATTGGAGCTGGCTCTCCAACAGTGTTTAAAAACATGTTGAGTCCCTCGCGTAAATTTTTCTCCCGACTAAAGGGTCGCAAGCAGGAGACCAAACGTGAACCCACAATCAACTCACTCTCAGATGGCGCTGGTGCTCCAACTGGCATTGGTGGCGCCACGATTGGCAGCAACCAAGTTCCGTCGTGGCCCACTGACTCGGAGAGTTATGGCGACATATTCCGTCCACCGAACGTGTTGGGCGGTGGCAGCATCACTGGTGGCACTGGGGGTAATGGCAGCACACCTTCATCACGCAAAAACTCATTTTCATCAACACGTTCGACGGGGCTCTCGCGGATCACTTCGTCTTCATCGTCGCTCAACCTCAACGGATACCTTACGGATGATGCATTATCGCTCCATTCAACGCGTAACAGCAATTCGAACTCCCTCAAGTACAAGATCGATCCCGAAAGCTCCTCGGATAACGAGTCGTACAACGAAGATGCGGACGAAACACTCACCACAGAACGTATTGTTCAGGGGTCGCTGAAACTTAAGCAAAAGCTCAACATGAACGATTATTTGGACCGATTAGACTAGGTTTTGAGGGTGTGACAACTTTCTTAAACGGGTGCATTAACTTTGGAGTCGCATGAACGTTCCTCCGGTAGGCCCGTCATTATTCTGATATAGACACTAAAATCGCATATCCCGGTAACGGGAAATAAACACTATAGACATATTGATTTGACGACCCAAATGGTCGTCTCTAAGGCACAAGCGGAGTCTTATCTAGGTTCAAGCACCATTACTCGCCGATAGGCATTGTTGTGAGGCAACTAGACTTAAAGTCTACGTAGAAGATAACATTAGTGCCAATCTCCCACTGTGTCATAGACGAGAGATTTCATAGACGCAGCTACGGAATGTTCTTTTCTCTTGCATATGGAAGACTGGTGAAATTGCCGAGGTGCATAGAGGAATGGTGGGGATGTTAGGGCCATGAGGCTGATGATTAGGACAATAGCACATCAAGGGAGGGGAGGGGGGGGTAGTGAGGGGTATACAGAGGATCGAGGGGATAGAGGGGGATCTGGCGAAGATCAATAATGAGACTAGCAGTAGGAGAGACCATCGCCAAGCTTTACAGAAGCGGCACCGATGGGATGGACATATAGGCACGTCATACACCAACAAAGGGGAATGAAAACAGACGGTTGAGTTAAAAAGTGAGCAGAGAAGAACGACGCGTGTAGGCTGTAGGCACACGCACACCTCGTCGAGGAGCTGCAACGCACCAGCAAGCCACTCCGCAGTCCCACAGACAACATGGTCGAGGACGCGCAACGCACTAGCGAACCGCAGTCTCAGCCATAGCGGTAGGAACTATTGTCACAGGACAATGAGTATGAGGGGGAGTAAGGAAAATAAATAAAGTGATTGCAGCCATTCAGCAAACTTTAAAGCGCGAAATGCGACCAAAAGAAGAGAGAAAAATAATTCAGAGGTGCATGGTGCATCAAAATGAAAACAGATCAAACTGGGCAAGGTGGAGGGTACGGCACTGTGTGTGAAGATTTAGTTGAAAACCGGGCGTAAACTCTATTGAGAGGTGACTCTTTTGAGAGGTACGGCGCAAAGGGGAGCGCGGGGGGTTGCATAGAAGGAAATATGCGCCGGAATTGACGACGGTAGCAACGCTCGTGCAGTGGAATGGCGGGAGGTAACATAATGAGAGAAAGGTGGGTACATATACAAGAATAGGTAAGCGTGAAGCCAACGAGAAACATCAACCGGTGTGTGGGAAAGAGAAGGTGGAGGGAGGTAGGGAAGTGGGGGGAAGTGGGACGATGAGTAGGCTTGATGACCGCCTCATCTTGTGCGAAGCAATCACGTTGTCGGCTGAGGGTATACTGCGCGCGAACCCAAGAGTTCTATTTTTTAGAGTGCGCAATCTGGTCGCTGATTCGCAGGACGGCTGCGAGAAACAATAATACGTGGGACGCATTTGGATGCATTTAGCGTCTGTTTACACTTTTTGGACTATTTTTGTGACGTACAGTCGCTAAACGCATTTCTTTTTTTTTAGTTTACTATATTTACCTCTGCAACGGTGTTGTGGCAGTCGGGTACATTTTGTGTTGCACTCGGCTGTTGAGAGAGTGTGTAGTCCCGGAACAACAGCCATCAGGCGCTCCCACGCCATCTCGGAACAACGTTCGCATCTCCACCAATGTTATCGTCGCCGCCACGCCACTGTCATGGTTGCCCTTTTATGTTTGGAAACAACCTCGCATGTACAAACGTATGCACGCAGTTTCAGAAACCCCCATTGCGGCTGGGGCGCGTTTCCTCCCCCCACTCCCAGGGGAGGTTAGTGCCGTCTGAGCTATTGTGCGGCCATGCGCGAGGCAGAGAACAATGTATGGCTAAGGTACCGAACGGAGATACACTTTCGTCGGCATCATTCATTCTGTGGGCACGCACTTCCACAACCCGCGATAAACTCAGTTATGTCTTTGGGGCGGCATATACGGGCCTCCCGTGACTCTCTTTTGAGTGGCAGCTCCCCGTGTGTGCGTCTTCTTTTGTATGAAAGATTCAGCGCGCGAAATATGCTAAGGGCTTAGGGAGGGGCAGTGTTGGCTGAAAAACACACAATCCACCCGGAAAAAAAGAAAAAAACGGCATCTTACCCTGCTCACGCCACCTCAAGGCGGCTGGCACGCAGGAGTAGTACACGCCACCAAGTGTGCGTGACACGAGGCCAAAAGGAAAGTCTGTGTTCGAGTGATAGATGCACCGAGCGAGCTTGCACCCCCTTTGAATCGGTGCGACTTCCAGGTTCCCATCCCCACATCGCAAAGCTTAATGGCCCGGTGAGTTCTTTATTTGTTTGTTTACCTTTCCGCGAATATTTTTTGGACAACTGCTGCATTACGCAGCATCCGGGCTGCTGCGATTGCTACACAATAGCGGCGGAAAATTGAAGGGGAGCGAGTCTTATACAGCGGCAGTTCCATATAATTTAATGTATGCCACGAGAGTGATTCTTCTTCTGAGTAGACGGTAGATTTAACTGTAAGTATGTACTGGGAGACCTCTAGGGTCTTTGTATCACACTCACCGGGTCATTTGTGGCCCTGTGCACCACCGAAGAGACGAAACACCGAGAATCCAGAATCCAGCGAGAATCCATCGTGAGTCGCATCGAATCAGCCAGTCACCAGCCTTTGTCCTTTCCACAACGCCCAAGCAAAACGAGCCCACACTTCCATAGCGCTGGCCCTACGACGTCCTCTCTGACTTGGAGACCACTACGTGGTGCCATATGCTCGAGGCGGCCCAGTGGCCGAACAATCAGTCACTTGGAGGCTCCGTGCACACCTTTTGTGGGCCAGTTCTTGGGAACCGTGTGTCAGCGCAAGTGGGTTAGGCAGGCAGCGAAATTTCGCAACCAATCATTTAAACTTTAGCGCAGCTGCCTGGTCCTGGATTACGAGATGCCCCCACGTCCCCCTCCCGCTGGGCGGCGTGGCCACGCCAAGGTCGCTGAGGAAGGAAGGGATCGATGCAAGCGGAACTCGTAATGGGCATCCTACCGTCAAGCATTGAAAGCTCTTACAATGGGACATAAGCCAACTTGGGCCTGCGAGCGTGCCCTGTCCGCAGCCATGCAGCCGCACTGGGGATCAGCACCCGCTCGTTGCCGCCTCGCTTTTGGCTTTCTCTGCTAAATTCACTTTGCAAGAGTACACGCAAATTCCCACACCAAACACCGGCTGTGAGACCAACTCAAACGGCGAGCTGACGAGTACGAGAAACGATGCAACTGACGGGATGAAACGGATGGGGACGTGCTGACTCGCGCGCCTGGAGTAAGAAACCAGTGCGAATTTGCACCTATGGTCCTGCGCCAAAAATGGCGTGCCTGAAAAAGTCGCATTAGCATTCCAGCAGCCCTCTTTTTTTATTTTTCTGGATCAAAGGCAGACTGGCCCTAAAAGAAAAATTCTCCCCCTAGGCTTACGCAGCTCCCTTCTTTTAACTGTCTCCAACCTGCTCTCTTTTCCCGCACATACTAACAACCAGACTCTGTTGTGTAGTTCAGGGCGTATCGTCTCATAGGCATACGAGTCAAGAGGTCCGCGTGCACGGTCCACTAGACACGGACTTTTAAGGTCTCACCCACAGCGTCAAACTTCCACCTGTCGAAAGGCACGCATTGAAGGCACGCGACAGGCGAGTTCTCACGAGCACCACCCATACATCACGGGCACATAGTCGCCAAAGAACGTAACTGGAGAGTGGAATTGTTCACAATGCTTCTCTCTCCGTCCCATATAGGCTCGTCGTACGACGAGCGGTCCACGGGGCGGTCACAGCAGCACGCAGAGCACTCACCGCAACTTGACACAGACACGGACGCCGATGACACCATTGACGAATCTGACATCCTCGCCAACACCACACGCGAGATCGACACCACTAATAACACCACCCAGTCCACAATTGTCTCCACAGACCCCAAGCGGCGTACGGGGGTCGAGTCGAAAAGAGAGAGACCAAAGTCTTCTTTCTTAGACTCGCCCACTGCCACTTTGCCCAAGAGTTTGACCGATTTCTTGAAGATGTCAAAGTCCTCGGACCCAGAGTCGCAGCTGGGATCAGCCACATCGACTGCTGGTGCCACGGGCACAGCTGCGCCAGGGCAATCATCGCCCATCAAACGTAAGCCCTTCCGTAACCTCACCAACTTGATGCACTCGTTCAAGAAGGGTCTCACGCGCCACACAACCGTGGGGGTCACAAAGCACGACGTGCAAGACGAAATCAACAGCCATCAGGGCCAGGGAGGCCACAGTACAGACGAGTACGCCAGTAGCATAGATGAGGACGATTTGCAGCTGCCAGAACCATACGGGTACTCCTCGCCGCCAAATTCGCCGACGAGGGCAAAGACTTCGAGGCAGAGGCAGAAGCAGCAGCTGCAGCAGTTACAGGCTCAAGGCCTGGCCAAGGACCTGCAGCACAAACAAAAACATCCACTGCTCCACTCTGGAAAACTCGGTCAGTTGGCACTGCACAAGCCAATGCCACGCACGATCCGTCGCATCCAATCCATGTACCACACCGAAAAGGAAAAGCCACCGTCGATGGAGAACAACTCGATCCTCGCACAAACTACAATCAAGCACTTCAAAGTGGACAACGATCTCTTACCGCGCATCGACGAGGACTCGATGTGCGACGTCCTTGCAGGGAAACACCTGGCTGAATTTGATGAGATTATCATTATCGACTCGCGGTTTCAGTACGAGTACGACGGGGGCCACATCAAAGGAGCAGTAAACATTCTGAGCCAGCACGACTTGGAAGAGCGGTTTATAAAGAATGCGCGGCCCGCAAGCGGCAGGCCCGCCCCACTAGCCAATGGTACTGCCAGTGGCACAGCCACTGGAGCTGCCGACAAACGCACCCTTGTAATCTTCCACTGTGAGTTCAGCATCTTCCGTGGCCCCACCATGGCATCACACCTTCGTAAATGCGACCGCATCCTCAACGCATCAAACTATCCAAGACTCACATACCCGGATATAGTTGTCCTCGAGGGCGGATATAAGCGTTTCTACGACAAGTATAAATTCCAACACTGCCAGCCACCAGCATATGTGGAGATGAAAGATATCAACTACCAAAAGGCGTGCGAGGCAGAAATGCACAAGGTGAGACAAGCAAGCAAGCTCACAAGAGCAAAATCTTATAACCAATTTGGCCTCTCACAGCTGCAACTGCAGCTGCAATTACTGCTGCAAAAATCTATATCTGGCCTTGGAATTCAACGTCCAAAGTCGTTACAGCACAACAGGCTGTCATCGTACACGACAGTAACATCGCACAGCGA
This sequence comes from Dujonia schatavii, assembly GCA_003707405.2. Taxonomy (NCBI): domain Eukaryota; kingdom Fungi; phylum Ascomycota; class Pichiomycetes; order Serinales; family Debaryomycetaceae; genus Dujonia; species Dujonia schatavii. Next base: position 218,277 of record PPIY02000014.1, on the reverse strand, counting down.
GAATCTCAAGATTTTGAAGCGTCAAAAGAGTATTAACAATCTCAACAACAGTACTCTGTGTCAGAACCTTAGTATAAGTGAGGGTGGCGAAGAAGAAGGTAGAGAAAGATCTTCGACGTTTCTGTATTCTGAGGTGTTTGGTAGCCCTCGTTCCCATGCTAATACCAATGGCTCTGGTTCCGGCTCCGCCGCAGGCGGATCCACTGCCGTAGTTGCTGCAGCTGGTCCATTGGCTTCGCCAAACTCAGTTTCCACGCCATTCTTGGACTACGACTCCACCTTCCAACCCCCATCGGTCTTTAAAAGTCACAGCCTGGTTCCTCTGGGCAGCCTGACTCTGACTGGACCGGGACTCAGACACTCATATCTTTCATCATCGTCCATCAATTCATTTCTGTCGATCTCAGACCAAGCATCTGCGTTTCTGTCGACCGACTCACTTAGCGAATCTTACTCCTCGCCTGTGTTGGAGTTTTCAGATATATTCCCCGACTCGCTGTCATGCCCTACATTGACGAGCTGGAAGGGTGCTAACTATACTTCCCTGATGGGTACCACCGCTTCTTCGTTGTCCTCTTCATCCCTGGTAGTAACCAAGAAACCCCCCACTGCATTACCCCAAGCGCCTCCACTTGCGATGGCGCGCGGGGACAGGGCCATGCCCGTACACCAGTTCAAGTTCCCGCAGCAGAGTCTCAAGCTGAAGAGCTCTCGTAGCAGACTTAACAACACTAATATCAAGGATGCCACCCTCAGCATCAACACATCCACAAACAGCAGTGCCGCGTCGCTTTTCAACGGCACATCTTCTCCTTTAATCTCATCGCCATTGTCTACGATCACCCCTGCGTCTGACTCGGCACGAATTCTGAGTATCTCTTCTATCATCGATCCCATCAACGACACTCCCGTGGACTTCCTGGTACCAACCAAAAACGCATCGTCAAAGCACGTGAGGGGATCAGGACTGTTCTGGTCTAGCGGGTGCTACAACTTTGCGATTGACATCAATGAAGTTGACGAAGAGGAAGATACTGAAGGTGATGGCACCTTGACTGAAATCAAGTTGATGCAAAATCCGTTTGAACAACTTTAATATGCATAATGAACATTTAGCAAAGCGAAGGCCCGGCCCCGGCCATTGTAGCCAGTAAATCATATAAAGAGAGTGTAGTACCAAATGCAACTCTTTCGTTTGTGCCACTTGTAGAACAAAGGACCTACTCTGGTCTCAAAGATGTTTATTTTCTTCTCACTTTAACACTTTTTGCAGCCAATATGTTTTAATGAGTTCCTGAATAATTTCAGCCCCATAAACAAGAGAAAGAGCGAACTAATAGGACGACTGAATACATGAAGGAGCCCAGTAAATTAGGACCATTATCACAAATGCATCCTACTACGAGAGGGTCAAGAGGCTCTGATACAAGAGGTTTAAAGGTGAAATATGAACTCAAATTTTATTCTTATTGAACATTTCTCATAATAAATACTTAGATCTTGGACTTGTCACCGAGAAGTCTCACAGCAGCAGCACTGACGGCAACGGTCTTTCTGTCAAGAACATGCACGCGGAACGAGATGATGTCGTCCTTCTTCCAGGCAACAATCTTCAAAGTCTCACCTGGGAAAACGATACCACTGAATCTTGCCTTCATCTCACTGATTGGACCAAACTTATCCAACAAAACCTTACAAGACATACCGTAAGTGCACATACCGTGTACAATTGGCTTTGGGAATTTGGCACCCTTTGCAAATTCAGGGTCAATGTGCAATGGGTTTCTGTCTCCAGTCAATCTGTACAAGGTGGCAGCATCAATTGGAACCTTGATCTCAGCAGTGAAGTCTGGCTCTCTGTCTGGTGGAGCGAACAGGTTGGTGGCAAACGAAACTCTGTCAGCGAAAGTCTTGGTGTCACACTGACAGTCTCTGATGAAGTAAGTTGCTTCGTTCGAGAACACGAGCTCATTAGTCTTCACATCGTACGACTTTGACCCTTGGACAACAACAACACTGGTACCCTTTTGAGCAACTGCGATTGGATGGAACTCAGTTCTGATCGATGTCTCAGTTGGAATTGGGAACTTGTCAATCTTGATATAGTGCTCACCGTGCAAGAGCATCATTGGGTTGAAGTTCTTCAACAAAGTGGTGAATGCGAGTTGCGAGCGTCCAGAGTTAAATGTTGGCAAGTGACCGAATGTTGGGACAACTTGGAAATCAGCGTCGTTCTCGTAGGTGTACTTCAACTCCTTAGAGTTAGCTCCGACAGCAATGTTGTAAAGAATCACCTCTCTGTCTGCATAAGTGAAGATTGGTGGCTCCATGTCATAGCCTTCGTCATCGTCGTCGTCGTCATCATCATCCTCATCTTCATCATCATCGTCATCGTCATCTGGGTCAACAGCAGACAAAATAGCCATAGACGATTCGGTGGTAGTCTTTGGGTTAACAGTCTTGGATGAGAAGTCCGTGATTTCCTTGATGTGGTCCCTGATGAACTCTGGGGTAATGTGCTCGTCAGTGCTGACGGCACCTCTGGCTCTCTGCCATCTAGTGTTACCGATCCAGCCTCCACCACATTCAAAGGTCTCTCCAGTAACTGGGACGTCGTCCTGAGCCAAGAAAACAAGTAAAGGAGCAACCTGGTCGGCATGGAACAAGTTCATGTCCTCCTTTCTGAACACAGTCAAGGTCATGGCAGTTTCAGCGTGAGGAGCAACAATGTTGACCTTGATGTTGTTCTTGGCACCTTCGATGGCCAATGTTCTCGAGAAACCGAGAATCGCCAACTTTGCGGCAGCGTAGTTAGCTTGGCCGAATGAGCCGTAGATACCAGAGGTAGAGGTGATATTGATAATACGACCGTATCCCTGCTCCAAAAAGACTGGCCAAGCCAACTTACACAAAGAGTAGGTACCGTTAACGTGTACTCCGAGAACCTGGTTCCATTCTTGGTCAGTCATCTTGGCGAAAGAACGGTCTCTCAAGATACCGGCATTGTTGATCAAAACGTCAAGTCTTCCGTACTTGTTCAAAACATTGTCGATGATCTTTTGTGCGCCGGTGGCAACGTCGTTGATGTCACCGTGTGCCTCACCACCGTTTTTCTTGATTTCCTCTACAACGGCAGATGGGTCCTTGAAATCGTTAACGACAACCTTGGCACCGTATTTGGCAAAGAACAAAGCGTAGTCCTTACCCAATCCAGCACCAGCACCGGTGATCAAGACAACCTTGTCCTTCAAAGAGATCTTGGATACTCCAGAGTCGTCATTTGGTGGCAACTTCTGTGCAGCCTTGATCAATGTGAGGTAGTCCTGCACCTGTGTCGGGTGCTGGGTTCTCAAGTATGATGGTTTGTCACCGTCGGAGAAGTCATTGATTTCGTCAAATCTTTTGGCAACGGCTTCAGCGGTGTAAGTCTCACCAGGCTTGAACAAGGCACCTCCGGATCTCTCCCATCTAATCTGGGCAAAGAAACCGGCAGCAACCTCAAAGATCTGACCAGTGAGCTTGTTCTCGTCAGAGGTCAAGTACAACACAAGTGGGGCAATCTTTTCTGGCGACAACTTCTCCAAAATGTGAGGAGGCAAGATCTTTTCAGTCATTCTACTCTTGGCCAACGGAGCAATAGTGTTGGCAAGAATATTGCTCTTGTAACCCTCCTTGGCCAAAGTTTCAGCCAATCCAACAAGAGCCAACTTGGCTGCAGAGTAGTTGGCCTGTCCAAAGTTACCGTACAAACCGGCTGGAGAGGCAGTGTTGATGATTCTACCATAGTTTTGCTTCTTGAGGTATGGCCAGGCGGCCTTGGTCACTTTGTAGGCACCGTTCAAGTGCACGTCCAAAACGGTCTGGAAGTCCTTGTCTTGCATCTTCTTGAACTGAGCATCACGCAAGATTCCGGCGTTGTTGATGACAATGTGGACAGTGCCGAAATTCTTGACGGCAGTCTCGACAATCTTTTCTCCGTCCAAGACATTGTTGTAGTCAGCAACGGCAATACCGCCAGCGGCCTTGATTTCGTCGACAACAACGTCTGCAGCCTTGGAGTCACCACCTTGGCCACCGAGCGTGCCGCCAAGGTCGTTCACAACCACCTTAGCACCGCGCTTGGCAAACTCCAATGCGTAGTACTTTCCGAGACCACCTCCGGCCCCGGTAATAATGACAACTTTGTCTTTGAATGAAATTTCAGACCTGTTAGTTAGTATTGTGTTCAATTATCCGGTGCTTCTGGCGTTGAAGCTAAATGCTCGCACGTGGCTCACCTGGGGACAATGGCCAGTCCACAGAAAGCGTAGAAGCCACAGAAAGCGTGCGCTCTTCCTGCTACAAGGGCTGCAACCACACGTTTTGTGCACCCCGCCACAAGCCATTGGCCAACAGACTGGCAACAATAAATACATACATTTTACTCCTTTATTAGCAAAAGAGGAAAACAACTATAATATCTAGTATTATACTGAAGAGAACAAAAAAATTTCAAAAATCTGGGGAAGGGGCACCATGTATTATATATATGGGGGAATTTTTCTTTTTCACTTTCTGCGGGGTTATCCTGTGAACGCACATACTGCATGTGGACATACCGAGGCATACTTTATCCGTGAACCACCCGACTGGTGCTTTCGATCGGTGTGCTGCTGGGTCCGTCAGTTAAGCGTGGCCGTAACCGTGAGGAGGGGAGGGGGGCCTGTAGCAGATGTATCGTAAAGATTCTGTCCTCTATTCGCAAAACCGTCTTGCTCGTGCTCCCGATTCTAGCGTCTTTCATAGACAGTACCCGCTGTCCCCTGCATGTACCGGAACCAGAGTCACTGGCGTCTATTGTTTCAGGCTTTTCGTTTTGCCATGCCCAAACGTTCACCCGACGACATTGAAATTCTTTCTGCTTGTTTCTGCCTATTTCAAGCCCCCCCTCCCGCAGCCACTAATTGCGTGGACTGTTGCAGATCCGAGGATCACATGTCCACGCGCGGGTATATGCAGGGCGAATCAACTGGGTTCCGATTCCTCAGCAGCCGTCTTGTGGTCACCATGCTTTGCTCGGTGCCGGTATGTACGTCTGGGGGACCGGGGCGGCGAACTATGTCGAGACGCACGCAGGTGGGGGCGTCGACGTTCTACCGCAGTAGATGGCGTTGGAGGGCGCGCTTGCAAGCGGTTTGTCTGCCCGCGCTTGCTGGGTATATCTTTTAGCGGAGGGGACCGCGGTAAAGCAAATAGCCGAGCAACAAACCCCAGACTCTGACGCAAACCTTCGAGCCTCCCAGTATCTGTCAAAAAAAGACAAACAAACCATCGACTCGGTTTTCTCGGCCGACCTCATCGTGGTAGACAATCATAACCATGAGAAATGAAGGCCAGCCGTTGAGCTAGCCGTTGAGCCAGTGAATTTGGGCTACGCTAACACTCAAGTAGACCGAAGTGTGAGCAGATTAGCGCGGACGAAAATGTGGACCCAAAATTGCTGCTGCACCCCAGATTTGCCATGAGCCTAGACTGTGACTCGCAAAAAGTAGCCGAGGAGTGCATTATCGCCTGCTCGTATATATAAGCTCGTGAATCACTTGAAAACATGAGTCTTTGCTACGCAGTGTGGTTTTTGTCAGGTAGACGTCATGGAACCTGGTGTCGGCCCCTACAAAGTGCGTGAGTCGTTTCCTAGCCATTGTGCAGTCCACATCTTGCACGCCAGTAACACTACACTAAGAGAGGACTGCTCTCTGGGGTCTCTCTCGGTCTGACGGGCAGTCTGATTGTATCTACGGCTTAAGTAGAATCATCCTGTGAAACCTTCAAAGCTCGATCTTCAGTGGCTGCCTGCTTTCCCTTCGTCCCACTCGCATCCTTGTCGCCGGCCCGTGCATCTCCATGAAATTTCCCTACTGGGAATCAGTAGCCGCCCGAGTCTGCGACCCACCAACACCCACCAACACCCTCCTAACACCCTCCTAACAACCTCCCTAGCCCTAAGAACCGGCACTCCTCCACATACTGTCTCATTATCACTGGGTCACAGCACAATTCCTGCTCAACCAATGGTTATCCTGACCCAATCTTGGGGTAAAATTCGGGCGCTGGCTCCCCAGATGTCCGTCGCCAAGTGCTCGAATCTATCCCCACTAAATTTTTCTAAGATCTTGCGCTTTTTTTTTTTTTTTTGGCTGATCATTAGCCTCACGCCTTCCCTTCGTCTTGTCAGTGTACTCTTCAATTCGACAGTTATCCGCTTCGATCTGTCTTGATATTGAGCATCACTTCTGTACTGCGCGCGTGTGTAGCGATTTCGTAGTAAAAGTAAAGTCCCGACACTCAGAATGGGACCAGCTCCGAGCCCTCCTAATGTGCCCCTTCACACGGTGCCCTCTTTGGATAGAGGAGTACCTAGGACAGATGAGAGGACGGCATCAGCAACAACTACTGATGCAACATCACTGATGGAGCCGTTAACAGAGCAAAAGCCCGAAAGCGTGACCACTACCGAAAAGACCTCATCTGCCTCAACTGACACCAAAACACCACTGGCAAAAGAAGGCAGTCGTTCCAGCGGATCACGTAGCCGCAAGACAACTTCCTTCACCTACAAACCATTCGAATGGTATCGGCTTCTCATCTACGACTTCTTTCTCTGGTGCTTTTCGATCATTTTTGACTGCTTCTTCCGAGAGATTCGTCCTCGTGGTGCGTTTCGACTTCCCCGTTCGGGGCCAGTCATCTTCGTGGGAGCACCGCATGCCAACCAGTTTGTGGATCCGATCATTTTGATGAATCAGGTAAAGCGGGAGGCTAATAGACGGATTTCGTTTTTAATTGCTGCCAAGTCTTATAAACAGAAAGTGATTGGTCATTTGGCTGCGTGCGAGTTGTCGATCCCCGTTGTTCGTCCGCAAGATAACTTGCTCGCTGGCACAGGTAAGATCTACGTCCCCTTCCAGGACGAGGGGAAGCCTGATTTTGACCCCTGCCTCATTTATGGTAGAGGCACCAACTTCACCAAGGACTGCCTGTTGCACGGACTTATTGCGTTGCCACAGTCATTGGGTGCGTCAGAGATTGTGGAAATCATCTCAGACACCCAGATTCGCATCAGAAAGGAGTTCAAAAACTCTGAACAAGTGCGCAAGCTCCTTTCCAAGGGTACGTCGTTCAAAAGCGCAGACAAGGTGGACCAGAAACAAGTGTACCAGATGGTATTCCAGCATTTATCGCACGGCAACTGCTTGGGGATCTTCCCCGAAGGCGGATCCCACGACAGGACTGATTTACTTCCGCTTAAGGCTGGTGTAGCCATTATGGCTCTAGGTGCCATGGATAATGACCCAACTTGCAACGTGAAAATTGTTCCCTGCGGTATGAACTACTTCAATGCCCACAAGTTCCGGTCACGCGCAGTGGTGGAGTTTGGTAATCCGATCGAAATCGGCGTTGATTTGGTGAAGAAATACAAAAACCCCGAGACAAACAGAGAAGCAGTCAAGGATTTGTTGGATATCATCACCACAGGTTTGAAGGCAGTCACGGTTACCTGCGACGACTACGAAACTCTAATGGTTGTGCAAGCGGCCCGGCGGTTGTATGCGGGCAACTTCGCCCAGTACTTACCCCTTCCCCTCGTTGTAGAGATGAACAGAAGACTTGTCTTGGGATACCAGACGTTTCAAAACGAACCCAAGGTCCAGGAAATCAAGACCAAAATCCTCAACTATAACAAGTTGTTGAAGCAATTGTACCTCCCTGACCACCACGTAGAGGACTGTGACGAGCTGCACAAGTTCCGGGTGATTCCAATCTTGATATTCCGCTTTTTCAAGTTGGTCGTGTTGGTGATATTGTCTCTCCCTGGGGCCACACTTTTCAGCCCTGTGTTTTTGTGCTCCAAGATTGTCTCCACACAGAAGGCAAAGACGGCGTTGGCCAACTCTACTGTGAAAATCAAGGCCAACGATGTGGTGGCAACATGGAAAATATTGATTTCAATGGTTTTTGCTCCACTTGTGTACAGTTTCTACGCAACCATTGGAACCTGGTACTACTACAAGAGTGAAACAGTGTACTTTCAATTCTTGGCTAACTTGAACTTGGTTTTGCTCTGGCTCGCCTTGTACATGTGCGGTGTCTTTGTAACATATGCTGCTCTCGTAACGGGAGAACAGGGAATGGATCTTTTCAAATCGTTAAGACCACTCTATCTTTCCATCACATCCGGAGAATCTCTCAAGGAGTTGAAACGGTTCAGAGATGATTTGTCAGAAGAAATTACAAATTTGGTGAACACATTTGGACCAGAATTGTTCCCGAACGATTTCAACTTGCTAGAATTGAAGGACCAACTCAAGGTGAAAGACGGAGTGGACTATGTCGATAGCGATGAAGAAGAGGAGAGAAAAACCCAAGATTTACGCCAACGCAGACTCAACAGAAGAAAAAGCGAAAAGAGAGCGGCAAGACTCAAGGAGAGGAAAACCGCTGCGTCAGAAGTCTCAGAGTCCACAGTTCCTTCCAGTACAACTGCTACTACCACGACTACGGGTCTTGGTGACGACACAACAGAAAGTGGACTTCTGCTTGAAGACAAGCACTCATCTTCAGTTTCAGATGGTATTTCGTTGATGAACTCTGACAACTCACTCACCAACATCCCAATGTTTTCCGACTATCAATTACACATGAATGCGAAAAACCCAGACTTTGATGTGGGTGGCATCTCTGCAGATCCACTGAGTGTGTCAGTCGCGGACGATTTTAATTTCCACATCAACCACAGCAATAGACCGTCCAGCATGAGGTTGAATGAGCACAGTAACAATTCATATCAACATCACTATGTGAATCAAAACATTCACAGTCCACATTTGTCACTGGGACAAGGTACCCCAGCCTTGTCGAGAAACTCATCCAGCAGCCACATTGAATTGAATTTCGGAAATTTGGCTCGCCAATCACCAAAAAAAGAAAAGATGAAATTAAGTGACAAGATCAGAAATAAGGTAAGAGAGGGAAGAAAGAAGATGTCTGGAAAGGACGAGTAGCACCACTAATTTAGCACCCTAATGCATGTTTGTTTTTAGTTGTTTAATCATGGCTAGCTATGTATTTGTACCGACTGTCTATTGCTAAGAGTTCACGGGAATGAGCTGAGGCAATCTTCGTATTACCCTAGCAGTCTACATCCCATACGTTGCTGCTCAGTAGTTTGTAAAATGACGTCAGGGGGAGGGTCCGCCGTGAAGGAAAATTTCAGTAAACTCTCTGCATCTTTTTATTGACTATTCATTCATGGTAAACGATTTATATATGAGTTGTGGTTTTCAGTACAGAAAAATCAAACCTTTCCTCTAGCTCTAAGGCCATTGAAAGTGGCTACAATTGCCTCCTCAGCAGAGATTGGGGTCCAGTCGAATGTCTTCTGAGCCTTCGAGCTGTTCACTATAGTGCTCAATCCGAGGAATGGTACTGCTCCACGGACAGATGGCATAAAGTAAGAAGCAAACCTCACCAATAAGCTGGGAAGCTCTTTTGTGGGCAAGTTGTTATATACCTTGTCATCCTTGGAAATGTTTTTCCTGATATAGTTTGCAAAACCAAGAAAACTTACTTCACCATCCTTACTGAGCAAGAGGAATCTTTCGCCGTCTGACTCTTTGTTAGTGAGTGCTTGAACGTGGATCTTTGCCACGTCTCTGATATCGACAACTCCAATATTGATTTTTGGAGCACCCATTTTGGATTCACCATTCGCCACAGTTTCGATAATATCTGTCGACGACGAAGAGGAGTTGCTGTCAGCTACAATGGGACCAAAAATTGCCACTGGATTGAGTGCAGTAAGGGCAAACTTGGAATTATGTGTCTTGACATACTCCCATGCCGACTTCTCAGCTATCGTTTTGGATTTAATGTATGCGCTCTTGATGTTGTTCACGTCAGTCCACACCAGCTCGTCAACTTTCGAATGGTTTGGGTGTCCAAACCCAATGGCACCAAAGGTGGATGTTAACACTATTTTCTTGACACCGCCAACTTTGTCTGCGGTTCTCAACACTAGCAACGTTCCCTCTTTGGCTGGCTTGATCAACTCATTTTCATCTTTGGGCTCTAACAAGGGGAAAGGAGAAGCAACGTGAAGTATATAATCCACTCCGGTAACAGCCTCATCCCAGCCCTTTTCAGAAGTCAAGTCTGCGGCGAAAAAAGTCAACTTGGAGTCCACTGTCTCCTTGTCTAATTTTGAGGATGTTTTGAGTATAGAGTTTTTCAACGCTTCAGCCTTTCCAAGGCTTCTAAGAGTGGTTCTCACCGTGTAGCCCTTTTCAAGGGCCTCAATTATACAGAAGGTACCGACGTAACCGGTACCACCAGTTACTAAAACAATTGCCATTGTGGATAATCAATGAATACTAAGTAGGCTGAAGAAAAAGAATGGTAGAGAGGTGTGTAGGGAGAAAAGGCGCCTTGCTTTTATAAGATAGGGCACATCGGATTTACCTGCTTTTGGACACACCCAAAGCCCTCTGCTGCATGTGATATAAAATTATTATGAAAAAGGCAAAAGCCGAGCCGAGATGCATCTCAGCGTGTGATGCGGTAGACTGACTGCCCCTTACGAGCCGTGCCACATAATGACAGTCTGCGTATACGTAGGGCGCCGAACTGTTTGACACGTCACAAGCAGACCTAATCGGTTTTAACCCAATCAAGCAGTGTTCAATGCAGCCGCCGGAACATGTGTGTCCAGTTCCGGCATAGCAGCCGCCGGAACATATGTGTCTAGTTCCGGCCCTTGAATCGAAGGAAGTGGGCTTAAAAGCGAAAATGAGCGAGATTAGAAGCGGGCAACTTTCGGTGCTCCCAAGTGTATCGATATACTGGCTAATTTCTCGCATCTCGCCCTAGCGGTGACTTTTATCCCCTGGCACTGAGTATGTCCTTTTCGAAGCTATGAGGCCGCGCTATCCAGGACCGAATTGATGGCTACATTGATTTGTCCCTTCTATTGATTTGTCCCCGCGAGTGTCCTCTCAGGGTCATCTTTTGCAAACAAAGGAATCATCCTTGAGGGAATAAGCCACTGCCCAATATAAATTCACTAGTGGCGAGTTGTTACCCGACTTCAAACACGTCTCCTACAGCTACAAGAGATTGGTCTACATGTAGCTCCACTTTTCGTATATTGTGTTAGTTGACACTTGCCTGCTTCTGGTACATTTCCGAGATTTGGTCAGACGACGTCGCGTCTTCAATGCCCTTGTCGTCTCTGATTCGCATAAATCTTGGGAATCTCAACGAAATGCCCTTTGAGTATTCATTGTGTGCAGCCTTGTATACCGGGCTGAGCGACAAGTCAGCAGTTAACACCTCGAAGAGTGTTGTTGGCTCAAACCACACATCGGGCAGTGCGTTGGAGTTGTTTGAGTCGTACACATAGAACGGCTTTGGCCGTGATATCTCTGTTTGTTTCAACTTTTCGTAGAGCTCTGCAAGCTGCTGTTCGGAGAACCCAGTTCCGATTTTGCAGGTTGTTTCGTATTCTCCCGTGTCTTGGTTGTAAACCGCCAAGAGAAATCCGCCGTATGTACCTGTACGCTTTCCCTTCCCAATGTATGCCCCTACAACCACCAAGTCTAACGAATCTCCTACTCCGGCGAGGTAATCCTTCTTCAATTTCAACCAGTTACGAGACCGCTTTGATGGCTCGTAATACGACTCCTTCCCGTTGAGCATCTTGACCATGAGCCCCTCACAAGAGTCCTTGACGGACTGGTCCAAGAATTGCTGCAACTCATCCAAGTTGGACGAGTTTCTTTGAGTCGCAAACTGCAACTTACCCTTGATGGCGGTCAAGTTTTCAAACATCACTGCCCTGCGCTCGGCAAGCGACCTTGTGATGAGCGAGTCCCCATTGAAGTACAAAATGTCGAATATGAACAAGCAAATATGCACCTTGATGTCCTTCTCGTCCACAGCTTTACGCTTTCTGGTAGAGAGGACTTGAAAGGGGAGGATCTTTTCCGCTGTAGCGTCCCACGCCACCACTTCGCAGTCGAGAATAAGAGAGCTGGCTTGGTTATTCCCCGTATCGCGCTTGAAAACATCATTGACCACCCCCACCAAGTCTGGGTATCTCTGCGACATGTCTTCGCTGTTTCTCGAGTAAACCTTCACCTGCCCATCAAAGTAATGAATCTGCGCTCTTTCGCCATCGTACTTGTACTCACAAGTGAACTCTTCCCCTTGAAACCGATCCAATACCTCGCTGATGGATTTGGTCGGTTTGGCCAACATGGGTTTGAGTGGTATCCCGGGCGTCAACTGACAGTGCAGCAAAAGCTCGAATATACCGTATTTATAGGCATTTTCTATTATAATATCGTAGTTAGGAATGGTGGAGAAGGCTTCACGGATGATTTCTTCAGCCTGCGCCAACTTTTCAGCGGAAACTTTTGGAAGCAGCAGCAGCAGCAGCAGCAGCAGCAGCTTTTGGTGTTTCTTCTGCAGTTCGAAAAGAACAAACGCCTGTCCCAAGGATATAAGTACCGTCTTTTCTGCCAATCCGATCCGCAATTTACCCTCCAAGGAACGAATCAAAAACTTCGCTTCGTTTCCCTTTGGGTCTGCCGCTGTCAACATCTTGTTGATTATACCAATTTTCTTAGACTGCGAGTCCTTTCCCGTGGACTTTGCTATTTTCGTCAAGTTTGAGAAAACTGTGCTTATGTCCAAGGGCGTGGGTTTGAACATTGTAGGTTGACCTGATCTGGACTTTTCAGCCACAATCCCCAAATCTCCGTACTCCTGGAAATCCTTCTTGATCTTGGCTGGTGCGCGCCCGTAGCACTCGCCAATGGTACGGATCAAGAGCGATTCGCCCAATCCCAACTCCAAGTCAGGCTCGTAGTCTGGGCCCAACCGGTTGATGCAGAGATACACCACTTTTGTGAGCATCTTGGGGTCGTTTGTTTGGCGTAGCACGTCCAAAAACATGTCTGTCACCAACGCTGCAATCGCGAGCCGTGACGATGTGCCCTCCACCTTCTCGAACAATTTGGTGAGTTTGGAGTACGGTATGATGCTGGAACCTTTGGAAGGGCTACTATCCGAACCGCTGGCTTGACCCTTTGTAGGTGACTTCACAGTAGCATCCACAGAAGAACTCTCACTCGCCGTTTCACCTTCCAGTAAACCCTTCAGCACCTCTTCCGTGAGCTTAAGGAGCTTGCTCGCCTCCTTCTTTGAGAGCAATTCGGAATCGGCCGCAACTGGCGACGCAGTTGCTGACTGTGGGGCATCAGATGTAGGAGGAGTGGCGGCCCTTGGCTCTTTCTTAGCACGCTTAGCGGCGGGCACACCGGAACCTGAAAAAAACCGCGCTAAACTTTGCTGCCGGGGCATATGTAATGGGGATATCGATACTGCTGCCACCTGCCGTGAATACCTTGCCAATTGGAGCTGTTTGATTGCCTGTTGAAGCATGCCCTTGTACGCGTTAGCGTGCTTCTATTTTTCTCTGCGCTTTCTGTCATCGCGCGCGTGTACGCGGCGGCCCCGCAAAAAAACGTCCTGCGTCTGGAGCGCGCGGGCCTCTACTGTAGCGCACAGCCTTGCGGGCCCATGCTCCAGGTGCCGCTCTCGGGACCAGTACTTGCGGCAGTTAGGAGGGCTTCAAAGCGGTGACTTCAGAGAACGGGAGAATCTTATTTCTTTTTTTTATTTCTTTGCTTTTCTTTTTCTTTTGCCGCCGACTGCTACATACTCGCTCTATTTCATTTAGTATTAGTACAAAAGCTTCCCTAGATGGACACGTCCCAGATCCCCTGCGGTCCCTTTTCCTCGTATATGTCGCTGTCTATGAACATCTCGCCGTTGTGGTTCGAGTTCCCTCCGAAAATTTGTTTGGCGTAGATTTCTCCTCCGAGGAAGTACACGTCTTCCCACAGCCCTCCCTTTTCCTTTGGGTTTTTCCACTCTGGGAAGTAGTCCGGGAGCTTTACTGTTTTGATCGACGTGGGGACTTGCAGTGACGTGTAGTTTGAGCTCTCTGAGTCATTTCCTGAGTCACCGGTCTGCTGGTACGCCAAGATGGCTGCGTTCACGCCGTTGAGATCGTCTCCGGACCCGCCGCCGTTCTTGCTGTTGTCGTCTGTGGGTGCGTGCACAAGGTATTCTGTGTGGAGGCGCACAAGGAGCGCGCGCTTGAACCCGGGGATTTTGAATGTGGACCCGACAAAGATCAAGTTGTCGAAACACTCCTGTCTTCTTTCCAAGTTGGGGATTTGCACAATCGATTTGTATACGGCCTCAGCCACCGTCAGAATGAGTCCCTCTGTGCCCTGGAACCGCTCTTTCCCGACCCACACCTTTTCGTTGGTGGTGGGGTCCAAGAAGAAGTTCTTTTCGAGCTCAGTATTTGGCTTTTCTTCTTCTGGGTCTCCGTGTCCGTCTACAGCCTCCGCCTTTTGCACGATTTCCTTGGTGCTACTCAGTTCTGCCACGAGCTTAGCCACGTCGAAGTCGTCGTCGTCGTCGTCGCCGTTGCCACCGCCATTGGCGGCCCCGCCGCCACTACTACCTGCGCCTGCCGCGCCCACGCCTCCCCTGGAAGCTAAATCTGCCATGGAGTAGAACGAGCCGTCTTCGGTGAGCACAACCTCGTATATGCCGCTCTTTTTCAACGCCACCACCTGCTCCTCCAGCAAGTGGGGCAAATTGTGCCGCAACTCGTTGTCAATGAGCTTGCCACCGACACCGGACAAGTACTTGCCTGCAAACTTGATAGACTGGTAGTTTATCACGGGCATCACCTGGACGTTTTCATGGCCGATATTGACCACGCAAGAAGCACTGGAAATACCGAGCGCAAAGTTGGCTGCAGTCAGCAAGTCAACAACGTTGAACGCTGGGAACTCAAGCGACTCAATTACGTACTTGGTCACGGCCTCCGTGGCGTGTCTCAGCCAAGTCAAACTGGACGAAATAATAAGAAGTGGGATCTGGTTGATGGTGATGATCGGGTTTTTGGTGATCACGCTCTGCAAAATCACCTTGAGGAGGTAGTTGAACGCGTCAAGGTGCACAATCTTGCCCCTTTGGATCGGCCGGATCTCGGTCCATGGCTCCTCGTTGCTAGCCTCTGGCTCTGGTGCAGGTGTTGGGTCTGCAGCCGCACTGACCTCGGAGGCCACTGTTTCAGCGGCCGCTGACTGTTCTACCACTACTGAGGCAGAAGCAGCTGCTGGCTCCGAAACACTGCCACTTTCGGCAGTCTCTGCCGCAGCAGAGCCTTCGGTCGCAGCAGGAGCTGCCGTGGTGTCTGCGGTGCCCGACGACGCGTCTGTGGCCAGCGACTTTACCTCTGCGGCTTCCGGCTTCACTTCCACCCGCACAGGCTCCAGCTTGGCCCGCGGCTCGTACCTCGTCGACCGGAAAGCTCCAGAAACAGGGTCCTGGTACACCCGCGAGGGAATCTTGTACTGCGGAGGAGATAGCGTGTCCTGCAACCCGAACGAGAAAATGGTATTCTCGGACCCCGGGTGCACCACCAAGTAGTTGTCTTCCCTGTACAATGGCATGGCTGTGGGGAGAGAGAGAGAGGAGTACAAGCTGCGCTTCTCCTGTGCTCTCTCGGTAAACAAAAAATGCCCTTCCATAAAGTCGTGCGCGCGCCTGCCTGCACCCAAAATGGCTGCGAAATTTTTCAGCTGCTTTTTGCTGCTGCAGCCGGGGGGCACGCCGACGCTACCTTTCTGGGGTATCTATGAGTTTAGTTGATGCCTCCGGCGGCGCCTCCCGGCGAGGGCAACTGCGTTGAGCGGGGCTCCCTTCGGGAGAGGGTGATATGCGCTACAGTGTTGACTAAAGAAATGTGTATAAATAAGAGAGAAGAAGTAGAGTCCGTTCGCAGAACGTGGATGCTAGTAATCGTGGCCGTTCACGTCGGCCACAAACTTGTTGTAGTGTTTCTTTGTGCCGAGGATTGAAGCTTTGCCCGTGTTCAGTCTTGCGAGGCCGAACAGGTCCTCCGATGAGCGTCTCGGGGCCGGTGCTGGTGGTAACGCCTTTTTCCCTCCCACCGTTGTCTCCATTCCTCCCCACATGGGCCTTGTATCGTCGACTAGCGTCACCTCGGGAACTTCTGGAAGCCCGTCTTGCAGGTAGTTGGCGCTGAATACAGGCCGCTGCGGGTGTTTCAGTGCCAGTGGTGGCGGGAGTGGCCGGTGGTGGACTTGCTGCTTCAGGCTGTGAGCGTGGTTGCGGAAAAACTCCTCGAGCGACGGGTCCAGCACGCCGCCTGACCCTGATGACATCTTTTTCTTTTTTGGGATGTCTGTTTGTGAGCGGGGCGGAGCCGCGGGCCTTGACACTGCTGCTGATCTTACAGCCTGCTGTGGTGGCAACTCCGGGATTGGTGGAATTGCCGGCGCCTTTCGAGGAGACGGGTAGAATGGCTTAACGATGGAGAGTCTTGGCGACGACGACTGTGACTGGGGCGCCGCTCCAGTCCCTGGAGCCGTGTTGGCAGCCACAGCCACAGCTGCAGCTGCTGCTTGTGCCTCGCGCTCTGCACTCCTCACGCTCTCATTATCGCTATGTGTGTCGTGTGGGCCTGGGTACTCTCTGTCTCTGTGCTGGTGTACTGGTGAGGTTGCGGCCTGGAAGAGGTGAGCTGGAGAGGCTCCTTGGTCCGGTCTACGGGCCATCGGTTGCACCACACGGCGGCGATCGTACCCGTCAGCCGCAGCAGCAGCAGAAGGAGTAGCTACAGCATACGCTCCACTACCACCAAGCATTCTCAGCTTCATGTTGAGCGCCACCAGCTTTAAAACGAGCAAGTCCTGCGGCTTGATCAAGCCGGCAAACCAGGCAATAATGCCGGCTATGGCGCCCCAGATAGACAAAATCTTCATCACGTTCAACAAGTTGACTGCCTGGTCAAAGATGAGCGGCGACATGCGGTAGAGTACGGCCGCCAAAACGAGCCCTCCAGCAAAGCTGGGCGCGTGGAATTTCATGTGTTCGGACGACATCGAGATGTTGAGGTACGGGATATCAAACGTTTTGAGTGGGGCTACTGTGGTTGGAGAGAGCGGCGGAGACAAGCGGGATTCTCCGTGAGAGTCGCCGTGTGTACCGCTGGACGTCGACGGGAAGAGACTTCGAGGTAGTGTCTCGGACGGATACCCATGTAGTGGCAGCAGCAGCAGCTTCAGCAGCAGTATCAGCAGCAGCACCAGCACGATTGGCGATGACAACAGTTGTGCGCGATGTGCAGGAAATGGGAACGCCGAGTCTTGATCTGAAGCCGCGGTTGTGGTAGGAACAACAACGGGCACAGGCGATTCAGGCGACGGGATTTGGAACTGCGAGGATGCGGATGTGGCAGAGGTGGCGCTCGCGTTGGTGGACCTGCGGCTGCTCGGATGGTGTGGTGCAAAAGAAAAGTGGGCGCCTCCAGCGCCAGTGTTGATGGCATGCGGTTTCGCTTTTATAGCAGACGGAGACGCAGGCGCGCCTGCATGTGGGTTTGACTTTGAGGCGGCAGCAGCATCAGTCGCTGCGGCGGGAGCGGGCTGGGAGCGACCAGCAAGCTCGGACTCGTCGCTATCTGTAACCACGTACGAGAGGTCCATGAGCTGCTCCGCGGCCGCGTTGACCACTGCGTCGAGCTTGCGGGACTGGATGTGGTAGTTACCGTCGCGGCCGCGTTGGTAAACCACCTGTCTTTTCGTCTGGGTAGTTGTTGCCATTTTAGGGGAAAACCAAAATCGCACTCAGAAAAATCGTCGGTTGTGAGCGCGAGCGGTGTGCTGCGTGTAGAAGGAATGGCTACGAGTGCTACGGCTGTAGGTGGCGACTGGCTATAGTCCTGTGTCTGGTCCAGTGTGTTCTGCAAGGGCTACAACTGTGGTGCTGTGCAGCTGGTTCGACCGGTAGAAGTAGCGTCCTGGGGTTGCTGGAACCAAACTAGCGACTGGAGTCAGGGCTGGAGTTGGGCCTGTGCTAGAGTGCCTGGTGAGGGCGGCGCGGGCTGATGCTTGAGTTTCGAGTGCTTGGCTATCGAGTGCCGGGCTTCTGGGTGACCAGATGGGATCTGAGAGACTGCTGGGACAAATGACGACCGCAGATAGAGACACACCCGGTGCTCAATTGGTGGCTCCGACTGATACAAACGCTGGTGGTGCCGCTGGTGGTACTGCTGATGGTCGTGGCCCGTGGCTAAGACTGATCTGGGGATTGTTGATACGCGAGGGTGATGCGCCCGTGTCTGGTGGTACGCTGCACGGTCAAAGCTGTGACTACTGTGTATGCTCTCGCAAATGTGGATCGAGCCTGGAGATTTGGGAGCACTCGGCAATTTCGAGGAACTGCGACGGTTTTATCTGACGTGATCTCCTCGTCTCTACGCTCCATTCCCACGCAAAGACTCGCACGAATATTATTAGAGTTTTTTTTTTTTTTTTTTCCTATTCTTCTTTTTATTAATTTATTTATTTAATCCTTCGTCTGGCATGCGATTGGCATGCGATTGCCAATGAATTTAGTTATCGTACCTGGGTGGGACGCCAATCAGATGCGAGCCACCGCTCGGAAAAGAATACAATAAACCCCCCGTCCACTGTATTCCACTGGGTAGCGCAGTTGAAATCGCAACCGCCCATCTCTCGCATGCATTTCTCTTTATTTTCCCGCTAGAATGGCGCGCCAAACTTTATTTCGCACGCATTTTCTGGGGCGCGAGCCGCACTGGGCCCGTCACTCTGTAGCGAGGGAGACCGCGGCAGCTCAGTTAAGCCCAGTTTTACCCAGAGCGTGGTTCTGGACAATAGGTTCCCCTCCAACCGGCACAATACAACAGACGACGCGCTTCGTTCCAGCCACCAAAACCGGTCACCAGTCGCCAGTCACTGGCACCCAAACACTGGCACCCAAACACAATCCCTGCCCAACAGCCTCCAGTGACATCACACCTCCGTAGTGTTTCAGGAACAACTCAGGTACACGAATGCGGGGCCCACGCTGATGCGACTATTTCGGATTTGCTTTTCCTCTTTACTCTCTGCCTCACCCAATCCACAGTCCCACCCCCACTCACTCGCACCGCAAGCCAACTTAAGTTTAGCCTTAACCTTAAGCGCCCGCATGCTGCTATTGGTCCACTCTCTTTTGGTGTAAGTCCAGGTGAGCCAATCCACACTCCTCCCTCCACCCAAGTGAGTTCTGGTGCCACTCTCTCTGATAGCTACCGCCAGTTACCTGCTGCTACCACCAGTCACCTGCTGCTGCCGCAGTCTCGCTCGGTCCACGCTATCGGAGAGACATTTCTGCAGCTGCAGGGTCGGGAATGCAGCAAAGGACAAAGCAAAAAAAAAAAAAAAAAAAGTCACCAGGCCAAATCACTCAGGTACACAGAGCGCTGGATACAAGAGACGAGAGGTCAGTGCATACCAGAAGCACACACACGATGCGAACGTCAGCATTAGTCGTTTCATTGAGCTCTAAAAATAAATACCTATCCAACCGCCTGCAATCAATTAAGCCAAATACGTGGCTGGCATACTCAGTACTGCAGACAGCGCCCATGCAGAGATACGAGCCGGTTGCTTACAGTGACGAGGCTCGGTGGTGGCGGCACTGAACACCGTCTCTTGGAGTTGCAGATATCCTTCGAAGCAAGCACGCAGCTCCGACGGGCCTCCGGCTTGGGCTGTGTCCTGTCCTGCAGACGGCGTAGTTGCACATCCCGGGCGACATGGCAAGCATGCAAACCAAACAACGCGGTGTAGTCTTCAAAAGCGTGAACTGTGCACGTGCTTTCCATCTGACAGCCCGCAGAACGCGCAGCTGTTCTCCCGAAGGGAGGCCCCTCAACGGAGTTGCCCCGCGGGAGCGCCGCCGGAGGCACCTCGAGCCGGTTCTGGCCCTGCCGGGGGCATACGCACCCGCTCCGCTCGGGCCACTCCGTGGAGGCCACTGCGTGGAGCTGTTCTCCCGAAGGGAGGCCCCTCAACGGAGTTGCCCCGCGGGAGCGCCGCCGGAGGCACCTCGAGCCAGTTCTGGCCCTGCCGGGGGCACGCGCATCCGCTCCGCTCGGGCCACTCCGTGGAGGCCACTGCGTGGGGCTGTTCTTCGAAGGAGCCCCCTCATTTTCTTGCTGGCACAGCAGCCTCGTGGAGCTGCCCTCGCCGATGTTCAGCCACATAGCTTCTCGCCAGGAGCAGCCACGGGAGAGGGACAACGAGGCCAGGGCGTTCACCAGCTCTGGACCGGCCAGTGTGGTGGAAGTTGGACCGCGTGTAGGCGCCTTTTGTCTAGTACTGGCCGCGTATACGACGCGCTAGCTGTATGTCCTTCTGCATAATTGTGACTCGCTTTGCGTGAATGGCACACAAATTCGTGTCCTCCAACAAGTGGATGAGGTACGCCTCGCTCGCCTCCTGGAGCGCGAGCACCGCGTTGGACTGCCACCGGATGCCGTAGTCTGTGCCGATGTACTCCTCTGCGATCTCCTTGACCAACCGTGCAAACGGCAATTTTCGGAGCAACAAGTCTGTGCCCTTTTGGAACTTTCTGATTTCTCTGAGTGCTAGCGTGCCCGGGTGGTACCGCTTAGCTCGCGGCTTGGATATGGAGCCGATGGGATCACCTGGCTGGTTTCTGTAGAGCCCTGTTCTCTGGTACGCGGGTGCGCGCGCAATGGCAGACGAGGACGAGCTGCCCCTGTCGTCTCTGATTGTCAGCCGATCGCGCAAGAGATTGGACGCGGCCGGACGCGGGCCTGGGACCAAGCGAGCCATTGTGCAGTTTGAGGAGAGAAAGAAGCGTGTGCAACCGTCTGTCTCTCTTGGGGTGCAATCACGTCTGGTTTTCGAGCGCCAGCCATCTGGCGCGCACACGACCTGGCTGCAAAAGACGCGTGCTCATCGTAGCACCGTCCCGGTGGCTTGAGTCTGCCAGAGCGCCACAAAGGGCGCCAAATGCTCGCGAATGGTGGCAGCTCAAGGGGGGAGGGAGTGTGGTATGCTTGCCCTGTGGTGGTGGGGGCGAGGAGGCTAACACTGCATGGGCTGTTCTCCGAAGGAGCCCCCTCAACGGAGTTGCCCTCGCCGGGAGGCGCCGCCGGAGGCTTCACTCCACCCGTTTGCGTCCAGTGGTCGATTGCTACTCGAAGGAGCTGGGCTCATTGGATGTGGTTGGGTATATGGGTGGTGTAGCGGATGGGTGGTGCGGTGGATGGGTGGCTGGAGCGTATGTGCTGCCATTTCTCTGCTCGCCTACTGTAGTGTTCGTATTTCTATGTGTATATACAAGGTACATCTATGTACAGTTGCGGGCCGTGGTAATGGCCGGTGGTGCTGTGCAGTAGCGCTGCATGAGCTTGAGGCAGCCAGTACTGGTGACTACCGGCTACAGGTAAGCTCCAGGGCACCGTGTAGAAGCCATCTCACCGGCTTTTCCCCTCACTGAGGAGTGCCGGCGGCCACCACGGGGGCTCCAGTGACGCCTCTAGCAGGAAAAGGCCCAGTCCGCGGTGTTCCCCAAGGACTAGCTCGGAACCTCCTCGTCGTACTTGCCCAGCAAAATATCGTTCAAGGTGTCCTGGACCTCGCGGCTCTCGTCGTCCATGGGCATGCTAGCCAACTCGCGCTGTCTGTCGTAGCCGCCCATCATCAGCTTCATTCTCCAGCCGAACTCCTTGAACGACGACACGTCCATGATCCAGCACGCGCCGAAGATGGTCATCGACGATACTCCAGCACACAATAGAGTGCCGGTACCAACAGCAACAGCGGCATCTGCCACAAAACTGTAGCTTGTGGGCGGATGGTGGTTGCCCTGGAACAAGGTGGGCAAATACTGTCGAGAAATCGACGACCTGTACGCGAGCCGTGTGGAGACGAGCGTCAACGCAGCCGTGCCCATAAAAAGAAGCATCTGGTTCTTGCGCCGGAGCTTGTACTCCTCTGTGGCCAGCGAGATTTTCCACGAATCGAGCGATGTCATGGCGTTGTGTGAAGATGGCCTTGGGGCTGCTTGGTAGCGCATCGATTTTCTTTTTCGGCTCTGCAGCCGAGTCGCTGCAGCCGAATATAAATGGCTGCGAAATGTCAGTGCGCTTTCTGCCTGCGGAAAGGGAGCGACTCCGTCGAGGGTGGCTCTCTAGGACGACTTCTGGTTCACATTGAAGGATGTAGAGCCTAGCGCAGGCGCGTATGGAGGCGATTTGAGAGTTACGGGGACGAGATTGATCTTATTAGTGGGAAGTGTCACATATAGTGACACGCAAGCTCAAACGGATGCTGGTCTGTACTGACTGCACCGATACTAGTAGCATGGTTGCAGAGGTCTTCTTTCAGTGATAGGAAGCAGGGTAGAGACAATTAGAGACTAA
Source organism: Dujonia schatavii (assembly GCA_003707405.2). Classification (NCBI taxonomy): domain Eukaryota; kingdom Fungi; phylum Ascomycota; class Pichiomycetes; order Serinales; family Debaryomycetaceae; genus Dujonia; species Dujonia schatavii. The sequence goes on along the minus strand of PPIY02000014.1, from coordinate 195,881 downwards.
TTCATTGATGTTTCAACTTGCTTCCTGTAAAGCCTTGAGGGGGCTCAAGAGGATGCCTGATGGCTAGCTCAAAGTCTGTTGGTTGTAGACAACAACCAGTACAACAACAAGTACTATATCCACAGATTGTATACTATCAGTCTCCTTATTGTATAGTGGGTACAATGAAGCCACTAGGATCCACAAGGTCATTCAAGACCTCGCAGGACGTGTAAATAAGTGAAGCGCGTGATACTTAATTTCTCTCTTGGCCAGGACTGTGCTACAGGGCCATTCAACTAGAAGCTACTACTGGCAGCTCCCTTACCCGTGGCAGACTCAAGTACTTCGGATAATACATTGGTAAACAAACATACAGAACTAGAAGAACTATATAAACAATTAAAGAACACAGAGAATCATCTCCGCTAAACGCCTAGGATACAGTAACAGCTCACACTGGACATGCTACCTAGCACAAACAATGGATGGCCGGTTGAATCAAGTTTTCTTTTCATTCTTATCTTTTTTTTTTTTGGAGTTTTTTATAAGTTTTTTGTGATTGGCATATCGCCATGCTTTCATTCACTCAGCCCGCAATGAAAAAGGGCTTTTACGCTTTTGAAGCTCTAGAGTTCCTCTTTGAATACGCCGCCAGGGGTGTTCTTTTTCAACGACTCGTCTCCGATTGTTTCAATGTCTTCTGTAGTTTCCTTTCTACTAGGAGCCTTTGGCTCACTCTCCTTTGCAGCCTCATCCACAGTTTTCACTGGTGCGGGTGCGGCATCCTTCTTGAGTCCCTTCGATACAGGAGGCACTGGTTTTCTTGGTTCGGGTGTTGCGAACAACTTCTTCACGCTGCTTCTGAACCCACCAGATTTCTTTTTTGGACTAGCCTTCGATGCAGAGGTTCCTGCACTTGCTTTCACTACAGGCTTTGGTGCACCAGCAGAAGTTGAAGATGTCTTCTCCTCCTCAGCCTTCACTGGCTCAACCAATGGGATCTCCTTCTTCTCTTCCTCACTGAAAAGAGACAGGGTATCTTTCAATTTGTCTTCGGCCACGTCTTTTCTCAAGTGCTCTGGCAACTCGTTGTTGATTTTATGCTCGTTGGCCACTTTTTCGTCTAAGAGGGAAACGATATTTTTCTTGTGTGATGCCTTTGTTTCGGTGTGCTCATCCTTTTCCTTTTCCAAGGCGGCAATCTTTTCGTCCAACTCATTCTGCTTAGATTCGTTCTCTTCCAACTCCTTCTTGCTGGATTCTTCCAATTCTGCAACCAGTTTCGAAGTTTCTTCGTGCTTGGTGGTGGCCTCCTCCAACTTGGTGGTGTACTCTTCGAATTCCTTGTCAGCCTCAGCCAATTTTTCTTCGAGTTCTTTCAATTTCGCTTTGTACTCTTCGTTGGTGGTTTCGCTAGCCTTGACTTCGGTTGCTAATCCATCTCTAGCGTCGTTGAGTTCTTTGAGTTTTTTGGTTTCAACTTCTAACTCATCCAATGTGGGTTTGAGAATCTCATCTTTTTCTTCTTGCAAATTTTTGAGCTCCTCTTTTCTTCCATTGATCAATTCTGTCTCTTCAGCTTCAATGCGTTCCTCTTCAGCTTTCTTCTCGGCCTCAAGTGCCTTCTTGGCTTCGTAGTATTCGCTCTTGAGTGCAAGAAGTTCTTCATCCTTGGCATTCACTTCAGCTTGTCTTTCATCTTGGTGTTCGACAAAAGCAGCATCTTCAGTGGCCTTGCGCTGCTCGTTCAATGCAACTCTTTCTCTTCTGGCCAGTTCTAAATCATTCTTCTCCTGTTGTTTCTTGTTGAACTCCTCTCTCTTGTACTGTTCATGCTCCACTTGTCTTTCCTGGTGCTTCTTTCTGGAAGCCTCATCCAGTTCTCTTTGCAAACCAGCCTTGGTTTCAATGTCCGACAAGATGGGCTTGACAATGAGAGCAGCCATGCTGTCCAAATCCAGCTGCAGGATTGTGAGTCCTCCTCCCAAGTCAATCACACCAGTCTTGTGGTTGGCGATTCTTTCGTCCAGTCTCTTTTGCGCCAACGTCAATGCATTTGCATAGAGCTGTGCCTGCTGCTTGAAGTCCAACGGTTGCGACGATTTCAACACCGACAACCTTTTCTCGGCAGCCTTGTTGGCGGCATCAAGCAATGTCTTGTTCACAACTTGGCTAGCAGAGAACGATTTGGAACGAATGGACGTCAGGGCAGCTGTGGAGCTGGAACCACCGTATTTTAATGACGCGGCAGCCCCCAGTGCAGCTAAATCCTCCTCGTCCTGGTTCAAGAATTCGGTAGGAGCCTGCTTGTTGCTTTGTAAACCGGAGCGGAAGTCCAACTCTGGGTTGAACCGAGAGTTCAACGACTTGGACGAGTTCTGGTTTGCCAACGTCGAAATCTTGCCAATGTTCAACGTCGTGGCCAGTGACTTGGTAGACAACCCAGACCGGTAGTCTCTCTCAGTTGGGTCAGTTCTAGTGCTGAGCGAGTATGTTGAGTTTGACAGAGCCTTCTGGTAAACAGCAGAGCTCTTGTACTCTGGGATACCGGTGCCTCCCTGCTTGCCCAATGCAGCAGCAGCGGCACTGGCAGAAGTGGTAGCCAGCGAGAATGAAGACGTGGTACCGTTTCTGGCGGCCTGAGCAGCGTTGTGCGCCTCGTGGGCAACAACTCTCTCATACGCAGGCTTGACTGTCAAGTCAGCAGACGCAGCCAAAAGAGCAGCTGTGTCGGAAGCATTGGAGTTGACTCCAACACTCACAGACCCTGGGTTGTTGTACACACCCTGCTTCAATTTTTGCTGGTATATCGCCTGCTGGGACAACGGCTTGCCGTTGGTTTGGTAGATAGACCGAGTCGACATTTCGGTGCGTTGTGTCGAGTAGGTAGAGGGGGGAAAAAACTTAGTGGAGATTCAATTGCTTTGCTTAATTGCTAGTGAGTGGTGTCGCTAACTATGTCTCCAAAAGCAGGGATTGAATTTTTTTTGTTTCGTCGGAGTGTTCTGAGACGGAAAGGGTGGTGACGACGCTAACCGCTGCGGTTTTTAGGTGAAGACGAGGGGACAAAGACGGAAACGAAAGAGTCAAGGGTCGGTGTACTGGTAGGTGTATGCGAGCAGTACTTCCGGGTTGTGCGTTCCGACAGACTAATAATACAATGCTAAACCGTAGCTAAAGAAAAGACAAGGCTGGAAATTGAAAATTAGTGTGTACCCACAGAAATTGAAATTGCGCTAGTTTATGGGGGGGCCGTCGCCTAAAAAATACCACGGAGGCAGCAAGAATGGCGTCGCTGCTAGGGCCCGTCACGTGATGTGGAGTGGGACAACGCGAGCGGGACCCAAGCAGTGCTATTGGCGGTGCAGGCACTGGTGCACGGTTATCGAGGCCGAGGTTTAGGTTCGTGGACCAAGAGCACGAGTGGTACGTGGCCCGCGTGTTGCCTTTTCGTCTCCCGAAGCTACACTCAACCACCACCGTCTGGGTGGGCGATACGGCGCGGAGGGATGGGTGCTTATCCTCGCCTGCGTATTCGAATATTCCCAAAATGGGCGCCGCTGGTTATTGTTGCTTTTTTTTTTTTTTTTTTTCTGGCGCGAGGGCTCGGTTTTGAGAAAAGGGGTGGGGAACATTTTTTGGCCGCTTCTACGCAGGCGGCCGCAAAAGTTTGAGAGATACGCTAGGGTGCGGCGGGTCCTTAGGCGGGGGAGGGGGGAAAATTAGAGAGAGAAGAGGGTATGAGAGGCTTGGGCGAAGATGTGTGTATCGGCACTATTTGGCACTATTTCTTGGAAAAAGTTGGCTCAGTTTGGAGAAAGACACTATAGCAGTGCACGAGTAGATATGGAACGGACCGTTGACGAGCGACAGATGTGGTAACCGGAACCCTCAGGTGCTTGCCTTGTTGGTTTGTATGCCTGGCTGCACCAGTTGCTGTTTTGTGCCCGGAAGGAGGTATGCAGGATACCGACCTAGATAAGTTCCTCCGCATGGGGCACGACGAACAAAGAGGCGAGCGAGCGGACACTTTGCTCGAAGACAGTGATATACGTCACGCCAGCATGCTTGGTATTACCGGCTCATGCTCTCTAGGTGATGACCGCCTGCTAATTGAGTGGCTATAGCCACGTACCGTTATCGCTGACAGCGGCTTCGAGGAATGCGCCGAACAGTTTTTTCGAGAGAGCATATGCACGATTACGTCAAGGGTGAAATCTTCTGCACAGCAGCAAAAGCAAGAAAGGGCAGAGCTAACCAAATGGGAGGTTACAAAACCCATTATGTATTGGTGTATATTTCATGATTCAAGACTGCATCGGGCTGTACTAATTTTTACTAGTTACGTGGTTTTTGCAGCCAAGGATGTTCCATTGCTATGTATTTTTAGTCTTATATTGGTTGTGTTTGTCATTATTGGACTTTTCATTTCCTCATTCTCATTGCTATTTTCCAGGTGGTGCTCCATATCGTGGTCTATGGATCCTTCCTGATATTTGTCTAGTCACATGTTCATTAGATTCGGGTTCATGGGTTAGTTGGTTCCTTCATCATCTTTTATACTCTAGCGCGTGCTCATTAGACTTATCCTCTTCTGGATGTTCTTCCTTGGATTCTTCTTCATTGTGAGATTTATTAGATTCATTCTCTGTAGATTCATACTCTTTTGATGCACCCTCGCTTGCATCTTCTGATGGGGCAAAATCTTCCTCATTATGAAGATCATCTGCATGAGATAACTCCCCATTATGAGACTCCTCGCCATTATGAGACTCCTCGCCACTATGAGACTCCTCCCCACTATGAGACTCCTCCCCACTATGAGACTCCTCCCCACTATGAGACTCCTCCCCACTATGAGATTCCTCCTCGTTGTGAGATTCCTCCTCATTGTGAGATTCCTCCTTATTGTGAGATTCCTCCTCATTATGAGAATCTTCACCATGATGTGACTCCTCGCCATTATGAAATTCCTCCCCATTGTGAGATTCCTCCTCATTGTGAGATTCCTCCTCATTGTGAGATTCCTCCTCATTGTGAGATTCCTCATCATTGTGAGATTCCTCCTCATCGTGAGATTCCTCCTCATCGTGAGACTCCTCACCATTGTGAGCTTCTTCTTTTGGTTCTTCAATCTCTTCCTCAACATGTGACTCCTCTACCACGTCATCGTCTTCCTTTCCTTCCCCCTTACCCTCATGGTTGCCAGCCTCTTCTTCAGATGTTCCCAGACCATACAGAACTTCATCCTTTTCAACTGTGGCCCACATATCCCCATAATACTTCCACAATGCTATATCCTTCTCCCTAAACTTGATGACATACTCATTGTGCTCTCCTTTCTCTACCATTGACCCGCCATTCCCATCTTTGGACCGTGTCAGATATGCACACCAAACCTTATTGTCACAGAACCGCTCATTTACCCACCCGTGCCACCCTTCATGTGAATACCCGTCTGGGTATTGCATGAACGAAGGAATTATCCCGTGTTCGAACTCCGACACATTGTGGAAATAATTGTTGTACTCTTCAAATGTGGAGATGAGTGGATATCGTTTGCCCTTACTCTCAAACTCGGTACGTAGTTCACTTTGTTCTTGCATTTTGGGTTCATAGTCAGGACAATATTGGAACCCACTGCCTCCTTCGCTTGTGCGTATCCAGTCTAATGTATCCTTTGCTTCACTTACATGTCCAATGTGCGTACCACATACTTCTCGTGAGGGGAGGTCGCTCGATATCGTCTCTTTGCCAATATTGGCTGCAAAATTCTGGTTAAACTGAAAGGTGCTGCTTTCGTCACCTGCAACCAACATTGCCAACCACCAAATCTCCTTTTCAGAGGCAACGCGTTCTGAAATAGGTCGAAAGAGTGAGAGATGTACCATGGCCAAAATAGACGTGAAATGAATGTTGCGATCAAGCACCAAGAGCCCATCATCCATATAATCGTACATATTCATATCGAAGAATTCTCGATTGTTGATTTTTTTAGTGCCTGATTCACTGAAAGGCATTCCAAACATAAAGTTGTCCATGAGTGATGGCATTACTTTACGTATAAGTTTGAGATCATACTGCGGTCTCTTGTAACCACCTGATTTATCCTTATAGAAATACGCTCCAGATTTCTGGTACTCCGCGAGTTGAAAGTAATACTCCGGATTTTGCATGGGGATGGCGTTAGTATCAATATATATAAACTCTTCAAATGAGTTGAAGAGAGCCGCCAAGAACTTGTATATTTTGATATTACCTCCAAATCCGTCTTTATCGGGACGGAAGAATTTTTGCCTGTATTGCTCGTGGATGGTAAACTTAATATCCACAAACCACAACTCCTGGGGGGTCAATTTCAAGGGAGAATATTCCGGTGGGAAGTGGCCCTTAACTTTCACAAATGACTCAGGAAAGGTGTCGGGTTGCTCTCTTGCCTTTGAAATGATTTTTCGTTTCCCCTCCTCGCTCAAGTAGTCACTATTATGAACCACTTGAATGGGGTACTCGTTTTGCATGGCCCGAAGTAAAGTTATTAGTGCACACGCTTCATGCACACTCTGGTTGTTCACATAAATGACTATTCCCTTTCCTCGCATGCCCTTTTTGAACTCAGAGAGTACACACCCCTTATTGTTGCTGGTGAGCTTGGATTTTATCTTGACAGAACCCCTTCCGTGATGCATGGTTCTGTTCGTTGGTGACAAGTAAAATCTTTTGGGACGCTCGTTAAGATACTGGTCAATTTTTGGTGGAGTATGAAATTTGGTTCCGGCCCATCGCTGATATGTAGGCAGTTCCCTTGTAAGCCACTTGTATATGCGAGATTCCAAAGTGGAACACGTCTTTATTGACTTTGTAAAAGGGTCTTTTTTCAAATCTTCTTTTAGTTTCTGCAGCAGCAGTTTCTGCTGTTGTTGTTGGGAATCTTGTCGCTCTTGCAGTAGTTGCGACAGTTGCTGTTTCGTGACAAACTCGGTGTTTCTCGCATTGTACAACTTGTTCTCATTTCCAAGATAGCACTTGTTATAAATCTTTAGGTGAGTCAAATGGTTCACCAAGTTTTGTTCATAAACCATCTGATCGCGCCAGAACCTTTGGTAGGATAGCAAAATTTCTGCTTCAAGAAGCTCATCAGGAATGCCTTCTTTGTTTAACCCCTTAACCTCTTCGATTCTGGCGAGAATGTGCTCCTTATTTGCCTTGGAGTAACTTTCATAGTCAAAGTACTTTGGGTTTTGGTCTATGCCGATGTGCTGATCCATGGGGTCGAGGAGCCAATTTGTGTCCACCTTGAAAAGGGTTGCAAAATACAAGTCGCATCGTTCTTCAAATGTTAGAGACACAATGGACTTACCTTTGTGTTGTTTGAACATAACATCGTATATTCGAGAGTGTACCTCATCTCTCAAATCGGTGTCAATTTTGTTGCTGGATATGTACGACAGAATTACAGGGGATCGAAAGATTGAGATATCGCTTGTTCCAGAGAAATAGTGACTCTGTGCATTGGGCCCAACAAACGGATCTGCCAGTAAGTAATTAGACCGGTCTGTCTCTCGCAAGTGGATCCAGGTGAATAAAGTAAGAATAAGTATCCCTAAAGCACCCAAAACAGAAGTCCTTCGCTTGTGTAGTGCGCGAGTGGGTGCAACCAATGCAGAAAGGAAGTCTCCCTCCGGTTTCTCACCCAACGCCAGGTAAAGTTTATCGAATTGACTCATAAAGTGGCCCTGTTCATTGAAGAGAAGAAATACAAAAGAGCGAATCTGAAAGATGTTCCTCACGAATTACCAAGACCTATTCAGCTTAAATACGCCTCCCCCGATCATATGCCCCCATATGCCTCTTGGGCTCCCTTTAAGCTTTCGAGGCGTGTATGTTTTTTCGCGGCATTACAATTTGGCTGCAGCCTGCCCCTGCTTTTTGGTTGCAGCGCATGCGAAGCAGCAGCCGAAAACAAATGCGACAGAGAGAGCTAATGTCGCACATTGCAGCAACCATACTAGTTGTCTCGTATACCATATATAAAGACTACATTGCGGTAACAATTAGCATATTTATATGAAATTAAAACCAGTTCTGTCCGTAGAATCCATTGATAAAAAAAGAAACAACCAAAAAATGCAGCATGAGACTGAATGGCTGCAAATGTAAAGGTGTTGCTTTACTCAGTCTCTGCGTTCACTTCGAGAACGGCTAGAAGATACCATCGTGATGCGAGGTTCAGTGTTTTCAGTGTTTGGTCAAATAAAATCGGTGGGAATCATAGATTGGCAAATTATCTGCGAAGAGGCTAGTTTACGCTGCTGGTGCTTTTGCTCTCCTGCATTTATGTCCCCTTGGCCTTGCGTCCTCCTCTGTTGTACATATTCGGGTTGCCGAGTATCGTCGTAGTCGTACCGTTGGGTAAAGTCTTGTAGTGTGTCTTCAAGTGCTGGGCCAAGTTGTCACTCCTGGAAAACTTCTTTTCACAGTACTTGCAGTGGAAAGGACGAATACTGGAGTGCACAGACCGGATATGTCTCTTGAGATGCTCCAGTCTTTTGAATTGCTTCGAACAATTGGCACATGGGAACGGTTTCTCTTCGTCTGAGTCATCATCATCTTCTGGGTTATTGGACTTGGGCTTCTGTACAGCCGTCGCCGTCGCCGTGGGTTGCGAGTCTTTTTCTTTGTACTGGGACTCCTGCTGTTGTACATTTGGCACGCGTTGATGTTGTTGCTGGGCCTGCAGCTGTAACAGGAACGGAGCCTTCTGAAACTGTGTATTTCCAAACGAAACTTGCACGGATTGTCCGCCAAATTGCAGCAGACTGAGAAGTGTGGGCGATTTGATAGGCGACATCGAGATGGCTTCGGAGTCTATGGCGTTGGCAGCATTCTGTTGCTGGTTATCTGTCAACGCCACACCAGTGCCGGCGTACAGCATCACATTTTTGTCCGCTAATGTGATTAATTGCAGCGGTGAAACACCAACGTGGTGGAAACTGTCAACTGTTCCCTGTGAGGAAAGCTGGGGCAAATCTTGTGACAATGTGTCAAATTGGGGAGATATTGAACCAGGGTCTCCCGGGCTTAAATCACCAGCCGGATTAGCTGTGTCAATTGAGCTGGCGGCTTTTGCTTCTATGCCCTGAGACGATGACGGTGCCATTGCGTGTACCAGCTCGTGAAGCAATGCTTCATTCTGGCTGATGTTGGCCAAATGTGTGCGGAACTTCCCATCGTAGCCATCGTTGTGTATGGCGCCACTACCATTCGTGTTGATGCCGTTATTGTTGGCTGCACGCACTTGGATCAAGCCCTCAACAATACTGTTTTTTGCAGCCGAGTCAAAGGTATTGCAAGACTTTCTTCTCTTCTTCTTCTGAATAGCTGCTGCTGCTGCTGAAACTGGTGCTGCCTTATCCAGTACACCCGAAGAAAGCTGGATCGAGTTTCGACGACGCTGGTACTTCATGATGCCCGTTGGATTACCGATGATTTCTGCAGTCAGGTCGTTGGTGGTGGCGTCGTTAAAGTGCGAGTTGTTAAGCCAGTAGTGGATCGCGTTGAAGCATTCGTCGTTCATGATGAAGTCGAATCTAGGTGTCGACGACGACGGCGATGAAGCCAATACCGGAGACGGTATTGTCTGTTCTTGTATGCTGTAGCCTCCTTTATGGCTCTGCAATTGGTTATTATGGTGATTGCCGTCGTCGTTACTTTCGTCCTTAGCTGTGTAGGACGGAGACACCGACAGTTTCGAGTCCGTGTGTGATCCTTCAGCCACACTCGATTGCTGCAGTTGCAACTGTATCTCCAGCTTGAAAAGTGTTGTGAGGGACGGCGAGCTGTACGATGAGTTGAGTTGTGTTGCCGATACAGGGGCCGCCGAACGACTGTAGTGACCATTGTGGTTGGCATGGGAGTGCGAGTGGGTGTGGCGGTGGTCATTGAAAAGCTGTCTCGGGTTGATTGTGCGCTCGTCCGTGTTTGCTCCCTTGAGCCCACTGTATACGACAGCCGGTGACGCGAACACTTCGCTCGTGGCAATGCTCGGGCTTGGTGAGTGGCTAGAAGGCGGGGTCCCGGTCGACGCGGCAAAGAGCGAGCCCAGAATAGAACCAGATCCTTGCCCGTGAGTGCGCCCGTGAGTGCGCCCGTGATCGTGGCCCTGTGGGTATGTGAGACCGGAAGCGGAATTGGGGCCCAGAGTGGAGAGCGACAGAGAAGGCGCCAGCGCCTCTACTGCGGACGAGGAAGAGTTATGCCGCAACGTGAGCAAGCTAAGCTGGTCAATAGGGAGGCTGAATGAGTTTGAATGGGCTCTCTTGTTGATGTAGTCGTAGTTCACGTCTCCGGTCGTTGGGGTGGCTGCGGCTGCGCCGAGTGCGGAGAGCGATGAATTTGTAGTAATTATTGGAGACGACGAGTGCATTTGGGGAGACGTAGCGGCCGGGGGAGCTGAAAAGTGCCCTGCTGTTACCAATGGGGGGGCTACACTCGACTGCAGTTGCACATAGTCGGCCACGTTGAAAAAGATCTCGTCATTGAGAATGGCCGATTCGGAACCCACAGGCGGATTGTGTGTGGCAGTGGCGCTTGGCGCTCCAAAAGGGGCGCCATAATCTTCAAGGGAGGATATGTAGCTCATACCGGGAGCAAAGGGGTGTTGTGCTGGAAGTGACGGAGTACGTTGAGTGTGGGAAACGGAGAGCCACGGGTCTTGTGAGTCAACAAGTAACGGCGGCGGAAAAATCTCTTGGGCAATCGGCTAGAAAAGTGTGGTGAGGTGTGGCCTAAATTCAAAAACAGGCAACTTTTTTTTTTTTTTTTATTTTTATTTCCAGCTTGTCTGCCTGCAAACTTAGTGAGAAAAATAAAAGTGCGATAAGATAAGGCTCAGTGAAGGACGGGATTCTCGGGGCGACTATGTGGGGCTACTAAATCGGAAACGATGCTAGCAAGCGCGGAGAATGGCTGCAGACGAACAGTGTGGCAATGTGGATACGAGTGTGGATACGAGTGTGGAAAGAATTGAAGAAATATATGGAAAGGGCCGGGAAAGGGCCGAATACAGAGAATCGCTTGAATGGATCTGATCTTATAGCGCAAAAATTATGCAATAGACGTTTTTTTAATTTTTTTTCTTTCTTGGGAGTGTGGTGAGACAGAGCAAAGTGTGGGAGAAAGTGGAAGAAGGAACGACAAAGGTTGAAGGTAGATAGGGAGATTGAGAAGAGATAGCTGCTGGGAGGCGAAAGAAGAGCAGCTGTGAAGAATTTTTTGAGCATGTGGAGTTAGGAAAGTGCAGTGATGACATGGACCAGTGAAAAAGCTTAGTGGAAAAATATGGCGTGGGTTGAAGCAGGTTAGCGTGCGAGATTTTAGTGAAATTTAGTGAGCACATTTGGGAGACACTCTAAATAGGTAAGATTAAGCTTAGTAAGATTAAACTTTTAGCGGAGACGCAATAATAGAGAGACGTGCGGAGAGAGCGACGCCTTGGGGAAGCGGAGACGTTACGAAAGTTTCAGTGCTGGTATGGTTGGAACCCCGCTGGGTCACTAAGACATGCGGGGACCAGGGACCAAAACGCTAGCGTTCGACAAACAACAGACTTAGGCTGGCAGTACAGGGTGGAGTGAGGGAATATGGGCTGCGGTGTGTTGCGGCGCCAATGTCGCACTCGAATGCAATTTTCTGTGCGAATGCGCTTGTAGGAGCGGAAGCGATGGGGGGGGGCATGCGATTAGGGCAACCCGGATCCACACGTCCGACCCGGGGAAAATTGGCAGACGGGTTGAAAAGCTGACTTTCTTACAAATTAGTGGGCGGTAGCAGCGTCTGAGAGTGTACGTGAAGGCGCTGTATCGGTGAGATGAAACAACCTGAAGGCCACTGGCAACCACATGGTGTCCCAAGATGGGTGCGCCAGACACTTTTCGCACCCACGCCGGCGTCATCGACAGCGAGGTGCTGCATTTATTTTTTGTGGTGCTGAACGCATACTGCGCTTTATGTACAGTCGCCAGCAACACAGGAGACGATAGCGGTTCCTTTCTACCGGCACGAGCTAGGAAACCAGCTGCGAGCGAGAAAGCGCAAGCACACAGTTGCACCAGTGCCAAAGCTTTAGCGGCCAGACACCGTATGCTCAAACACAACTGTGGTCACGATGACGCAATCGGCGTCGTGGCTGCCGCATGCGACACGGCGCACGCACCCTGGTGGGTTTCGCAGCCATCGACAATGCCTATTCTCACACAAGCACCAAACCACAAATACGTGTGCACCTACCTCCGAAGGAGAAACCCTCAACGGAGTTGCCCTCGCCGGGAGGCGCCGCCGGAGGCAGTACGAATGCTAGCGTTGCAGCCAGAAGAAAAACTAGTAGATTATTCGCTCTATATGTATATTAGTCTGTCTATAAGTGTATTAGTCTATAAAATAAATTATTTCTCGTCTTTGTCAAAAGTCATTATGGTACCCTCGTCGCGGGGTTCGGCAGTGATGTCGGACTGCTCGGGCAGGGACTCTTCGTCTGGGGGCTTTTCCAGCTCGACCCAGCGGCGGATAAAGGTGACCAAAACTTGAGCGGTCATGACTTGCTCGGCCTGGTACAACACCAAGGGCACAAGCAATTTCCCCAACTGTGGGTTTGTTGATCCGTATTGAGACGACACCAAGGAGACACCTAGGGCCGCTGTCTTTGCGGGACCACAGAGCATGATTGCGGCGGTGTCCTTCTTGCTGTAGTAGAACGGCCTGAAGAACTTGTAGCCGTATGTGTACCACACAGACAGGTTCTCTGTGGGCTCATGTTTGAACCAGGCGAGGAGAAAAACGGGGCGCGAGTAGAAGTAGCTCAACATAGTGAAGAACAAGTAGATGCCGATGTTGAAAAACACCAAAAAGATGATACATGCGTGCGAGACCGACTCAAACGCATGCTGCGCAAACGCGGTCGAAAACGATTGGAACATGATGAGAAGCAACATGAACGAGCCCACCTTGTTCAAGTAGAGGTGCTGTGCGGCCCACTTGCATTGTTTTGGGAACACATTCTGCGCCACTTGGCCGACAAAAAGCGGCACAAACACAGAAAGCCCCACTTGTTTCATCACAGACTTGTACAAGTCGCCGATGGTGCTATCGACACCCACCTGGTGAGTTGGGTTCCCAAACTCCCACACTCCCGTCAAATACATCTGCAAAAGCGCTGGCGTGACAAAGGCTCCCAAAATGTTACCGATGAAAACCTCGCAGAGAGTCAAGATGTCATTTCCGTGGGCCTGTTTCGTCATTATCACGTTGGAGGCGACGGTAGTGGGGCACGAATGCGTGACAATTATGCCTACAAGCAACCAGTCATTGATCTCGGGATCGTTAGCACTCTTGATGCCCGTGATGATCCCATACATGATGGAGCTGGTGATCAAAAATGAGAGCGACAACACGGTAAAATGCGCCCGAAAATGCAACATGTTCCTCATCAAGTCCCCCGTGGACATGGTAAGGCCAGATATCAAAAAGATAACCGCTACAGCGCCGTATTCAATCGAGTACTGCGCCTTGATTGTGCCCTCTTGCTTCGCAAAGTCCGGGTACGAGTGCGCAAGTGCGATGAAAACCGCCAATAGTATAAAGAACCACTGTTTCAAAAGAAACCCGTACACGGCCCTGGTGTAGCGGAGCCATTTGGGCGGTGTAGGTATTGCTTCAGCTGGTGGTGTGGCAGAAGCAGCAGCTGCAGACTCGGCCGCAGAGGTTGCTGGAGATAGCGATCGAACTGATTGTCCAGTATCACCGTTAGGTATAGGAAGAGCCATGATCAGAGCCTGATTTGAAGGGCTGTGTGCGGCTGTGTGAGTATATTAGTGTAGAACACGAGAGTATAGAGACAGAGCTGGTGGCAGAAGGGAGGTTTAAGTATAAAGAGAGAGTGAATCACCGAGCCACGCTTTTTGGTCATGGGATGCAAGGCAGGAATCGAAGCTCGGCTACACAATCCCCATGCAGAATGGCCCCGGAACTAGCCGTGCCAACGTTTTGTTCAGCGACAGCTCTATTGTGGCTACTCGGCAAGCGGACCAGCTAATAGTGCTGCAGATCCTCCTCCAGTGGCTGAGTGCACCCGTAGAAGGTATGAAGACACCAGAAACACCTACTCGTAGAATACAAGCCACTGGGCATATATCTCCCGGAGTCGGCAATAGCTAAGCCGCGCTACCATCTGCGATCGGGCCGACAGTATTTTTTTTCTGCGAAAGACCAAAGCAGATCGAAATGAATGCCAGCTTATGTCAGCTACACAGAGCAAGCAGCAGCAAGAGAAACAGGAGAGTCATGGCTCTTTCAGAACTCCATCAGCGCACCCTGCTTGTAGATCTTACAATTGTTTGGGTATGGAGAAATAAAAGAGCATATGACGTGGGGTCACTGGGCAGGGGGATTTGCAGGTGGCTGTCCGACTCCACGAAGGTCGCGCGAGATATACCGCTGTGTTCAGCCCTCTGTGGGGCCGCTTCTCCTGGAAGCACCCGTTGACGTGCAGGACCCTCCGACCCACTCTCGCACGTGCCCAGTAGTACCCTCTATCTGGAATGCCAAGGCTTCTGTTGTTCCTGTTGCTACGCCCACTTGTGTTTTCAAGCTTATATATAGCCACACGTCATGCTTCACCCTCAGCCAGCCTGCGCACTCTGACGTGATGACCAGGTCGGGGTTGTTCTATTTTTTGTCACTTTGCACAATAGGTAATGCGGCTGTAGTTTTGGCTGCAACATATATAAAGCTCGCAGGTTCGTCCTCCCGCTTGCCTTTCTCGCAGCCTTCTACCTAGATACTGGAAATGGTGTCTTCTACAAAGCATTCCCGTACCACGGCAATAACCCTCCGTATTTCACAGCTTGTCACAGCTGTGATTGCGGTAGCACTATCTGCGTTCGCATTGCCCAATGACTACTTTGCCTTTTGGAGCACACCGTGTGTACTATCGGTAAGCGCCGTTAGTGCCATCTACTTAATAGTTTGCCTTTCATTGTTCCGGTCGATGTCTGTTCTTGGTGTGGTGATTGTAGACCCATTGAACGCTGCTCTGTGGCTTGCAGTGGGGATCCTCACTGCCTTTAATTTCCGTCATGAAAACTGTGCGGTGGGTTATAAATTGTACCGCCATGAGCAAAAACAGTGCAAGGCTGCGAAGGCTTCGTTGGCATTTATCTTCCTCAACTTTATATTATTCACAGTGACATTTACATTGCAACTAACCTACACAGTGAGAACAGCAAAAGCTTCCTCCAACAGTCTCCGGAGGAATAAACTTTTAGACGTTGGAGCCATTTTCATAGCCCCGAATAGCCTCACTGGAGACTCAGGAAATAGCCTCGAAGGGTGTCGGAAGAGCGTATCCCACTCATCTGAATAACTTTAACTCTTTATCATAGAAAGTAGGTCTATAATTGATCCTTTCTTCAAGTTTGTACGGCCCTGGTGTCTCAGCCAGTGCTTGCTTTGTTCCTCTACACACTGTTTCCATCGGCTTGTCGACGTCTCTTTTCGCTTCTTATATTTATTATACTACACGTAAAGCACTTATAATACAACATAACCATCTTTTCCTCTCTCAAATCACTCTTTCTGTCTTTCTTTCTTTCTTTTTTTTTTGGTTTTTTTCTTTTCTTTCGCTGTTCTAATGGTTATGCCCTCCTACTCCTCTGCATTCTCGCTTGCCTTTTTCATTCTGGCAATTTTCACAAGTGGCGAGAGACTACTCACATCATCCGCTTCCTGGATGAACTTGTCTGCCAACAATTGGTCTGCATCTGCTCTCTTATTGAAATCAACCAAGAGACACCACGCCAAAAACTTCCGCATGTCGTAACTGAGTGCTTCAGGTTCTTTCAACTTCGGGGTTCCATTTGTAGCAATCAAATATAACGCCCTCAATGGTGTCTCGTTCAAGTATGGAGGCTCACCCTCGATCATCTCAATAGTCATAATACCCAATGACCATATGTCCACCTTGGGCCCGTACTCCTTCCGGCTCACCACTTCTGGAGCCATCCAATATGGAGTTCCCACCATAGTCGTTCTCTTGAGGTTGATTTCGTTGATTTGTGCACAAAATCCGAAATCTGTCATCTTGATATTTCCGTCTATGCTGAGCAAAATGTTATCTGATTTGATATCTCTGTGGATTACTCCCTTGGAATGTAAAAATTTCAACCCTTTGAGTGTCTCTCTACATACCGCACCAATTTGGCCCTCAGTCATAACACTGTGTGTAACGATTTCAGTCAAAGATCCTCCCTCCATGTATTCCATTATGACCCATAAATCTCCCTTGAGTAAATAAGAGTCGATGAAATTCACAATATTCGGATGCTTACTGCCTTTCATTACCAAAATTTCATTGATAATCAATTCCTTCTTGGGTTGCTGCTCCAAATTCATTTGCTTAATGGCAACAGCCCTGTTATCGCTGTTATTGCTGTGTGCAATATAAACGCCTCCAGACGCTCCTTGACCAATCTTAACCAAGTCTCTGTAATAGTCCGAAGGATCTCCTTCTGAGCAGATACTCTTGAGCTTTGCGATGATTTGCTGGTTTTTACGTTTCTTTTCTTCGCGCTTCTTTTGTGCAAGGAGTGCAGCTTGTTTTGGATCTCTTGTAGGTTGTTTCTTCCGGTTATCTTCAGACTCCCTTTGTTGTTGCTGTTGCTGTTGCTGTTGCTGCTGCTGTTGCTGCTGTTGCTGCTGCTGCAATTGTTGTCCGGCCTGTTGTTGCTGGTAATGCTTACCTGGAGAAAGTGGAAACTCCTCCACTGGTGACTGCGGCACCTTATGCGTAGGCGGCGGTGGAGGCGGCCTGTGGGTCTTAATCTCAGGTCTGTCTCTCTTTGGTAGCACTATATCATCTTTAAACTCCGACTGATGTACAGGTGCAGTGTTCGATCCTTTAGTAGCCTCAACCTGCGGTTTTCCGGCCTTACTGGCAAGAGAGTAGTTGTGAGATTTTGACTTGGGAATCCCTCCACCCTGTTGCTGCGGATAATATTCTGAATCTTGTGGCGTATTCAAGCCGTTTGGAAGTGGTTGTGATGGAATTGGAATCTTACCGCTTTCACTATACTTCCGCAGGTTATTGCTACGCATCGACTTCATCGACTTGGCAGAGAATGAGCGCCCCATGAATGAATTCTTTTTGCTTGGCGAGGTGTTGGATGTTGGAGAAGTAAGCACCGCGCTGCCACCAGGTGTGCCAGCGCCAGCGCCAGATTGGAATCCACCATTACCAAGATTGCCTGTTCCAGCCACCGGGGTCATTCCTGGTCCAGGCGGTTTTGGTGCTGGCCGACTTGGAATAAACAGCAGTTCATACGAGGTGTTGGTGCTGATTGTCTGCGGAGTGCTTGGCTGCTGAAATTCACTTGGGTACTTCTGTACGGGTGTTTGGAAGAACAGTGTTTGTGTCGGAGTAGTGATAGTCTGTTGTTGTTGGTGAGGAGCAGGCGTTGGAGGTGGCGAGTTGCTCACAGACAAGTTGGAGTTGTTATCGTAGTGGAACTTCTTGAAGGCGTTGTCATCCGGGTTTTCGTTGGTATCCTGGTAAAATGCTACAATATCCATAACCGCTTGTGGGTGTTGTCTTTGTTCTGTCTTGGATATACCGCTGGCGGAAAGAAGTCTCTCCCATTCAATGGGCAAGCCGGTGTATGAGCCGTCGTCGTCCACGCCCACGTGTGCCACGTGCTTGGCGTTGAATGGTGTCGATATCTTCATGTTAATCGACGATACGTTACTCTCTGGCGATGTCGTCAGATTCTGGTTGGACGAGGACTTCTTCCCAAACATATTGGAAAATACCCCCTTCACTCTGTTACCACTCTTTCTTTTCTTTCCTGTGGTTACCTTGGGTGAGGACCCGTTGATTCCACCACTGTGTATGTTGCTGCTCCCGCTCCCGTTGCTGACAGCTTGAGGTGGTGTCTGATGGAGTCCCATCCCCAAATGCTCTCTGGGAGAAGATGTCACGCTGTTACCTCCTGGAGTAGTGTAGTGGGTGAATTTGGGAGGCTGTTGAAGTACAGGGGTTATTGCTGCTGTTGTGTAAGCGTGTTGTGTTGAGTTTGCAGGCGGTGTTTGGAATCTCCCGGGCGAGGCTGGCTGCGGTCCTCCCGTGGAGAATGCAGGTGGTTGCGGCTGTTGCGGTGTGGTTATTGTTGCAGCAACAGGTGCTGCTTCACTGCCCCCATTGATGCCCGTCCCGTTGAGATGCGGCAGCGACTGCGGAGGCGTCCGCACCACCGACTGCGACGACTGGCTGCGCCAGTCGAGGGGGAATGACTTGTCGTGGATGGTTGATGACGACGGATTGCTGTCCTGGTCCGATATTCCTAGGTTTGAGACTCTTCGGTTGAGCGAGCCGTAGTTGCTGTTTTCTCTTGTGGAAGTGGAAAATCGCGGGCTGTTTCCGCCTGCGCTAGTGGTCAAGGCGGTGGTGTCTGTGGTGGCAGGGTCTGGGTTGATGGTGGAGTTGCTAACGTCCACCGTGTCGTCGTTGATCGAATCCGTGGCGTCGCTTCCCACAAACTCGTCCAGCTTGTCCTGTTGGTGCCTTTGCTCTATCTGGTCGTCCGCGTCAATGTTCTCGTCATCCATCGTGGGGATCTTCTGTAACGCATCGTCGTTGAGTATATTTGGTGTGTGTGTGGAGGCGTTGCTTTCGCTGTCGTCGTCGAGGAGCTGTTCAATATCGTTTGCGCCAGGAACAGGGGTGTTCTGTGCTGTTGTCGGTTTGCCAGGGTCAAGCGTTGATGGTTTGTATGCTGGGCTCGCTGGCGGCTGGTGTGTTTCCTCAACTGCTCTTTCAGAAACAACCGGAACTGGCTCCGAATCTTTCAGGTCTGCATCGGCATGACCCGCTGCTATCGCTGAAATATTCTCCTCGGACTGGCTCTTACTATTTATGGTCTCTGTGAGCTCGTTGTACTTGTGAACATCTAGTCCGTTGAAATTATAGGTGCCAGGCATTCGCGGGAGTGCAGACGGTGAACTTATGGGGCCAGCCTGTTCATCAGTTGCGAGTTCTTCTGTCGTCGGCACGGTTGTTGTTGCCGGTGTCTTGGGGGTTGCCGCTGTCGCTGTTTGTGCTTCCAGCACCACTTCTGTCGCTGTTGCCGTGGTGTCCTCATTCAGCTGCTGCTGCTGCTGTTGCTGCTGTTGCTGGGCAGAGAAGGGTGATTGTTCCAAACTCATCATCCACTATCTCTATGCTCTCTCACTCTCGCTCTCTCTCGCTCTCAGGATGTATTTCCTCTTACTTTTTTTTTCCTGTTCCGTTGTGTCTGCGGAGTACTGAAAAGTGTTTTTGCGACGTGTATGGGTACGGCTATACAAGGACTGTGAATTGGATATAAGGTAGTGAACGAATAGGCACAATCGATGTGACGGACAGTAGAGCTGACTCGCGCGTGGAGATCAGTGGGTGGCAGCGAAACAGGGAGATGGAAAATAAAAGGACAGATTTGTGTTGAGAGTCCCTAAAAAATTGTTTATAAAAAATTTAATCGAAATCAACAAAAATATTTAAACACGCACAGGCTCGTAGAGGGAAACGCAAACCAAAAAAAAAAAAAAAGCTTTACAGAAAATAAATTAGAAAAGGGAAATAAAAATGTCTAGGGAAGATTGAGACTTGGGGGTGCGGAGGATCCAAGAGAAGCAACAGCGCAGTGACGGAGTGCGAGCGAAACTGTCGAAGCACGATCGCACCCGGCATGATTTTAGTTGCACAATGGCAGCGAGTGCATGAGCCTCGTAGCGCTTATGGTCTGGACCAATGTGGTTCAGTACTGGTACGGTGCAGGAGAATTGCGGGATGCAGACGTGCGGCAGCACCCCTGGGTTTGTCGGGCTTAGCGATTGCGCGAGCGTTGGGAATGGAGGGGACGTGAGGGACGTGCAGTGCATCGGTGGTGGTGCTTCAAAGTGGTGACATCTGCGTGTTGCCTGGGCGTACCTGGGCCTTATGCTGTTGGACTGTGAGTGTTGTTGATACTAGGGTGTGGTGGTGGGTGTGGTGCAATTGGGCGTGGTGCTTTTCGGTGCAGTGCACTCAGGCGTGGTGCAATTGTCCGTGGTGCTTTTCGGTGCAGTGCACTTGGGTGCGATGCAATTGAGTGCGGTGTTTCGACTGTGCTGACGCGCGCTGTAGCATGTTCGCCCCGGCTACCGAGAACGAGATACCGTTAGTGCGCTACGGGAAATCGCTAGCGTCGCTCGATGCAGAAGTGCGAATTTCGCGGGCACCCACACTCTCGATTCCCGGGAAATTTTCAGCGCCATCAGCATTATTTTGGCAGCGCAGCGCTATTGTTAGTGGGAGCAGGCGCACCTGCTGCATCGCTATTGCGGGCGGCCGCCAGTGTCGACTTCGCAGTCTCTTGCACCCAGCAAAAGCTGCCGCTTGACGCCAAGCATGCCGCACACTCTGCTTAGATGTTTTGGCTCAGGCACTGCCATTTGTGCGTTCTACACACCAGTCATATGGCTATTCTATTCCCATCTATGGTCTTCTTCTCCGCCCATGGCTTATCCCTCCCGCTATTCCTCCTGCTGTTCCTATTCTAGTACCCTTCAAATCTTAATTGAATTAAAAAAAAAAAAAGAAAAAAAAAAAAAGGCAAAAAAAAAAGACCTCTGCCAAACAAACGAGTGTGGATACGCGAGACGCGTCGCTCGATAGAAATCTCGAGGAGTTACACCTACTTTTTACCGTTGTGTAGACTACGAAGTGAATGGGATCATAAGTAGTATGCGCATTCTCTGTAATTGACGGATTTTTGCCAGTTTTGGTTCTTGTATCATGAGTGTGTGTCGTGCTCATTTCTGTTTGTTCGAGTTGCGAGATCTTTGTATAACTGTAAGTATTACCAACTTGGTCTAGAAGTGTCCCAGCTTCTCCGGTCGCACCCTGTTATGTACATTCCAATTCCTATCCTTGAGCCATTGTTCTCGGTCCACTACTGAGAACAATGTGTTTGACAAATAAGTGTGGTATTTCTGGTGTCGGTGCGAATGAGCACACCAAAACCAGCGAGAAAGCACGTTAGACTAAACCGACACTGCAAATTGAACACCTCCCCTTGTATGTTCACGCACCCCCAGCCGTTGGAGTCGTTTGGCGTCCGAACTAATGCCATCCTCACTATTTCTCTCTCAGGGCTTCGAACCGGCGCCATATTAAGCTGAGGCTGCAAAATAGCTTATATTTTGAGTTAGCATACGGCTAGCGCTTGGCACATACCCTGTTACTTTTATTTCGCCAGCTTGTGCGCCAGCTTTTGTCTTTAATTATCGAATGATGTATTCTGCCCTCTCTTTCTATATACCACACTTGGCGCTACTTCTTCCGCTTCCCCGTAACTACGAGCGCTGACGTCAGCTCCTCAAAGACATAGTTCTCCCTTGCCAATAATTTCACTATTGCCGGCCGAATTTTGGCGACACCTCCACTCGAATGAAGTCCTCTGCCTGTGATTATTGTCAATGGCTTGCAAAAGTGGGCCATGGAGCCAAAGTTATGAAGGCGTCCATCCTCTTCTCGTTGTAAGATTTCGTGGTTCCACCAGCTACGGAGTGCTTGCGTGGTGGTGTCTACTGCTGACTTGACAGTCATCCCGTGTAAGTCTATGACACCCGGATGTTGGGATCTCGCAGGTTCCACCACCCTTTTATTGCTAGTGGCGCTGATTTTTGTCGCCTTGGACGATGGCTTAACCACGGGCTGGGGTATCGCCGTACCATGCTTGATCCCAGCTCGGAACTCATCCAAAATGTCAGCCACTTTGCTGTTCCGCAGACTTGCGGCAAACAGCAAATTGCAGGCATCGTTCTCCATGAGAAGCAATGCAACCTCAATGACTTTCATGGTATTTCCCTTGAAGAACACTAACGCATCTTCAAAAAAGTTCTCACTCATCCGTTCCACAAACTCCTTGTTCCCATGGTACATAGCACGGAGCTCCTTGGCTTCATCACTATTGGGGTCGTATTTGTACTCCGAGGTAGCCAACGGTGCATTTTTCGTGTTCTTTTGTGCAGCCAGATTTATATCCACGGTGGCCAACTTTGTACTAGATCCGGTCTTTTGTCCATATTGAACTCTGGCACCAGTACTGATTGTAGAGACTTTCCCTGTTGTCTTTCCTGCCAGATCGTAAGTTTGGATGATATCCACTATCGCCTGCATCGGTTTCCCTTTGTTTTTGTGGAGGTAGCTTTTAGCAATTTCCATTGACACTCCAGTATATCTTTCAACAAGTGCGCTCTTTTCTTCAATTGTATTCCAAACATCCCCTTTACTGTTGCTTTTTCCTTTTGCCATAAGTGGCTGCAGCTTAGACGTTGACGTCTTTTTTGTACTGGGTTTGGGCTTGGTCAAACTTTCGAATGTTTTGTCAAAATCATAATCATTTTGTCTGAGATGTTTCTTCAACACTGGAACATCAATATGGGGGAATAATCCCATTATGAACGCTAATACTTGTTCTTGCTCTTGTAAGAGCGGGTCGTTCGATTCTTCAACTGGAGGAGGGGTATCGTCGACGAGATTTAGATGCCTGTGAATAAACTCGTCAGGATCGTATTTACAGGCCGTCAACCCCTTGACAAGTTCTCCTTTGGTCATAGTTGGGAACAATTCTTGAATCTTAGAATAGTGAACTGAAATAACACAGTCACGGAGCAAATCTTCGTCTGTAGCAAACGCAAATGGTTTGGGTGTTTTGGTTTCATCGAGATGTTTCCCTGTCATTGTTGACATTGGTTTGTCCTCTATTTCCAGAACTTTTTGAGCTGAACTGTGTATATCTACTTCTGTTGGGGTATCTTTCTTAGTGCTATTCCTGTCAATGGCTTCGTACCCTGATCCTTGATCCAAGACAGCTTCCGACTGCTCAGGGTTGATTGTCAGTCTGGAAAGACCACCCTCCATGTTTGATGGAAGATCAGCTGTTGGATCAGTAGAGACATTCTGTTGAGATGTATTCAACGATGTTCGCAGGTTCTGAATAACTGGTGACAACCTTGTTGACCCAGATATTGTCTCGGAACTACTTCCACACACCTCAGTCAATGCGGGAGTTTTGTCTATATTCACATCTATTTCCTGCCCATTCACATTATTCTTTGTTCTCGTACCAGCCTCTTCACCCTCAGGAGAAATTTGTCTCTGTCCGCTCACTTGGAATGTGTTCACTTGTTTGACTAAATTTAAAAGAAGGTTTTCAATATCCAGTTTTTCTATTCCTTCTCGAGTGGAAAGTGTGTCAATACTATTTAGTAAGTCGACTTTTAGTTTATCATACAATGTTTCATTCTCAGCATCGAAGAACAAATCATTGCCGTGCTTCGTAGGTGGACTGGCTCCTGTCTTCTTGTTGCTCATTTCCGGACCCGCACCACTATTGAAGAACGAAGGCGAAGTAACAGGCTTTCTACTTTCGTCAGCACCCCATATACTTGTCTCTGGGGCTAACAATGACTCTGAATGCATGGATCCATCGTTCGGTCGCACATCTTGGGGGGCCATTTGACCCACTTCGTCTATAAACTTCACATCGTCTGCCTTATCTGCCTCGTCGACAAGACTCTTCGTGGAGACACCATCCGAACTTTTGACTGATTTAAGGGTCCCCCGCTTCATGGGTAACCCAAATGTGCTTACAAATGAATTCAAGGTGCATATGATCAACGTAGTGACCAAATACACCTCGTTGCCCGCAACCAAGTCGTACAATCGGGATATAAAAGACAGGCTGCCGCTCAATTTAGCAAAACTAGAGTACGCTGCCATAATACGGTTTTTGCGGGGGTCGTTTAAGGGAATCACAGGGGAATGGGAGCCATTCACATTGGTCTTTATGATGGAGATCGGCGACGATCGGGACAATTGCTGCAACATTTGTGCCAAGGGGCATCGCATTAGTCCGGCAAGAAAATACACTAAAGGATGCAAATCTTTCAAGTTTTGTGGATCTTGTACGAGCATCGGGCTATTTAGAACAGAAATGAAGTCGTCAGGAACCAGTGTCGAAGTGTGCAAGAACAAGTCCAAGTGGATCTCGTCTAATACCAGTAGCACTTCTGTGCGGGTCGCCGCGTTGCTCACGGGAATATGGAGAAGTGGAGTGAGTTCTATCCATAGCAGAGGATTCGGATCAATGGGCTGCGATAGGAGAGATATCGGGTCGTTTGCGTTCATGTTACTGGCTCTGTAGCTTCAATGAGGAGGGCCAGATGCGACTAGCCGGCAAACAGGCAGCGACACTTGGTCAAATAGGAACTAAAAAGCTTAGACACCCACACAAAATTGTTTTGGTGATAAAAGGGCCGCCACAGTACCGCTTGAAGGTAGAAAAAGCCGCTCCAAGTCAAGACAGTGGCCCTTCACTGTGTTTGCAACTGAGTTGTTTCACTCATGCTATTTGCGACAAATACTATGACTGTATGCAGGGGAGGTACAATAGCTCAGATGCAGCCAAATGGCTGCAACTGCTCAATGGTTGCAGCTGAGCATGCGTTTCTTTACTCCACTTAGGAGTCCAGGAGGTGTTCCCTAGACACACACGTAGTCAGAGTGAGTGTTACTCATGGTGGTGGCTGGGTTCTACAATTCAAGTTTGTATACATTCGTGTCATTATGCGCCAAAAGTACTAGTATTAGGCTTACGCGGCCTCATGTCAAGGGAGACTGACGGTTGCTTCCCCAGTTCCCCAGTTTTTTATCATGAACGTAACCCGAGGGATTTCACCTTGTATCGACCGTGTCATTATCACTTCATCTAGGGTGGATCCTCCAGTTTTTTGAGCAGGCCCTACAGTCTCTTGCATCTCTGAATCACCGTCTTTAAGCTGGCCAACCATTCGGTGGCCTCCTCCTCTGTCCTTGCACAAAATCGTATTCTCTTTTTCGGAGTGATGATTAGAATGCACCATTTTTTGGTGGAAGAGATCGGATCAATTTCTATTGCGTCCACAATTTCCTTCACCGCTAGGGTCTTGTATGGATAGTTGTCGTGTTGGCGCTTGAATATGCTTAGCGTTTTGTCTGTGAGAACCAAGTAGATCGCCTTCCACTGGTTGTATCTTTTGTGGAGCCTGAGCAACGGCCCCGCGTGTATGAACTCTTCTTCATCCGACACTTCAATTCGAGGGCTGATAGCTCCCGCTCGGTTATTGGCGCCCTCTCCCTCACTCTCTTCTGCTATGATCGATGGCGGGTGGAAACCTGCTGCCTCAGTGAGCGACGAGTCGGACACTCCCGATGACATGTACAAGTCTTCGTTGCCTGAGAAGTCTTCGTGGGTGGAATGTCGTATTACGGGCGGAGAATAAAATGTAGTATCGCTGCTGGTCAACGCTGCCGGGTTTGCTGCCGTTGCACTCTTTGTTGCATCCGGATTACTAGCGTCGACGACACTCGCATCCTCGGTTTCCTCCTTTGCATCTGTTTCCTCACCATCGCGCTCGTCTATCACCTTTTGTATGGCCAGTATCCAGTGGCGGGCCACGTCTTGCTTGTCGGCACGAAAGTGCAATACCTTTTTGCCTGTGTACACGGCAAACCGGTCCTTGCTACCATTGGCACTTATTTCACTGACGGAGAGCAATTCTGACTTGTCGAACACACGAAGTGCCTTGTGCTCTGACTTGTCCTTGTAGAAACTAAACTGGTAGTTGCGCAACACAACCCACTTCTTCTTCCACTGGTGGGTTCGATTGGACCGCTTTTGGAGATACCCAGCAAGCACAACCTTGTACTTGTCCAAATCGGGGTATGTGGGCGACGACATGGGCACTAATGTACTCTGGCTGAAAATTCTGACTGGATTCCAAACCTAATGGCTATAAAAACGGCGCAATTGCAACACTAGTATGTAGCTTAGCCGCTCGGTGCTTGCTTGTGTGGAGTGCCGCTGCTTTCCTATTGTTTGGCCGCTAGCGGCCGCGCGCATCTTAGCTCCAGTGCTAGCGTGCACTCCGGCGGCCATCCACCGCGAGTTCCCAGCAGACTGCCTACAAAAACAAAAACAAAAAAAATTTTCCAGCTGAAAAATTCTCGCCCTCTCTTCTCTGCACTGGTTAATAGCTCTGACAGACAGATACGCAAAGAGTATGTAAAAATACAGCTTAGATGATTATAACGAGCCCCGGAGGCTCTATCTTTATAAACCCAGCTCTTCGATAATTTTTGTTTCATGAGAAAAGTAGTTAAGATAGATGATAAGCGATTTACGCAGAAACCCGTACTAACCCATCAGCCCGTCTTCAGCTCTACTGAGTCTGCCTTATGGCATATTGGTTCACGCAGAGGTCATTTGCGGCAACTAGGGTCTCTGGCCCACCCACACTACGTTCCGTTTGGGCAACTTTGTCGTCCCGAAGGGAGCCGTTCAACAGAGTTGCTCACGCCGGGTGACCGCCGTTGGTTGCAACATGCCAATTGTTAGGTTACACTGTACTCTCTCTTGGCTACCTCTCTTGGCTACCCAAGTTGTTCAACTGTGCCCTTCGCCGAGTACCCAGCTGTAGTTTTCAGTCTATGCTTGTGCGTGCGTGTATTTGTATATGCATGGTCCCACTGGTCTCTTGCGGTGTCTCTACTTTGCCTCGTTTTGTATCGCTCCCTTTATCACGCCGATTGTCGCGCTGGTGTGGATCTTGTCGCTCCCTCCTCTCGACGCACCGTACTCTATTTCTGCCAACCCGCTAAGTATTTCTGCTCTCGCTTTGTTGCTGAGCTCGTATTTGCTCAACACCTCCACAAACCCGCTGATCAAGTCGATAAGGGCCAAGCCTTTGTCTCGTTTCACCAGCTCTATAGTCCGGTACGATACACTCCAGTCGTCCTTGAGCACGCTGTCAAGCGCGAGCTCTATATCCTGTGGATGCGGCGCCCCTATACACTCGTAAATCATGTCTTGGTCAATTGGCGTGTCGTCTGTGGGCGCCGCAGCTTTGCACGCTTGCAACACATTCAACGCCCGTCTCATGTCTCCCTTCAGCAACTTCAAGAGCGCGTCTTCTGCCTGTGGGTCGATCTGGAGCTTCTCCCGGATGATCACATTGTCCACACGCTCCTTGATGGCGGCCTCGCTGATCGGGTGGAACCTGAACCGCGTGCACCGCGACAAGAGCGCGGGGTTCAACTTGTGGGCGTAGTTTGCCAAAATACAAAACCGCGTGTTTTTGGTGTACTTTTCAATGATACGACGAAGAGAGTTCTGCGCCACAGAGGTCATGGCGTCTGCCTCGTCCAAGATGATCAACTTGAAGCCCTTGCTGAAGATTTGCATCGTGGAGGCAAAGCTCTTGATTTGGTTCCGCACTACATCGATTCCTCTGTCGTCGGACGCGTTCAACTCTAGCACCATATTTTTGTAGTTCGGCCCGTAGATCTCCTTTGCAAGCGCTATGATCGTGGACGTCTTACCAGTCCCCGGTGGCCCGTAAAAGAGCAAGTGGGGCAACTTTCCCTCGTGCACAAACTTCCGTACCGTGTCTACGATGTCTGTCTGGCCGTATATTTCGTCCAAACTGGACGGCCGGTACTTTTCTACCCACGGTAAATTGTCGTTTTTTGAGTTATCCATTGCCCTGTATTCTGGATGGGGTGATACAACAATACAAACGCTCAATGCCCTCCGCTGTAGCTAGCCGTGTGTGTGTCAAGGTCTCTCTGCGCGCTTCAGCTTCTTTGAAATTTCTCGTACGCGTACGCACCGTGTGCAGGAGCTTACTTGCTAAGCTATATCATCAGGGTGTCTATTAAATATATAAGGTCGTATACGGGCACACCAGAGGGGCTCCAGGAGCCTCTTGGGTGTGCAGTAATGCAGGTGAAGTGTTGGGAGGGGGGGACTCCGTTGAGGTGGTTGGAGGTGGTAATCCACTAGAAAGTTGCAGCCACAAGACAGACTGCGAGCACCGCTAAGGGCCAGCTGATTAGCGGCCTGATTGCACTGCTCTGTGTCCCAATCTCGCCAATGTAGTTGCACGTCGGGTTCTGGATGTCGTTGCCCAAGTCCCAGAAGTACAGGATGGAGATCGAGTTGTTCCGCTTCGGGCACGCAAACAGGAACGACGCTGGGCATGCGCGCTCAATTGCCAAGCAAACGTTGTAGCACGGGAGCACCTCGTAGTAGTCGCGCACAGGCTGGATCACGTCGTTGATGTAGTCGTTTCTGGAATCGTTTACAAGCCGGTGCTTGTATCCCTGTACGGAGCTGTTTGTCAGACACCGCGGAATCGTCACTGCGCAGAGCCAGTCCTTGTATGCGCTCGCGCACATCGTACACGACAGCACCGGTGAAAACACCGCGTCGTTGGTGGTGTCGCACGCGATCTGTTGGAGGGCAAACGTGAAGTTTTGGTACATTTGCTTGGCGTTTTCGTCGTAAAGAATTCGCAACTCCTCCTTGCTGTGGCTCCCACGGGGGACCGCATACGCAACCTGGTCACAGAAGGTCAAGTCAAACATCAACTCGCATCCGTTGTTGGCCTTGGTAGTGAACAGGAACTGCAGATACACCGTTCCTCCCAGTCCCGTGCTTCCTCCGGTGCTGGTGCCATCTTCCATTTCCGTGTTGTAGGTGATGTACACGTACGCGATGTACGTGGTGGATTCGTTGAGTCCTGTGACGTAAAACTGCTGCTGGAGCTCGCCTGCGCGCGTCGTGTAGGAGGTGTTGTAAACTATGTTTTCGTCAAACACCTCTCCAGTCAGAATAGCGTACCACGAGTACCCCAAGTTGTCGAAATACTGCTTGTACAGGGCTGGATACACTTTGAGCCGATAGAAGGTGGCCCTTGGATTGTCCTGGTCGGTGATATTCCACGACGTAAGCCCCTGCGAAGAGCCGCTTGAATTGGTGCCCGGAAATGCGTCTGTAACGTTAGCCCCAGGTGCGATGGTCAAGTTACCGGTCACAATAAGTGCGGAGGTGTCATCGGTGTCCAAAACAGTGGCCCACGTGCGGTTGTCCCACTGGAAAACAAGATCAAGCTGCGAAACCCCAATCAGGTAGTTCCACACTGCAGCCTTGTCCTCGTTTGGCGGTGTCTGGACGCGCATGTACAAGTAGTTTGGAATCAGAGTGTTCACTTTCAGCGGATCGAAGATCTGGAGCCCCTCAAAGTAGCCCTGGTTGAACTCCACTCGCTTCGAGTTGTCGTCGGTGAACTGGAACTCATCGTCAAAAAAGTGCGAGTCGAGCGTGTAGTTCATGTACATCTTGGGGTCTTCGATGCTTGTGTTGTTGGGCTCGTTTTTGATGTTCCCCGAGAGAAATACCAAGAGCTCATAGTTGACTCCAACTCCTGCTGACGTGTTGACCCGGAAGATGAAGTCCTGTGTGCTGTTCTGCGGGAGAACCTGGAAAAATGGCTGGAAGTCCATGAGAACCCACACATTGCTGTTGTTGATCTCGATAGGCGTGTTCACCACAAAATTTTGTGGTACGAGCTCTTGCACTGACGTGGATACGCTACTCGCGGTCGCCGTGGTTTTCGATGTCTCTGTTGTAGTAGTAGTAGCTGTGCCTTTTGTGGTGGATCCCGGCGTGGGTTGTGATATTGTAGAGTCCTGCTCCTTGTTTGCCGGCGCCAGCGACAGCACGGCTGACTCCTGAGTCGCATACGGTTCCTCATAACTGAGAGCTTGGGGGTCAAGGGCCTCTGGTTGGAGACCACGTCCAGATAGCGTATCCACGCCGGTACCTACATCGGTATCTTCATCCATTTTCTGGCCTGGATCACTGCTGTCGGCAAATAGAGAGCCGGAAACTGGCTCTGCAAACAAATCATACTCAGTGACCTCCTGTAGTAGCTGATTTAGTATGGGATGCGGGTTGTGAAGAGCACGCTGCAATGACTCTCGCTGTGCACTTTCCCTGACAAAGTCAAAGTTGTACGCAGCTGAACCACCGAGCCACACAACGAGACAAATGCCTCCCCTTGAAATGTGCATGGCGTGCAGGAGAGTAGTCGCTGGTTGCGCTATGACCAAGTCTACACGATATGGCTCCTGCTGTGCTCAGCCTGCTTGCAGGCCATGATGCGTTCTATATGCAGGTAAAGAAATGGCTGCGAAAAATGGACTAAAATTTATTCACTACTCTCAGTACTTGCTAGAGTTGTACTATACTCCTCGGAGCGCGCGGATCGGGGAGGAAAACAGAAGGATGTTGCCAGTCTCTAGATTTGGTCACCTGGAAAGGTCCAGGGCACGCCTCCCAGCGAGGGGCAACTCCGGTGAGGAGGCTCCCTCCCGGGAGAAAGAGACGACACAGTCGCCTAAAACAACTTCCAGAACTTTTTCTTCTTCTTTGTCTTGGAAAGATCGTCCGTACTAGAATTCCGCGAGCCGAATGTACTGGTTATATGTGGCTGTGATTTTGTGGGCTCGAGAGATGGGCGTATCGGCGTCGCGTCGATATCGTGGGATAACGACTTTTGTAAGAGCTTCAGCGTTGGTGTGAATGCTGGTGTCGGCAGTTTTCTTTTGGGTGCCAGCAAGTCACCGAATTTGATGCTGCTTGCCCTTGGGGCCTCCACTGCCGAAGGCGAGTGGATCTCTATCGCTGGAGGTGCCTGTGGTGGTTGCTGGCTGCTCATGCTTACCGATGATTCCAGATTTCGCGTAGCTAGACGCTTTAATTCTTTGAACGAAAGCCCCAGGGTTGTGCTCCCGTTAACGGGCGATTTTGTTGGCTCCACCGGCGTCAACAATGACTTGGTCTTGTACGGTACCGATCCAAACGTGTTGGACCCCGTGATTGCGCGCGCCAACTTAGCTCCGCGGCCCTTGAAGTCCGGATCCACGTCCCGTACATCCGTGCAGAACCGGATGGACTTGTCAGAGATGTTGGACAAGAAACGGCCATAGTAGTCCTGGTCGAGCGGCTTCTTCTTTAGCCGGGCTATCGAATCGCGTATATCCTGCTTGTACCGTGTATAAAGCTTACTGATTTCGTCGTATGATGAGTACAGTGTGTCAGAATCGATAGAATTCAGGCTCGACGAAATGGACCCGGCATCACCCTCTATGGCATCATCCCCTTCCTCCGGTTGCTCGCGCGCCTGCTCATTTCCTGAGTCCTTGGACGTCTCTACGTCGTCGTCCCTCTCGCCCGCTACAGACTGCCAGTAGGGCACATTCAATCCGACTTTGTTTTGCTCTAGCCGCAACTCAAACTCGGGCATGTTCACGGCGGGCACCACAATTACCGGGAGCGGGAAATTCTTCACGAGTCTATCTGTCAATTTCGACGAATTCCACGATCTGAGCGGTGCCCCAACAGCAGTGTTTGGTTTTGAGCCAGTCACCACAATGTTAGGCTCGTACAACTTGTACATCTCCTTGAGAATCTCCTTAGTGGGTCCGACACAAATCTCCACTGAGAGCTTTGCGAGTATTCCTGGCTTCAACACCCGAAGCATGTAGTCCATGATGTTTTGAGAGATCACCTTGATATATTCCGGTTTGTGTCTCTGTTTCATTCGTTGCGCAGGTGTAGCGGGAGGCGGGGCGTTTTTCTGGGGCTCGAACGATTTGCGCCTTCTGCGTTGCGCTGAGAGATCAAAGTCCTTGGTTGCAGAAACGACTATGACTGTGTCTCCGGTTTCGATGAACTTGCTCAACACCCAGTCGAGAGCAACCCATGTGTGTTTGCGTCCGCTCAAGTACACCAAAATCACTCGGTGTGGCAACACTGGTCGCAAGGACTTTCCCAGCTCTGAATCTCGTAACCTTTGCTGGTACAAAATATCGAAGTCCTTGTGGAATTTGGTATATGTGCATCCGCGGTGGGTGATTATAGGCTCTGTCGGGTACTGGGCAGCGCGTGGCGAAAGCATACGTGCCAATTCCATCCCCTCGCGACCACGGAACCCGCCACCGCCAACGGGGGAATGGAGAGGCGAAGTGTGCGCAGGAGACGGGGACCGGCCACGCTCTCTACCTCTCCCATTGGTGGGACTTAAGTTGTACCT
This sequence comes from Dujonia schatavii, assembly GCA_003707405.2. Classification (NCBI taxonomy): domain Eukaryota; kingdom Fungi; phylum Ascomycota; class Pichiomycetes; order Serinales; family Debaryomycetaceae; genus Dujonia; species Dujonia schatavii. Next base: position 163,853 of record PPIY02000014.1, on the reverse strand, counting down.
GCCTGTGCGCCAGATCTCCTCGTTGTAGTAGTCGTCATCGTCGTAGCCGTCGTCGTCGTATCCGATGTTTACCGTGTCAAACGAAACTCTGCGCTCGTAGTTGTCAAGCGTTTCGGATGGTGTGCTGAAGGACGTTAGCTTGATGTTTCTGTACACATCGTTGTGTTTCTGGAGAGACTCCAAGAGATCGAGCTGCTTAGTGTTCTCCTCTCGAGTGGGTTCTCCCAGTGTCATTGCGGATATGAGATTGCTAGTAGAGCTGTAGTGTTGTGGTGGGTACTGCGGCATTCTGAACAATGGGATTTGGAGGTGTGTTTTTGTTCTTATCTTAGACCTGGGCGAAGAATGTGCAGGGTGCTCGGAACTTGGGGTTCTGGTACTCCTGCGTGTGTTCGTAGTAGGTAGGTGGTTGTCTGATGAGATGTGTCCAGTGTAGGTCTTTCCAGAAAGCTTGCCCGTCACTCTTAGGCACTCGCTGCGCCGTGTGTGATTTAATGTACCGTGGAGCTGCTGTAGGGAGTTTCCAGGCTAGTTTGCAACTTTTACAGTTAAGAAGAAGAAACGCCTACTGCCAATGTTCCGCGCCTTCAGTACTATTGTTCAACCAAATTGAACTTGAAACCACCCAAAAAATATTATTATATTATATTGCTACAAGCTGAATGTATGGGGAAGCCTGTTTTTTTTTTATCTCAAAGATACGAGGCTGCTCAAACTTTCCGTGTGAGCGGCTAGCGCGCTGGCCCAATTGAGATACACCTATTGCGACTTCTACGGCCCGCGCCAAACAGGAGCTTCTTGCCCACCAGTTTCCGCAGATATGAGCTACAAACATCCCCCATGTACAAATCTGAATCCGGTGGGCCCATCAGACATAGCCGCTAGTTGTTTTTTTGATGGCTGCAGTTCGTGCTGCTCGCCTTGGATCCTCAGCAGGCATCACCTGTCATGGAAATATTTTTTTCCTTCGCCTTTTTTTTCTTCTTCGCTTCTTCTTTTTCTCCGCCATTTGCCCGCCCAGACTGCTTACTGCGCAAAGGGCTCGTACCCAGCCAAGGAGCCAAGACAGGCTCGTGCCTATATGAGATGATCTGTTGCGGTGGCATTAGGCTGAGGACTGACCTCGTGACAAAGGAATTAGTCCTCTTCGGTCGGCCCGGAGGCTGAGCTGATGGTGGAAGTGACTGGAACCAAGTTGCACTCTCACTCGTTCCGACTCACCGCGGCAAGTCGCTAAAAAGTTCGCCGGATAGTGAAGCGCGCCCTTAAAGCTAAAATTGCAGCCATAAATCTGCACGTGAAGCGCGGGTACACGTTTTAGCAGCCATCCAGTTGAGGGGCATTGTAGAAGTATGGGCCGGTTCAGCGACACGTTCAGCAAGTGTAGCTCCGCTGACAGTTATGCTCCTTAGAGTACAAGTACAAAAACGGATATGTAAGGATATTTATTATTAGTTTTCTCTATAATTGTCTTTGTAATACTTGAGCATATGGGCATGGATGAAGAGGACTTAAGTTAAACTAGAAACCTGGTTCTGTTTCTTAAGATTGTAAAGAGTGGTTTGGTGCTTGACGTACGTCAAGGTGGCGCCGCCCACGATGGCTGTCAACACTACCAACACCAAGTTGACAGGAATCGGGTTCATGTTGAAGGTGGTGTGGGTCACTCTATCCAAGGCGCTCTGCAAAAAGTTAAACACTCCTGAGATACAAATGATCAGCCCGTAGACGGTTCCAAATGTGTCAAATCCAAACACTTTAGCGCAGAAATCTGACACTGCTGTGTAAAAGAGCGGTCTGTAGCCTACAAATAGTGCCACATTGATCACACCGGCGACCCAGTTGCCCAGAAGTCCCAACACTCCAATCAGCAACGATATACCCAAAAGCCCTCCCAAAACCTGGGTAGTGGAGCAATAGTCTAAGAATAACCCAACAAAAGGAATTGAAATAACTCCGCCAAGGGGCAATGCAATATCAAAGAAATGCGTAAGAGACTCTGCCTTTGGCAACGACTCAAAGAGGTATGCGTACTGTGTAGTGATGGTGGCAACAAAGTAGTTTAATCTCAACATCTGGATCGTGGCAAATGCACACATCAAATAAAACCACGGCGTTTTCAACTGATACTCAGCAGAGTACCCGTGTAAGATTCCGAAAATTCCACCCGAGTGTTTGACGAGGAACTCTTCGCCCTCCTCTGCGTACGGCTGCTTCAACGCATCTCCAATCGAGTCTCTTCTTCTTGGTTTTGGGTGGTTGTTACTGTCAGTGCTTGTGGAAGGGTGCAAAAGGGGTGTCTGTTCCGAGTTCAAGGCGTCAATCACGGAACCAGCAGGCGCCTCCGTCGGCTGGTGCTCTCCCACACAAAAGTTTGTGTCTGGGGGCGTCTTGTAGGACTCACTGGGCATGATGAAGAGTTGCACCAAGGTGATGAATGTGGGCACAAGCAAATACAATTTGAAGAAATTGCTCACGGTGAACGCCCCGCTGGTACGCACGTACAAGATCTTGTAGATCAAGAACAATGCGGAAGATGCATCGAATGCACCCGTCAAAAGCGCCAATATGCGGCCCGATTGGTGTGGGAACGAGTTGGACAACTGAAACGACGAGATGTAAGCAAAGGGACCCCCCAATGCCATAGCGCTGTAGCCCAAAATGTACGGGTCCAACACGGAAAGCACTGGCAGAGACTCAATCTGCTTAGCAAAGATGAACACAAGGCACGCAATGTAAAGGAAAGCAGCCCCACACAAGCCACAAAACTTGGGGCCATAAACGTCCAACGCTCTACCAATGATCAATGCAGAGACATTGGTCAATACAGCACCGACAGTGAACATCATGTTGAGCTTCAAGTCCTGGGCAGTGCACTTGGCAGCGGAGGTAGAGTCAGCTGTAGACATAGCGCCGAAGACTGAAGATGTAAGAGTACCAAAGTACTGTGGATCGACAGCTAAGCTGGAAAACATCGACGAAACACCAGTAGAAGTGGAATTGATGGAAACATCACAAACCTTCTCGTACACATGCTCAGTGACAAGAATAGGCTTGAAGGCTGCGAACCCAAAAATAGGTCCACCTGAAAACAAACACCAAAGAATAGCACAAGTCACCTGGACAAGCCTACGACCGTACGGTACATCCGTGGAGATCATAATGTATGGGAAGTCCTTGTAGGTAGTTTAAAAAAAAAAAAGATAGGAAAAAGACAGTATCAAAGGGAAAAAGAGAAAAACATCAGATATGGCCCCTACAATTTCTACCGATGAACCACCGAATTAGCGAAGAGAAATATGCACGTCTTTGGGTTCAGCGGCGGCCGAGATAACGACTGATAAAAAGATAACACAAAATATTGAAAATTTGAGAGCGCATACGCCGGCGCCAAGAGGCGGCAAAGAGATGCTAGTTGCAGCTAGATGTTTCTGTGGATGCGAGTGAGACACTGCCGTATTGGGAGACTTCAGCACCTGGGGCAGACAGGCGTGTGGACGGCGCGACCATCTCTGCAGCCACGGCAGCATTGCAGTGGCTCTCAGCATGCACTGAAAGATTCGCTCGAGAAAAGGCCGTAAGGCCGTAGGCAGCGAAAAAAATATTCCTCCTATCAGCCTTGTTACCTGCAATGCTGTGCAGGAGGTGGCAGGGAGGCTGAAGACAGCTCCGGATAGGGCTACAGCTCCGGATAGGGCTCGTGCCTGGATCGTCATATCAAGCCGTTTTGGGGATTTCGACAAGGTGAGTTCATGCACCGGTGAGGCTAGTTCAGGGGCATTTGCAATGGGCAGGATGTCACGAGTGCTGCTTGGCATCGGTGTTGACAGCGAGGTGCAGCAGAATGGCTGCCAAAATATGCAGAGACTACAAGAAAAAAGCCGTCTCGAGGAAGAGAGTGGAGAATACAAATTCTACCACAAGCTACTTTAGGTATATAGGATTGGGTACGGCTTTTTATTTTTATTCAGTAGTTTTATGATTTTCACTGTTGATATGAAACTATTTTAATAGGAATCTTGGTGGTTGTCTTTTCTCCATTCAGAAAGTACACATTCATTTGAACGTAGTATAGGGTGCCCACGTAGCAGTTTTGGAAACTTGGGGTCAACCAGAACTGGTCGAAGCTTAGCGTGTCTCCTGGTCTTGACATGGCCTTTCTTTGGTCACACCTTGCGAGATTGAGGGTCACCAGAATCTCTTTCAGCAAGTAGTCTGAGTGTTGTGTCCAGGGAAACTGCTTTGAATGTAGTTTTGTCCTCCCATATATGGAGACATCGTGAATATCGAGTGTGTGTAAGGACGTCTTTACGTGGGTGATTGCACGAAGGTCCTCCAATAGCCCTCTTTCGTACTGGAACAGGCTCGTTGTCGTCTCTCTGGCGCGCTTTATCTGGTCCACGAGCTCAGCCTCTAGAGCTCGGTATTTGTCCACAAAGGAGCTGAAAGTGGCTCCTTCCGAATTGTCAAACAACATATCGTGGTCAAACTCAATGGGGATCGGATATTTGCCATCGGCCATGAACGAAAAGATTTCGAGACTAGCTGTCACATTTTCAACTTCTGGAGGCTTGCTCTCGCCTCGATACTGTAATTGAATAGGAACATGAATGTTCCAGGAGCTCAAGGCTGATTCAGAGAAAGCTGAGTGTCTAAATCGAGATGGTAGTATATATGTGACTTCGTGAAGATTGCAAGCTACGGAAACAGACAAAACGCCATGAGACTCTTTGGTCCGGCCATAGCTTTTTTTGAATACTGGAAAGGTTGAACAATGAATATTTAACGGGGGTGTGGACTTATGATCGATATGCTGAGTCATGGCGGTTGCCACTGCATCGTGGAAATACTCACCGATTTTCTCGTTCTGAGTCATTAGCATGGCCAGATTAATGGCTTTTTCCGCTCGTAACTGAAGATGTTTTTCATAGAACTTGATTAGCTCTGGCAGATATTGCCTCTCATGTGCTTTGAGTGTGTGAGGTATGATATTCACCTGTTTGTGAGATCTCTTTCGCACAACGTACCCTTTTGCAACCACTTTACTAATGAGCATCGCTTGAATTGAGTACTCGATCGATGAGTTTAATAAAAATAATCCTTTCTCATAAGGAATGGAAGGCGGTAATCCTAACTCTCTAGATATCCCGCAGTTGTTGTTGTTGCTGCTGTTTGCTCCGATATCTCTACCAGGGTCAAGTAGCCTTCCAGGGACTCTAAAGGAAAAGAATCGCTTGTACGTGACTCCAGGATATATGTGCCGCGATTGAGGAAATACTAGCCGAGTGTTATCCACCAAGTCCACTTCGTGTTCACAGTGGCTGTCAGCGTAATTGTACGAAGCACTGAGATCGACACACTGCAAAAAAGTGGTGGTTTGCATCTGGTTGTCGTGGGCCAAACTGTGCAGTTTTACTGATATATTTCCTTCAAATAACACGTAAAACATGCTGAATGGAATAGGCACAGCAAGAGAGTTTTTAACAAGAACAAACCCATGGATAATGTCTCCCGTTTTATATTGTTTGCCCTCGCTATCCGCATTTACCAGACTTGGAATCTGTCCCGGCTTTCCTGCTTCTGTAGTTAGAAAAATGGAGATTGAGAGCGAGCTCAGATCGGCGTCTGGGAGGCTACCATGAATGTTTAAGATTCTTTCGCTCGATGAGGGAACCATGGTATCGTCCGAAAGTCCGTGTACGGCTTCATCTGAAGCAGACTCAGTGATACTGTGGTTGAGCACAGAAGACGAAGAAACATGCGTGCTAACAGAATAAGCGCTATTAGATCTGGTGTTTGCTGCAGAAAAAACCGACGACATACTACTGCTAGGAACCAGATCGAGACCCAAATTCATATCAGGGCTAGTAATTGGTAATGCTACACCCGTGGTAGTTCCCGAACTGCCAGTTTGTACTGAATTCCCAGTCAACTCATTATACCTCGGCAAGGAATCAAGAATTCCGGGGGACAATCCAACACTTTTGGCAATAATTGCCTGGTGCATTTGGTACGAGGGTAAAATACTAAAGTCGGAAGAGACTCCTGGAGCAGACTCGTGCTCGACAGTGGCCACGGGAGATGCTTCCTGCCCATCCATATGGTTTGATTCTACAGATGTGGAGGAGCCACTAGTGTCATTTGACGTGGACAGAGATGTAGCAACACACATATAACAATGACTGAAGAATTTTGAAGCTGGAGAAGTCACCGATATTCAAATTTGCCCTTCAGGCTTCTCCCTCCATGCATCTCAGGCGAAAACCTGGATGGTATAAGTACAATTCTAAATTGACAAATACATTTGTAATTTAGAGTTAAGTGTTGGCTTTATTTTGCACCCGCATTCATGCGGGACATGCAAGAATTTTTTGCCATCAGGAGGGCATTGTGCAGGTGGCCGCAAGCGGCTGATAGTTTTCATGTCTAGATTGAAGGTGAGGCAAGGGTTGTGATTAGGAAGGAGGGGGGAAGGGGGACGGGGGGCTTTTATCGATGTTTTTACCCCGGTGCTGCAATGTCGTTTGTGGGAGTCACAGCCATTTATCATGTCAACTTTGCAGCCGTATTACTGCACTCACTGCACATGGGCACTCGCTTACCCGCAAGATCTGTGTGGGGTTCAAGCAGTTTGCCGTTGTGCTTCACACGTTGTAGCCGCACACTCTAATCCGCCCGAAACGATTTTTCATGCGCCATGACTAACAATGTGGCGATCCAAATCCCGCGACTATCTCCAAAGGTTAACAGTCTTTACAACGAAGAATCCCGCTCGCAAACACTGCGCTGTTGCAATATTGTTCTTATTATATTGTTTTTTTCACCAAGGATGGCCAGTGTCCGCCAAGGAGTAAGATACTCACTGCATGTTTCTATGTAGACCTTCAGGCGCTTTGTTGTGTTCGAAAAAGTGCTTCACTAGCTCAGTCGGTAGAGCGTCAGTCTCATACTTTATGTCAAGGTGTGCTATCTGAAGGTCGACAGTTCGAACCTGCCGTGGAGCATTTTCTTTTTTTTTAGCATAATTTTTCGTACCCTATCGGGGGGTGCTTTTTCCGCGACCTCTTATCAAGAAGGGATCAGACATATCTTACAAGGGCTGCTACGGGGAACGAACAAGACTCGTCAGACACTCACAGCTCTACAGGGATGCGAGAGGAGGCGGTCGGGCAACTGAAGGAGGCTTTGTGCGGTTTTTTTTGGTTTCTTTTCCCGGCCTCATCTCAGCCAACTTACCTCTACATGCATACTGGCCGTTTCCGCTCGTTCTAGTGGCCGCACCCCTCGCTGCAGTTTCCCTGTAAGCGCATAAGAGTTCGTACGTGAGAAAGAGCCAAATAAAATTTGTAATTGTTCATATATAAGGGGAGCTCATCTGCTGTTGCAGCCCATTAGCAGAATTTTTTTCAACTGCTGTCTTTGCTATCAGGCTTTGATTCTTAACTAGGAAGAACTAGAACTGATATGGCTCAACTCTCGTCTCAAGGCAGTAATGCTCTCGTGTACCTTTCGTATGCGTTCCTCCTAGCTACAGGAATATTTATTGCGCTCAAATTCCGCCTGAAGAATGCCTTTTTGTCTTCCAACGGGACCCAAAGAGGCGTACCATTGGCTTTGAACTTTATTGCGTCAGGTATGTAAAGATGTGGACTTTAAATCAAAATCATCAAACTAGCGGGTGTCTTCTATTTCTCCTTAGAAATATGACAGGCTGAGAAACACCGTCAGAACTCGATCAAGTTCATACTTGCGTGAGGAAGTTTGTGATTTTGGACTGGTTGTGGCCATATGCTGTGTGCTACAGTCACATGCCAGAAATGTAGATACATATGTGCGGGAGTAGTGTGGGAGTGGTCTACTGAGAGAAGCTGTGGCTGCGAAATCTCCTGAACCGACAGCCCGAATACCTTTTGCGTCAGTCGAATTTTCACTGGAACCGAAAGATTGAGCCCTCCTCAGTTGGATGTTCTCTACCAGATTCGGGAATATTGAGATAATGCTCTGAGACAAGGGGCTATGGCTAGGGGCCATGGCTGGGAAGAGACGATGCAACTATTGAGTATACTCAAAAGATAGTCATGCTGCAGTCTACCGCTCCTCTAACCCTCCGCACATGCAAAACCACCTACTAACTTTGACAGCTATGGGATGCGGTATTTTAACAACTTATACGCAAATCGCAAACATTTCTGGGTTACATGGTCTTCTTGTGTATACGATCACCGGAGCCATTCCCATTCTTGGGTTTGCTTTTTTCGGTCCCTTGATTCGTAGAAAGTGTCCTGATGGATTTATCTTAACCGAATGGGTGAGGCATCGGTTCGGAGTGGTTACAGCATTGTACCTCTCCTTCTTCACATGCTTGACGATGTTTCTCTTCATGGTTGGTGAGCTTTCCGCCATTAGAAGTGCCATTGAAACCTTGACTGGGTTGAACGCGTTGGGCGCGGTCATTGTGGAGTGTGTGGTGACGGCCATTTACACCTCGATTGGTGGGTTCCATGTGAGTTTTGTCACAGACAATTTCCAAGGTGTATGCGTTTTGCTCTTGATTATTATCTGTGCGGCTGGTATGGGATCCTATATCCACATCGACACAGCCAAAATTGGTGAGTCTGGCTTGCTCAAAGCCAACAAATTGGGGTGGCAATTGCTCTACATTTTGTTTGTGGCTATTGTCACTAACGACTGCTTTATGGCTGGATTCTGGTTGAGAACCTTTGCATCGAAAACAAACAAGGATTTGGTCATTGGAACGTCTATTGCCACTTTTGTCACCTTTGCGATCACGACATTGGTGGGTATTCCCGGAATGCTTGCTGTCTGGTCCGGGGACTTGACGGTTGGTGACCCAAACGGGTACTTGGCATTTTATATCTTATTGGAAAAGATGCCCCGGTGGCTTGTGGCGTTTGTAATCATTTTCGTCATTTGTTTATCCACGTGTACTTTTGACTCGTTGCAGTCAGCTATGGTTTCCACTATTTCCAACGATGTTTTCCGTAACAAATTGAAGCCGATTTACACCAGAGGGATGGTGTACCTTATTATGGTGCCGATTGTTGTTTTGGCAGTCAAGGTTGCAAACAACATCTTGCAAATCTACTTGATTGCCGATTTGGTTTCTGCTGCAGTGATCCCAGTGGTGTTCTTGGGATTAAGCGATAGATATTTCTGGTACCTTACTGGGTTGGACGTTATGGTTGGAGGATTTGGTGCCCTTCTTGGAGTGTTCATTTTTGGCACTGTCTACTATGGAAGTGCAAAAGAAGGAGGTAAATTATTATTGATCTGGAATGGATTATACAATTCCGACGATTGGGGTCCCTTTGGTGCCTTCGTCATTGCACCATTTGGGGGAATCTTGATCACATTTGCATGCGTTGCTCTTCGTGTTGCTGTGTTGTGGACTTGGGCAAAGTACAAAGGTACCGAGTTTACCGCATTGCAAAGAAAGCGGTTCGATGCACCTGAGGTGGAAACGGAAACATATGGAAGCTTTGATGAAAGCGGTGAGCCTTTGAAAAAGACGTCATCTGGGGAAATCTAGTATCGTGTAATAATAGAATAATAGAATTTGTGCAACATGTATTGTGCGATATTCGCAGCCATTGTATGAACTCCGGTAAATTCAGCCAGCTCATACACGAAGTGAGCGTGTGGCTATATACTCCAACAAAGATACGAATCAACACCTTTCATTTCTACTTCACCAGTTTGATCGTGGTTAGCTTCACCCCAGCTTGAACAACTACACCTGCTTCACCAGATGGCTTTACGCTTTGGTGCACGTGACCGTTCTTGCATGAGTACGAAAATTAAGGATCCAAGCCACGGCTGACTGTACTCTTCCTATGTGGCCAGTATGACTAGCAGTGCCAGAGTTGAGAAAGCACCCCATAAATCTGGTCCAAATGGTTTGGATTCAACGCGAAGTGGAAAGCTTCTCGAAAAAATCGACGATGACGTGTTGTTGATCAACCAAGCGAAAGACAAAATGAAGTACAAGCATGAGATACGACATGAGTACGAGAATGGCAGCGATGATGAGGATAAGAACGAAAACAATAACGAAATCAACAACAAAAATCATCCCGGAACCCCTTCCATTGAGACAGAAGCAAAGGAAACCGATAAAGAACAGAATGGTGGCCCCGTGGACTGGTCGGAAGAATCCCAGTACTACAAAAATATCGACACGAAAGCGTTTCGGCAGTACGAGTTGGCATGTGACCGAGTCAAGCAGTTTTACGAAGAACAGCACGAGAAACAGACCGTCGCTTACAATATCCAGGCGCGGATTAACTTCAAGACCAAAACAAGAGCCCGCATGTCGATATGGGAGGCATTGGAGAAGCTAAACAAGCTCTTAGACGACAGTGACCCAGACACTGAGCTCTCTCAAATCGACCACGCAATACAGACTGCAGAAGCAATTAAGAGGGACAACAAACCCCGGTGGTTTCAGCTTGTAGGACTCATCCATGATTTGGGAAAATTGCTCTACTTCTTCGACTCTAAGGGCCAGTGGGACGTAGTTGGAGACACATTCCCCGTTGGGTGTAAATTTCTGAAGCGGATTATATTTCCCGATAGTTTCAAGAAGAACCCCGATATGTTGAACCCACTCTATAACAAAAAGTACGGGATATATCTGAAAAACTGTGGCTTGGACGCAGTGATGCTAAGCTGGGGCCACGACGAATACATGTACCACGTTGCTAAAAACAATTCCACCTTACCCAAAGAGGCACTAGCAATGATTCGGTACCACTCGTTCTACCCCTGGCATCACGAAAATGCGTACTCGTACCTAATGGATGATAAGGACAAGGAGATGCTCAAGGCAGTCAAATCGTTCAACAAGTACGATTTGTATTCAAAAATAGACAAGCAGTACGACGTTGATGAATTGAAGCCATATTATTTGGAGCTAATCGACGAGTTTTTCCCGAAACGGATAATTGATTTTTAAAGGACGTTTCAAGGACTACAGGTTGGGATCTTTTGGACTGTTATTGAATCTATATAGACAGTAATGCATTGAATGGGAAAAATGAGTTTGTATGAGGTGCTATGTGTGCCTCTGTTTAGCTGAAAAGTGTGATGGCTCCAAAGTATTGCTCGATACCGTATGGGCCAGGAGCCTTCCAGAAGTCATTGTATGTCGTCAAGATGCAGATGTCACCACCTGTAGCTTCGATAATCGAGGCAATAGCTGCCTCCTGGTTAGCTGTAGAGGGAACCTGTCCACCGTTTGTTTGACCCTGAGATGGGTATCCAGTCTCAGTGATGAATGCTGACATACCGTTACAGGCATCGATAACCTGTTGTCTTTGGCCAACAACGAAGGGACCAGACTGGCTGGCAGTGGAGCTGGGGTCGAAGTAAGAGTGTGCATTGACACCCACAAAGTCAATTCCGGATTGGGTACACAAGCTTGGGTTGTCGATGAAACTTGCTGGGGGCTCGGATGTTGTCACTTGACCGCTGTATCCGGCACTGGAAACCTGAGACTTGACAGACTGAATCTTAGCCGTTAACTCGGCAGCGGTACAATAACCAGCACTGACCGCTTCGTTTCCGACGGTGATGAAGTCAAAGACTTCCCATCCCAGAGCCTGACCATATGAAATAAACGCTTGCACGTCGCTGTCGATGGAGTCAACACCTGCACTGGAAATCCAGAATCCCTGGTTCACCTTGATACCCAATTGGACACAAGTTGGGAGAATCACGTTCCAGTTGCCACAGTCTGTACCGTAGATTCTCACGTTCTTGATGTTTTTGCTGTTGATGAGTTGCAAGTCGGATTGGATGGTCTCTGTGGTCTTGCAGCTTCCGTCATTCGCGTATGGAGAGTACACGATGGCAAGTGGTGGTGAGATGTTGCCGCTTCCAGATGATGAAGAAGAGGACAGAGTTTGCGACGCCTGGGTAGTAAGAGTAGTTGTTGAAGCTGTAGGAGCAGGTGAGTTCGATGTGCTAGCTGGAGCTGGAGTAGTAGTTTGGGTAGATTCTCCTGGTGCTGGAGCTTGCGAATTGTTTGGAGCTGGACTGTTGGAAGAAGGAGCTGCGGCTACTGGAGCTGGAGCAGCCGAGGAAGAAGCTGGGGAGGCTGGGGCAGGTGCAGCAGAAGATGAAGTCTGAGCTGGAGCAGGTGCAGCAGCTTGAGAAGAAGTTTGCGCTGGGGCAGGTGCAGCAGCTGGAGTGTTTGAAGTTGTGGGTGCGGGCGCTGGCGCTGGAGCTGGAGATGTAGTGTCAGCAGGGGCTGGAGCTGGAGCTGGAGCTTGTGTTTGAGCTGGAGCTGGGGCAGGGGCTGGAGTAGCAGCGCCCTCTGTTATGGTATAAGTTACACCATTTGAAATAAATAACTCGACAGGTGGTAAGCTGACTGTAGTAGTTCCTGTAGTGTAAGGCTCTGTTATCGTTACTGGAGCGGCGGTGTGGACTCTAGTGATGACAGCGGGTAAAGGAAGGGCTTGAGAAAGCTGCAAAAGGAATGCAATAAAAATATATTTGGCAATCATGATGTATAGATAAATGTGTATATGAGTTTGTGTTTGTGAGCGATTGAGATTATAAGTGAGTGGATGATCTAGTCAATAAGATAACGAAAGTGTGGGTAATCAAAGAATGACAATAATATGGAGTAGATTTGACAGATGAAGAAAACAGAAATGAATCATAACTTTGGAAGTGGGGAGCTGGGTTTATATATTCTCCATTGCATATCATGTATGGAGGGCTATCTGTCCCGATATAGTAATAGCATTCATCGCCAGCTTGTAATTTTTGGTACTAGCTGCCTCAGCTTTGTGGCGCCGGCTGCAAAACGTCAAGCAAACTGCACGCCAAAAAAAAAGTGGTTCCAAATGAAGATCCTGCACCAGCACGCACCTTTAAAGTATCTGCAGGAGAAAAATCACATTTTGTATGGCGTCGGGGTTCACTTCGGTAGTTTTTCAAATGCCGGGTCAGGTGACGTCCAAATAGGGAAATTGCAGCCAGCTCTGAAATGCTGGCGATGGATACATTTGAGCAGACCCCAGCTCAGTTCGGATGCAACGACGAAAAAGGAAGTGTATGCCACCCGATCGTGGACGTAAATGAAGGAATTTAGCAGCCCAATTCAAGGATGCTGGACATCGTGCATCGACTTATACGAGGCTCGCTAGGCTTTATTCACAGGTACGGTCCGAAGTGACAGGTATCACCAGCGCAACTTGAACAAAGCAACAATGGATCTGCTTCGAAGGAATGCAAGGGACCGTTGGATGCATACAACGTGTGTAGGGTAATGAGCCATGACCGATGCTGGTGTGCTTGTGATGAGCAGACCAATGCTGGTGTGGTTGTGATTTAATGTGGTGTCATGGCTCAGGAGCAAGTGAGGTTACGAGGTGTAGCTGGTGGGGCTGATCTGCTGCTGGTTTGTATATGGGGAGCATGTATAGCTTGTAGGAGGTTTGTGGTGGCCACTGTTGACAAACGTATGTGATAACTGGTGGGTTCTCGGTGGTTTGCAATGGCTAGTGGTGGATAGCTTGCAGAAGTCGTGTTGCTCAGAGTCACCTTCCTGCCGGCACGATTAAAATCGATGCTTGTGATGGCATGCGGTCATTAATATGCTTCTGAGCTGAGTTTTCCTGTTTCACGACGGAGAGTGCTAGCTGGAGCACGGACGACAGGCTGTTTGCAGGCGCTGTCGTAACACGAAGCTTAGTGGTACGAGCGGTGATCCGTATCGGAGATAACAATCTGAATGGAAGATTGTTTTTTGGTGTGATTCTACTAGTGGACAAAAAACGGAGACAGGAGTGCACAATTCACTCGATTGCACCGGTAAAGGGCTGTTGCCAATCAATTGTGGGGAAACATTACAAACTGAATCATGGCGTTTTGTTGTATTGATTGCTCCTGTTTTCGCAGCAATTTGCAATTTGCACAAAATATATACGTATATAAAAATCCCAGCAATGGAAATAAATAGAAATAAAAACGTTTGTAGCATAAATGAGAGGGATATGTTATGTATCCATGACAAGAAGTGGATGTTAATGACTGGTAGACAACAATGACACCAGCAATCACCACTAGTGAAATATCGGCGCCGAAAGCTTGTTTTTTCTAGCTCGACCTAAGCAACAGGAGTAGCCAATCTGCGGCTCTGTTGAGGTTCTTGGGGTGTATACAGTGGTGGAGAAAGAATGATCACCTTCTTATCGGCTCTGATATTCTCGTACTTCGGTGGAGCAGATGGGTCCACTCTGGGGCTATCTCCAGACTCCTGAGTTGCAGTATGCACTCCTTCAGGGTGTGCCCTAGCTAACTTCTTCTTTGCTCTTTCCTTCTTGACCTTTCTAACGACTTTACGGACAACGATAAACCCAATTATGGGAGCAGCAGCGAGTATTAAAACCATGGTGAATGAGAATGAGAATGAGATTGAGAATGTAATTGATAATTTCACTCGACACTGAGATCAAAGGAGCTGGGATAAGCCTTTTTATGAAGAAGATGCGGCGGATGTTCGTTACACAAAGTTGCGCGCATCATGTCATTTTTTTTCTTTCTTTTTTGTTCCAGGCTTAGAGAACGATTAGTGATGTAACGGTCACCCCGAGTCCGAGCTAAACGAGACAGCCGTTTTCGGATCAGGCAGTGAGTACAATGTAATTGCAGTGAGTACAATGCAATTGCATCGCGTGGCGCATTCCTTGAATGATATAGTCTTTATCTTCCGGATGGAACTTAATGCTCTAGAAGCGAGCCTCCGAGTGGCCGCTTACACATAGGTATAATTTGTACAGTATTGTATTCTCTACTCGCCATTATGTAAACTATTTCTTCGTTCTTTAAAACCCCTTACTCTCAGCCGCACGACCCTTATGAAAGTAATTTGAGGATCTGCTGGTACGTGTCGTCATCCACAGAGCCCGCGTTGTTCAAGTACTTCAACAAAGACTTGATCAATTGTATCAACTGCGGTAACGACAAGTTGATCACTGCCATCTGCAAAATCGTGCCGATGTTTACGCTGTGTGTCGATATGAATGTTTGGTAGTACAAGTAGCTGAATGACCCCATCAAGAATTGGCAGTCCATTCTGTCGGTTACTCCTCCATGTCCTGGGATTGTGTCGCCAAAGTCCTTAATTCCAAATGCTCTCTTCAAGCCTGATGCGAAAAACCCTCCAAACGGTGCAATTAACGAGGCAAATGTGGCCAACATGGCCGCGTGGAAGTAGATGGGCTTGAAAATCACGTACTCAAGGTCCATGTACTCCAAGAGATCCTTGGGAACTTGGTAGTACTGGGCGATAAACACCGGGTTCGGGTCGCACTCTGGGGCGTTGAAGATTGTGGTGGAGAGATTTGTAGCTGGGCAAATCAAAAAGTTTGATTTGCAAACCATCCAGGCAAAAAGCAGTGCCAGAATCCCGGTGAAGATCCAAGCGCCAACAAACCCTTCCACGGTCTTCTTGGGGGAGATCTCGATCAATTGAGTCCGGCCAAAAGTGATTCCACACAAGTAAGCAAAAATGTCGTTGACAATGACTAAAGTGGCAGGCAAAACAAACCAAATGATACCATTCAAAATGTTATCCATGATCAAATGGCTCTGGAAAACAACCAAGATCAATGTCATATGGGTGATGCACAATTGGGCAAACTGGAACTTGTAAAAGCCCTTCTTCAATGTCCACACGAAAAAGATAAACCCAGCGATGAAAAGTGAGTACGAGATGAATTTGTGATGTATAGCCAAAATGGACAACATTTTGTTCGAGTAGATAGTCTCCTGGAAAAACTGAATAAACGACTCGCCATCCAAGTAGTACACAGTGGCCAACAAAAAGTACCAGTTGAGAGACTTGTTGTAGGGAATATTTTTGTCTCTCGCCGGCTCTGACGTGAGTGCAATCACTTCTTTGAAGGTGAGGGTCTGAAACAAGAACACTGTGAATATGAGCGAGAGATGTCCCCCGGCAATGGCACAAATGAAGTAAGCAATCATAATAACGGTCCAGATGGTTCTAGTGATGAATGCCTGCTTTTTCTTCTCCTTTTCGTTGACAACGGGCTCATCCTGCTTCGCAGTGTCACTGCCGCTGTTGCTGTCACTCACATCGCCAGAACTATCCACGCTGCCATTGGAGGTAAACGTGGGTTCGAGATCACTACCGGTTGCCGCCGGATATTTTTCACCGCGAGCACTCTTTCTATGTTTGAGGGAAGACATGAGTGAGGGGGGGAATGTATTATGCAGTGGTATTAGATCCTGTTGGTTTGGATTTCGGTTATGTAGGTACGTGTGTGTATACTGATTGTACGACAGATCTACAATGCCAACATGTATGGAGTGTGCGTGTGTGGTACGGGAGTGAGTTGGGCTAGCTGGATGTGTAAGAAATAGAAAAATCGCGAACCAAGATAACTCAAAAAATCAAAGAAATCACAAGCTGCTCGCCGCTGAGTTTTTTAGGGGAAAATGCGGGACAGCCCGCTGGCGAAAAAGAAATGAGTGGAACAAGCAAGAAAGCGCGCCGCCGCAAAGTAGCAACGGACAGACTTTGATTGTTGGGTGTGTTTCCATTTTGGTTCTATTACAGAGGCTAATCTGGTCTACACAGTGAAGAATGATTTGAAGAGAAGTTGGTCGTGAAAGAGATGGAATCAGAGATGAGCTATGAGACGTTGAGACAGAAGCCTGTGCAGTTGCCATGTAGCAGCAATGGGGGAGTGTGAAGTCTTGCATTGCCAACCTCATTATTCGCACAAGTAGCAGAGTATGGCTGCAATTAGGGTCCCTCTTGAGCTATCAGATACATTGCCCACCCTCTTGTTTTCCGGGCCATGCGCCGGACGGTTTCTTCGCGATGCCCCAACTCCCCATGCTGCAGAATTTCGATATTTTTTTGCACTGTGTTTATGTTTCCTGTACCTCGAGATTTTCACATGCTCGTGCTTGTTTGAGCTTCTTAAAGATAGACAAAGAAGTGCACAACATTGAGATCTCGCATCCATCAAGAGAGAGCGTGTGAGATTCAAGATTAGAAAAACACGGTGAGAGTGTCGGTGGCACAAAGTGACCACTGGTGTTGTGAGCAGTGCTCTGTCATTAGCGGCCCATTTGACTCCGGCCCCAAAAGCAGCAAGCAATAAAGTATCCCCAAGCTTTTTCTAGCACTATCGCAGCACTTTTTACAGTTTCCCGGTGACCGCTGTCGTCGTGTGCAAGATCCTGCCGCAGCAAGTCGCTAGCAAAGTTCAATTTCCCAGCAAGCTTGAATGCAGCACAGCCTACATGCACGCTGATAGCGGAACGTTTACCCGCATTTCTTGCTGTTGCTTGCCGATACATTCTGAGCACTTTCTTCTGGCACAAGTTCGCTACAAACCCTGCGGACTGGTGGACAGTATATGTCTTACTTGACCAACCTAAATATACACGTGATGTAAATCACCTGACCCGTGGCCCATCCACCAATTTGAACACCAGACGACTATCCTGCACCACCGCCTCCAGCAGCTAAGGAAAAAAAAAAACGAGTGGCCACTTGATTTCATCCCTGCTTACTCCATTAACCTAACTATCTATTTGACGAAAAACTAACCCGGTTTTCCTATATATGTCTACTATCCAGAACTTAAACGCATTTGACCCTTTTGCCGACACTGGTGATTCTGAAGCTCAGCCAACAAACTACATCCACATTCGTATCCAACAGCGTAATGGTCGTAAAACGTTAACTACCGTTCAAGGTTTACCTGCGGAATATGACTTGAAGAAGATCTTAAAGGTTTTGAAGAAGGACTTTGCCTGTAACGGTAACATTGTCAAGGATGAGGAGCTTGGAGAGGTTATCCAGCTTCAAGGTGACCAGAGAGTCAAGGTTAGTGAGTTTTTGACCACTTCCTTGCAACTCCCAAAGAAGAACATCAAGATTCACGGTTTCTAAGTGCTTCTGGCCTCCTATCTTTTATCTTGCAGTGGCTGGGGCCGTGCCACCTTTTGCAAAGGAGAGAGCATTCAAGTGCAACTAAAGTGTTGCAAATCTTTGATGTGTGGCCCAAGAATGACGGTTACTCTCCCCGGTGTAATCGTGGCCACTCTTTTTTAGCATATGGCAGCAAATGGCGCTTTTGCTTGGGAGTATTGGACTTATCTCGAATGATAGCATTGAGGTAGCCCACAGGAATAAACATACAATCAGAAACTGTGTCTTGTAGGGAAATGTAGACAACATTCTGTTCTCATGGCGTCTAGGAGCATACCTGAGCGGGCGGAGTAGGGGGAGCATCATAGCCGTGCTCCAGCAATACAGTCATGTAATAGGCCTAAGGCAGTTGGCGGCAAAAGAGAAATCAGTCACGTGACCCTTTATCAATGTGATATCAATCGCCCTATCTCATCTCACAACGCTTGCTTCCCATACTCACCCACGACAAAACAAACGATGCCTGGAGACCTTAATCTTAAGAAATCGTGGCACCCTGGGCTAATCAAAAACCAGCAGAAACTCTGGCAGCAAGAACAGGATGCTCTTCAAGAACATCAAAAAATCAAAGAGAGACAGAAGGAGATTGAGCTCGAAAGGGAGAAACAAGATCTTTTGAAGTTGCAATATGGCGAAAACTTGGAAAATGCCCCAGCTGATAAAAAGTTGGAGCTCAATAAACTCAGCTGGATGTACGATGAGGGTCCGAAGAAGAATGCGAGCGGCTTCACGGAGATGAGCGGCGAGTTTCTCGAGGGCAAGAAAGAAGCAGAGGAAATGTTGTCCGGAAAGCAAAGTATAAGCAGAGTGGCAAGGAGCCAACCCAACAGTCGTTTGGATAACGTTTTACTGGTACACTCTGCGGCAAGACCAAAGGCTAAGGAGCCGGTGGATTTTGGGAAGGACGATCCCTTGATGAAAATACGAGGCCAAATGCGAGCTTCGAGCCATACAAGGATGTCAGGAACCCATGAAGCTCATCAAAGAGAGAGGAGTCCGGATAGAGCAAAATCTCACAGTGGGAGCAGATCTCACAGATCTGAACGCTCTCTGCATACTAGTGAGCGTAAGCGGGAAGATCGTGATGGCCACAGACCAAGAGAGGAAACCAAACATAAGTCTGAGCGTAGGTCTGAACATCGATCTGGGCATAGATCTCGGCACAGATCTGAACTGAAATCCGGTAGCGGGTCTCATCCGTCACACAAACGCGAATCATCTCAAAGTACACACTCCTCTAGAGAGCCGTCGCACTCCAGCTCTTCGCAGTCCACTGCAGCCGCTTCGGCTGTTGTAAATTACTAGCACACCTAATTCTTATTCATTTTTGCATCGAACATCGAGTTCCACTATATACAGCAGTCCATTTTTGTTATGTATATCCTCACCCACCAGCCACTCGTAGAAGATTCCTTCTTTTTTCTCCTGTCGACTAATTTCCACTGCTCCTCCATAAGCGCTAGGATGTCGCAAGGGGAAGTAGAGTGGGTGCCAAGACGTACAAAACTCAGCAAGCTCGAGCTCTCCATGCTGCAGCAGAATCGTCGTCTGTCGCTGGTTAGGATGTATGCCGATGTTATAAGGGCCGTATAGGTTACACGTAAAGTATCCAAAGAACCCGTCGACTCGGTACTCGGGAGCCTTTTGTGCAAATTCGAGCTCAACATTCCAGATTCTTTTATGTTCGTGGGTGGGATGGGTGTACTCCCACACCTTCTGTGGACAGTCTATTGTAACGTATGAGTCTTTATCTATATCAACTACCCATGGTCGGCCCCACTGGTTATCTTTGGCTACCATTTGCTGGAGAATTGGCGCATGCACTGGTTGGAGATAGTTTGTGTATTTTTGTGGAATTATGATTGCCTTCTCGTGCACGGGGATCGCATCGAGAATATCAGGACAGAGCTCATTGCAGCCAAAAGAGCCTAGCATTTCAGAAACCACAAGGTGGAATCTATCTGTCTCGGGGAAATCGCGCACGTCGGCGTGCACGAGAGTTACCGGATGGACCCATGATTTTGCTTGTAATAACTGGATGCATTTGGAGTTCTTTTCCACCGCTACTATCTCGACTTCTGCTGTAGTACACTGGTCAACAATATCTATCAACGGTCCTCTTCCAGGTCCAATAACTAGTACTGAGATTGTGGTACCCCTATTCAAGTTCTCTAGGGCCAATTTGATTGCCCTGGCGTAGTTGTCGTACTTTACTTTATCGAGTTCGAATATCCCGTACACATCGAGGTCCAAGTCATCACGAAGAGGCTGCAATGGGTCTCTAATTACAACAGTTGAAACTTTTGGTAGATCAAAAGATGCAATGAGTCTCTTTAAGTACGAAATATACGTCGGGTACACACTTGCTTGCGTTGAATCTGGATCTGACAAAATCACTAGTGGTCGCTTTTGGATGCAAAAGTCTCTTAGTTGCTCAGTGACACGCGGCAAAATCTTGAACTCAGTTCCGGACTGCTCGAAGCTGTGCAAAGATAGTATTAATCCTGAAACACTTTCATACCTCCAAAGATCTAATGAATTTTTATCGGCCGTGGGTGAAATATATAGAAACACAGAAACGTTATCTGCAAAAAGGAGTTCCTCTTGCAATTGCAGCCAAAACTCCAAGGCGCTTACTGTTGTAGGAAGGCATAAAGCCAAGTGGATACCTGGTGGTACTATCTGCTTTATCTTTTGTGCCCATATCACTATGTCTCTTAAGAATTCCTCGGGGACCACCACAGTAAAGTGAAGTATGTGTTTGCAAGTGGAGAGGGTACGAGAAAGCTGGGCCTGCATAATGGCAAAGAACTCGAGTGCCAGGCCCTCGCCAACGGCGGTTAATGAGCTAGATGTGGGTGCATCAGGACACAACAAGGCAACAGTTTGGCGGCGATAAACGGCATCGGTTATAAGATGCCAAGGTTTCACGTGGACATGGAATCGGTTGTGGAGAGAGGAGAAGTGGTTTTGCGCAAGCACGCCAAAATAGATTGAGTCCATAAGCGGAAAAGATTACACTTCAGTGTAAGGGAAGATGGTTAAAATGTGGAGTGGGATAATGTGCTCAGAGACATAATGGCCCTTCCTATTTCTTGCGCCTTGGGAAAAGAACCTTTTGTACGCAATCCTAACACAAGGAGAGGGGTGGAGTATTAGTCGGTGGAGCGTGACAGATTTGGCTGTCTGTAGCGACTGCTAAGTCAAATATTTTAGAGAGCTAAAAGGGAAGAAAAAAAAAAAATAGCAAAATGATAACCGAAGCAAAAAGATAACCAAAAAGCGTAGCATCTCTCTGCTTATGCTCGTAAATACGAGTGCACGCCTAAACCCTATACACTTATTCAACTTTGATTACAAGTTGCATTTGCTATCGTGCAGTGGCTCACTGGCATGAGACAATGTTAAGCATGCACTATCAGGGACTCGCTCACATTTCTTGTTGGTGTGCATGCCGAGTTGAGTTGCACAGGACACCAAAAAAGCAGCAGCACAACGCGCATCGAGTTAAGCAGCACTCCACCACAAAAAAGGGAGAAACTTGGAGCAGTAATGCCGGACGACACTCACCAACAACCTTGTTAGAACGAAATACATCGTTAAGTGCAACTCGTGCCAAAAACAAAAAGCGAAAAAAAAGGGCTACACATTCCCCACCCCCAAGTATTTAGTGGAAGAGCTTAGAGGCGACCGAGCTTAGCGGCAACCGACCCGCAGCAGGCTCTCGAAAAATTCTCTGCACAGAAAAATAAACACGTTATGATTTTTTTTTTTTCCTTCCTTTTACTGTAAAGCAAAATTGTGAGGCAAAGAAAAAAAAAAAGTTGGAGTCAGACTCTTGAAATTTAGGCGTCGTCGTTGTTTTTCCACAGTACCCTTTGCTCCATACGCCTCCAATTGACACTCTTCATTCTTCATCCGCACTCAATCATACCATCACATAGACACCGTCACGCTTTTCACTCTTTCGTTCCTACAACGTCAATTGCATATTAGATACTTAGCCCTCCCACCACACAAATGTCGTCGAAGCCCAGATACTTGACCGACAGCGAACGCGCCAAAATCCTCGAGTTTCAGGACATGATTCACTACAGCCCGAGATATAGTGACGACACCCACGAATATCGACATGTCATGTTGCCCAAAAACATGCTCAAGGCCATACCACAGGACTACTTTAACCCTGAAACCGGAACCTTGAGGATATTGCTCGAGGAAGAGTGGAGAGGCTTGGGAATCACCCAATCGCTTGGTTGGGCCCACTATGAGACCCATGCTCCTGAGCCCCATATATTACTTTTCAAGAGGCCAATCAATTACCAGTAGGCGGGAGACCGGCAAGACGAGACAGCTTCGTAAGTATAACCACTTTGTCAGAGTGTAACCCTTTACTGGCCCCCTTCGGCCGGCTTCGCCGTCCCCCGTACGTTGACACCCCCCAACTCGTGGCTGCTCAGTACGTTGCAGCAGCCGCGACCTGCATTCCTCCCGCCCTCCCGAGTCACCTCTTGGTGGCCATCCGCACGATAGTGTGGAACGAACGCGTCCTGTATAATATCATAATAAACACTTGCAAATCTGTTATCCGTCTACGCGATTGCCCAAGTTTTGGGGTGTAATTAGCGCTCTAGTAGAGATGGTGGGTATGAAAAGTCCTGGTTGTCCCGCAGGTGTTGTGATCTAAAACACCATAGACTCGGTGTGAACTCGGAGTGGGTATCTTGCTTTGCTAACTTCGTACTGTAGCGCCCGCGTACACTGTTTTTGTTTTTCCGCGTTAAAAGCTTGCATCAAACAGCTACAGTACTAAAAAAGTTGACGGTCAGAAGACTCATTGCCGCAATTCTACTCCCACCCCACACCCTTCCATGCATTTGAACAGCAGAATATGACCTCATTCCACACACTAAGTGTGCCGGAGTTGAAGCTCTTCTTGGACGATCTCACAAAGTCCATTGATGAAAACCAACTGGGCACCGACTTTAGGAAGATCTTGTTCTATTTGATCGGCTTTATCAGTGCTCGGCTTGAAGATGTCCTCGAGGAATGCAGAACTCCAGTCATATCTTCGTCGGTAACAGCAGAATCCAACACAATTGCTTCTGCTGATTCTGCTGCTGGTGACTTTGCATTCAAGAATGGTAGCACCTCGAACCGAACGCTCACAAACTTCAACCTACTCACACGCTTGGTTACGGCTGCCGAGTTGGTTCTTACAAAACAGAAAAATCTTCTAAACAGTACTATAAATGAACTGGAAGCACATATTGCAACCCAAGTTTTCTCGTCGCCACCACTTGTAGTGCCGGGATCACGTCCTGAGAATAGCGCCCCCGTATACGAATGGATCATAAATTATGCCCTCCGGTTGCTCGAATACAGAGAGATTCCTTACCTTTCAAATCCAACCAACGTCCTCAAATCGCTAATCATCGCAGTGATCAACTTGGTCACGATAAAGCTACACTCGTTCCAATATCGGTCTCGGATCAAGCGGTTTCTTCTCGCCAAATTCAACGACTCTTTGGCCGTGGTGTTCAATACAGCAGCCGCTGCGGGCAGCGGCCTGTTCCGGGCTTATAGACGAAGGCTTACATCAATGGTACACTTGTTTACTATAGTCAACGACTACGACATAGCCACCAAGTTGGGCTTAAACACATGTGATCTCGAGCTTCAGCTTGAGAGCTATGCACGAAAACTATGGTATGTGTTGAGCTCGGTAGATCTTCAGGTATTGATTAACCTTGGTCAAGATACCAATGGAGCCGATCTCCAGTTAGTGGACACACTCAAGTCGCTCCTTGTACTTAACATGTCCAACAATTTGCTCCTTAATGAAGTGGGGTTGAAATCGGCTCAGGTATCCTTGGTATCGCAGTGGATTGTGGAGCATATCACAGCGCTAGATGACACTACAATCAAGTCAAACTGGGCAAATGAAAAACTTACCAGCATGAACAAGTGTGCAGCACATTGTTTAATGAAAACATTTGTTCTTTGTATCGAAAGAGGCTCGGTAACCATCTTTACAAGCGTGCTACAATTGCCAGTACTATATCACAAATACAGTACATGGATTGCTGATAAAAGAGGTAGAGGAGTGAAAATAGACCCTGAAGTATTTAATATCCAAAAAGTGTTGTACATTTTGTTGAAGTACGAGCAATACGAGCTGCGGAAAGATGTGCTTGTTGATGAAGGTGAAGAAGTTGAAGGTTTTGACGCCGTTGAAGATGACGCCGAACTACGAAAACCATTCAAAAATATGGAACTAGATTCTCTCCGTGCCACCATCCTAAACTCCCATAGTAAGTTCTTAACTGAGGAAAATAATGGCCATCACCACCACCACCAAACACCTCTAGCAAGCGAACACTCATTGCTCCAATTAGCCACTCTCCACAGGTATAAGATACCAAAAGGCCAAGAGTTTGATGCGCAAGATTGGTTAGCATATATCACAAGATTGGTGTCACTGACAACTTCCTTGCTCGACGAGGGGGAGCTTATCACTATCATAAATTCCCTTGGAAATTTTCCCTGTATAATCACAAATACGTACATACGGCTGGTTGGTGAATGCAGCGTGTGTGGAAGCTCCTCGCTGATGAACAGAACGGCATACGATATCATATGTCCTGATAGAAAGCATACAACTGAGAACCTGACTATCACTACGATGTACAAGCTTCTCATGGAGAAAATTATACCACTTGTTCAGAGGAGTTCAAGCCCTCTACCAACAACAACCCTACTCCTCACGATTTTCAAATTGTTTGCTCATTTTAAGCCACCGAGGAACTCTATCACCGCTAACGACGTGGACTCCGTATACAAATTTGTCATGCAATCTCTCTCGCTTTCAACAAATAGAGATGTGAGACTTCTTGCAGGGAGAATTTTGCCATTATATTTGATTTCGGCTAATAAAGATGACGAAATTGCTGAAATCAAATTTAGGCAGATATTCGGGAATGTCTCATCGATCAAATTCGACGAACAAAACAAACGAGTATACTTGGCAGAGTCAACCTTTATCACCTTGGGAGAGTTGGCAATAGTCACCGATACGGGAGAATTCCTTTGTGCATTGTTCATAAAGTTGATTGATCTCTTCGGTGAATCTAACGAACAACATGTCAACCTTATCTATAGTGTTTTGTTAAACATCTCAGCTGCAAAGCAGGTGACCCCATACAAGTTGTTGTCGCCTTACTTGCCAAGTATTTCCGAAAGAATAGTCAAGCACCCACGAATGTTTACCAAAATTACCGAACTCTTAGGTGTTTCCAAGAAGTACTTCCTCAATCGCACTCGAGACTATACCACTCCTCGGCTATTGGAATATTATAAGCATGATTTCATTCAAGAAATTGCAGATGCCTCAAACATGACGAAATTACAATTGCTCACAAAAAACTTGCCTCGAATAATTGCTATGTATCTCTGTAAAAAACAAATCAATGAGAGTTATATCATTGGCGTCTTGGGAAATGTGGTACCAGAATACAGAAACGCCAAAATTCAAGACTTAATAGTTCATATTGGTGGAATTACCTGGTTTATCTTGTTGCAAATTAGAAAGGATATAAATGGGAAATTTGAGAATGAGGAGGAGATATTGAATGCCTTGGAATTTGTTGGTAGAGTGGCTGCAAAGAGAAAAAAGCAAAAAACTCTGTCTCTGTCTCTTGATGGCAATTACTATGTTAACTCTCTCTTGGGAGATCACGTACTAGAATTAGTGCAACGGTTTTCCGAAAATGTGCATCAGATTAAGGGTTCGAAGCCTTATTTGGAAAAGGTATCTTCTTTACGAGCTATCGAGTTTCTTATAGAGAGGAACATCGCGGCAACATCTACTGCTTTAGGTCAAATATCCACTTGCTTACAGGCTACTTTAGAAAATCCTGACTTTGAATTTCAAGCAATCACTTGCTGGAACTTATTGGTGCAAAAATTGGAAACACCTCATTTGATTTCGCTCTTCGATATCATTATTCTGATAATCTTCCAAAAATTTAACCTGTTCAAGCACAGACTGAAAGTTGTTGCAGTTGAGATTTTGAAAAGACTGTTCCTACAGCTTCGAGACAGGTATAACAAATACGTCTTATATTATTTTTCAGTTCCCTTTGTCGAAGGGTTGGATAAGTACTACCAATTGGATGCAAGTTTCGTTACATTGTTCAGGCAAAAATCCAAAACGAACCATTTTCCTGAATTCACGAGAAGGTTACAAACTGGTAACAAGTACGTTGTGCATCAGGCATTGACGGATTTGATCAATTTTATGACTAAAAATCAACGTGTGTGTCAGTTTGAAGATTTCAAAGATAAGGACCCTCAGTTAACTAATAGCATTCTGGAACTATTGAGGACTTTGCTTGATACTGCTCAAAGCTTCAAGAACAAAAGCTTGGGTGAAATATCTACTAAATGTGCTCGAGCGATTTCAGTTATTGGAGCATTGGACCCAAATAAATTCACTTTGAAATCTATCAAGCTGCAGGTAATTGTGATACATGATTTCGGTGACTATAAGGAAAACAGTAATTTCCTTAGAAGGTTCATGGAAGATGTTGTGATAAAATCCTTTTGGGCATCAAATACTCCTGTGAAGCAATTATTCAGTGCCTATGCAATGCAAAAATTTCTTAGTGTCCTACGTTTAGATGAAAGAGTTCTCAGCCAACTGTCGCAATCTCAAGATGCGTTGGGAAATGTTTGGAACCAATATAGCGATATCGCTAGATCCACATTGACGCCCTTTTTATCATCCAAGTACATCCCACCTCCGTTCAAATACGAGCCACTAAGCTTCCCCTTTTACAAGTTAAGTATGTCATATGAGAAGTGGCTTGTGGATTTAACCAGCAACCTATTGCACAGAACTGCAAGGATCAATGAGAATCAAGTAGTTGATGAAGTGGAAATGACAAGTGCCAAATCAATTATATTTCGTACTTGCTCCGTTTTAGTTAGAGATCAAGATATCTCGATTTGCAATTATTTGTTAAAATACGTGTCTTTGCTGCTTGTTATCCATGGAGATTCCACATCCTTCGAGAATCTCAAGGATGAATTTTTGTTCATTTTGAACCACGATTCGTCTAAGTTGCCACCTGATAGGTCTGAGCTGTTGATCAACTGTTTCCAATCTGTTTTCGAAGTTTTGGACTATTTCAATGAATGGTATTCTGTTGCTACGCAGTACGTTAATGACCATGCTTCCTCTTCATCTACCGCTTCTATGAAAAAATCAATCAAATTGGTGCAACAATTTTTGAACTTTTTGCCAATGTCTTTGATTGCAAATAAATCTGCAGAATGTGATTCCTATGAAAGAACGATTCTTTATTTGGAAAAATGTTACAGGGAAAAAATTGTTAGTGATAAGGTGGTGGTTTCTACATTGCAACAAATGTATTCCAATATCAACGATTTTGATTCCTTGAATGGTATCTTAAAGAAGTTTTCAACTAATAATTTGGACGAAAAACTCTCAACCTTTCAGTTCAATGAGGATTGGTCATATGCACAGGAGTCGTTTCATATATTGGGGGAAATGAATGTAGACAAAGTGGAAAACAACACAAAGCTTTTAGCATCATTGAATGAACATGCTCTTTATGAAGAAGTGTTATCGAATTTGGGATCCAAGATTGATGTCGGCAAGAATCTCACAAATGGAGGTGTTCCATTAGATTGGTCAATGGCTGGCTTAGTAGCTTCAACCTTACTGGGAGATTTGAAGCAATTGGAAAAATGGTTGTATGTAACTGACTCTATTGCGTCAGCAAGAACTCATGATAAGGATACCAGTATTGATTACCAAATCGCCAAGAGCTTGAAGTTTTTGAGTGTGGGCAATACTGAAAAATTCGGCAAATGCATCGACGAGGTCACGAGGATGATTGGTACATCCCTTGTATCGTCCATGTCCTCGTCTTCAATTTCGAGAAATTCTCTACTCATTAACCAGTTACATTCTCTCTTCGATGTGTCTACTATTGCTAATATCAACAACAAGAGTAGCGGGTACCAAGATGACTTAATTCTCAGGGAAAGATTGTTCAATATTGATCAATCTTTTGAAACCCAGTGGAAAGTCTTGGCCATGCATTATGCAACAAATGTTGTTCTCGGGTCATCGAACAAAATTGGCGAGATTTTGCTCCGTAGTTCTGAAACGGCAAGAAAGAATAATAGATTCGATGTATCCATCAGGTGTATTATGAAAGCTATGTCATTAAATGAGAAGGATGCAAATATCGAGTATACGAATCTACTCTGGGCTCAAGCAAGACAAACAGAGGCAATCAAGAATCTCGCGAGCATAATTGAAGACGATGACTTCAAAAATACTCAACAAAAGGCTAAAGCACAACTCCAATACGCTGTTTGGTTGGACGAGTCCAATCATAGCTCATCTACTACCATCATTAATGAATACACAAAGGCATACAAATTGGAAGCCATGTGGGATAAGCCATACTACGAATTGGGAAAATATTATAGTAAAATCATGGAATCACATCAATCATCGTCAAGTATTGAGTCATCTGGATATTATGAGCAACAAACCATTCGATACTTTTTGAAAGCACTTGCACTTGGTCCCAGCTATATTTTCGAAGCTTTACCGAAATTAATCACAATTTGGTTAGATTTCGCTCAATCGGAGAAGAAGACTGTTGATGTGGAAAGGAAGTTGAATCAAATAGTGCAAGATATCCAAACATCTGTGAATACTATACCTATATACGTATGGTATACGGCTATCACCCAACTTTTATCACGTATTGGACACAGCCATGAACCTTCGTCCAGGTTGAACATTCAAATAATATCCAATTTGATCCAAGCATACCCCAAATACAGTCTTTGGTACATTTTGTCACATTTGAACTCCAATGATAAAGTTAGAAGAGAAAGAGTGTCAATAGTTTTAGCTGAAGCCCAAACGAAGAAACAATCATCATCCAGTGGCGGTGGGCTTCGAGAAATTATTTCTGGTGCACAGAAATTGTTTTCTGCGTTGATCAAAATTGCCGAGTTTGAAGTTCGAAAGAGCTCTTCCGTGAAAACTTTATCACTTGCCAAAGATTTCTCTAAACTTGAGTATTTGAGTGAACCCTGTTCTGCATTGGTGATCCCTGTTCGTTCAAACCTCGAAATTCGGTTACCCCTGGGGAAGCACACCCCTAAACTGTTTACTGCTTTTCCCAAGGCAGCTGCTGTAACTTTCGATGGATTCGATGACACGATAAACGTATTCCAATCTCTTCAAAAACCCAAGCAAGTTACTATACGAGGATCTGACTTCAAAGAGTTCCGGCTCTTGCTCAAGAGAGATGACACTCGAAAGGACGCAAAGGTCTTCGAATTCACGGCCATGATAAATCGGTTGTTAGCTGCAAGCAACGAAACGCGGAAAAGAAATCTCCATATTGCTAATTACTCTGTGGTTCCCCTTGCTGAATATTTGGGAGTGATTGAGTTTGTCCAGGATGTTGCGACAATGAAAAGTGTAGTAAGTGAACAAAGACAACGCATGGGTGCTGGTGGTGGCAATTCTTTTGACAAAAAACTTTTCTTGAAATTGGACAGTGCCCAAAGAAAATACAAAGCAAGTGGATCATCCGATATCACCTCATTAATGAAGTACTTCCAAGAATTGTGCAAAGTTGCACCACCGGTATTGCACAACTGGTTTTTACATCAATTTTCTGATCCAGGTTCTTGGTACTTGGCTAGAAACACGTTTACACGATCTTCCGCTGTGATGTCAATGGTTGGATATATAATTGGACTTGGAGATCGACATTGCGAGAATATTTTGTTCTTGAAAAAGACCGGAGGTGTACTTCATATTGATTTTGATTGTTTGTTTGGTAAAGGGTTAACCTTGCCCGTTCCTGAGATTGTTCCATTCCGTCTAACTCCGAATTTGGTTGACGCAATGGGTATTACTGGAGTTGAAGGTTCTTTTCGAATCACTTGCGAAGCAACTGCGGCTTTATTGAGAGAAAATGAAGCACTGTTAATGAATATATTAGAGACGTTGTTATACGACCCTCTCTTGGATTGGAAATCAGATCAGAGATCATCTTACAACAATACACCAGAAGACCACTTGAGGAAAGTAAGGAGGAAAATCAGAGGATTGGTGGATGAAAAGGAAGGCCTTCCCATGAATGTTCATGGTCAAGCAGATGTACTCATACAAGAAGCATGCTCACCTGAAATTTTATGTCAAATGTATGGAGGATGGGCCCCCTACTACTAATAGTTATTATGTACATATATTTTATTGAGAGGAAATTAATAGCATTAACACAATGGATGTAAGAGTATCTATGAGCCATAAACTTTTCTCTATAGAATTTGTTGATCGTCATCAAGGTTTTTCATTGTTACTGGTGGGGGAATACCAGCGATATCTCTTGCTGGGAGTAATGGAGGTGTCCCTGGGACAGAGCCTGGTGGGGGCGCTTTCCTCCTCGTACTACCGTGCGATGAGTGGAGACTTGAGCGAACAGGAAGCGGTGGGTTCGGAGCGGTATCGTGATCAGGAAAGTCAAAGAGCTTCTCAGATGAGTTCGACTTCACCTTCTTGATGCTAGTGCCAGAATCTGCTCTGCTGCGATTAAACGGCAGAGTAAACTCAGGTGCTTCAAATTCGTTTCCACTTATAACCGATGGCAGCAGTCTATGTACATCCACAGTCTGGGGGAACTTGCTGAACATTTCATATGACGCTTTCTTCTTGATTGTTGGGTCAGCGAGGGATGGAGGTTCAGAGAAAAGCAGCAATGCCGATGTGGTGGATGACGTAGAAATGGACGGTTTTGCCGGGGAGCCATCACTTGCCGTTACCGATCTCCTTGGTTGTCGTCTGTTCAGAATCATTTCTGGAGGTTTATATACATGGAGTTGTTCATCTCCATCTGTATCTAAAGCATGCCCATGTGAACCTGCTGATGGTGCATCAGTAGATCCCTGTTGGACACCATCTTTAAAATACCATTTCCCTATCTTTTTCAAGGTGTTCATGCCATACCGCCTCGTCTCTTGCTCATCATATCCCTGAGATGCTGGTGTTCCTCCGTTGCTAACTAAGGTTCCGTCCGAAAGACAATTTTCCAGATTTATGCTCATTGTTGTGGAACTCTTTGCTTTTTTAATTTTTTTAGATATATCAGTCAAGGTTGATGCCAATTTGACTTTTGCGCCATTTGTTCCCCCAAAGCCATTGTTTTTGTAAGCTAACTCAATGTCTGAGTCAACAACTGCGGAGCTTTCTGTCGACCTGACCGACAGGTTATCATTAATGATCTTTTTGGCAATGGCTTCTTCTATAATGCTATCCAAATCATCTCCGTTGGAACTGGAAGACTTGGGTCTGACCAGCTTGTCCCATAATCCACCTCTGTATACTTCATTCTCAGTATCGTAAAATACGAAATCATCCCAGTGAGGCAACACGAGAGACTCTCTGATCGCCTCTCTAAATTTCTTTTCGATTGAATTTGTGATAATGTTATAGGTTAACTGTCTAGAACTCACAATGGGTTCAATCTTTAAATCTACAGTTGGTTCAGTTTCAAAAGAGTACCAAATCCTCTCTGAGGGTGCTGGCTTTACCTTTATAAGTAGACGCCCTTCCAACTGCATCAACATTACCAGAAGCAATACGTCCACTTCTCTGGCCTTGAATCTAGCTCCCAAGTTTACAAACAACTTGGTCGCGATCTGAATGGAAAGCTGTCCGTGATAGTGCACATTTGTGGATAAAACAAGCGTGCCATCGGGGGATATTTCTTTCAAAGACGGGTAGGTAAAATAAGGAGCCGAATTACCCACATCTAATTTTTTGATCTGGAACTCATCAAGGAAGCCCGGCTTCTTTATTTTTGTTAACTTCTTTTCGATCTTCAGGAGGAGATAGTTTCTCAATAGTTCTGTCTTTTGAAGTGCCAAAAAAAGTCTTCCAATCAATGCGTTGAGCCATTTTGTTTGCAATTGACCCTCAGAAGAGTATAATGTTTGTATGAGGTCTATCATATCAGCTGTTCTGAAATGTAATGATTTAGCGTATACATGTGGGTCGAGAAAATCCACGAAACTATGGTGTTGCGGTTGTTGGTTATTTGGAGGGGTGGCATTTCCCGAAGAGCTTTCAACTACCTTCTTTGTTGCACGAATTAACGCGAAATACCAATCTTCCTTATCAATATTCGTGTCACAATACAAAAAGAATGAACCCTTTGGTGGCTTTAGCGTGTCTGCGCTTCCTTCGTTGGACTTCAAGATATCCCAAGTGGTTATGTAATCTGTCAGACTTGAATAACTGCCTTCCGATAATCGCCTGGGTCTTGAGTAATCATTCTTCATTATGCAGATGCATGTGCGCTTTGTGAATAGTTGACCCTCGGGCAATCCTCGCGGCCATATTGCCACCACATTACCCTTGAGCACAATCACATGTTTGACGTCAGTCTTCTTCTCGTTCTTGTAGAGGAAGA
Source organism: Dujonia schatavii (assembly GCA_003707405.2). Classification (NCBI taxonomy): domain Eukaryota; kingdom Fungi; phylum Ascomycota; class Pichiomycetes; order Serinales; family Debaryomycetaceae; genus Dujonia; species Dujonia schatavii. The sequence goes on along the minus strand of PPIY02000014.1, from coordinate 131,312 downwards.
GGTTCCCGTGTCGTAACACAGCGTAAAATCTATGCTTCTTCTGTGTCGTTTTCACTTTTTTCTCTTCTAATGGGTTGAGGGGTACCGAAACGGGATCGAGAGTGGACGAAGAGGCTCTTCTTGTGCTACTGCCGGTACTGCTGGCGAGTCCGTTTGAATCTATTGTTGAATTTAGTGGCGCATCGCCACCGGTGGAGTTCTGCTCGGAGTTTTTCACCAACTTGTATAGAGACAGGTATGCAGATTTATTCTCGTGGGCCTCACTAATTGATTGTGTGGTTGCAGAGATGTCTGCAGTGGATTCTAAGTACTCTTGTGTCACGGTTACCCAGCCGGCGATATACGCACCCATGCCTGATTTCAGGGTCTCATCCATTTCTGTTGCCTTGATAGACTCGTACGGAGTGTCTTTGTCTTGTGGCGGCACCACCAAATCTTCTCCATCTTCATCTGCGCCCGATGTCTTTGGATGCACATATATGAAGAGGGCAACCACAAGGGGTATGAACGTGATCCCGCCAAATAGGTACACATACAAGAGGAATACCAAGTCCATGTTAGAAGTTGAATTCTACTAGACGATGGAGGTACGGAGAATGCAATGATACGACTGAAGAGCCGTGGAGTGGGCAGATGTGTATGCTCTGCAGTGCTGCAAATGTGGGGTGAGTTCAAATCGACTAGATCAATTTGCTCCACGTTTGTCATTATGCAGCAACTCGCACAGTCATCTAGTCTCGGGGCCGGCACATAAGCATACCTGTGTGTGTGCCGGACCACTATTATCGTTGTAATATCTGTCGGTCCTGCATGTATTCCTGGTGGAGAGGCGTTTTGAGCCTTGCAGCGCGTTCTGTTTGCATTCACCGTAATTTGTTGCAAGTCGACCACGGATGTGTCGCTATCTTAGCAGACGCGTTGCCAAACTTGGCTTGCAAGCGGACACTGTCTACGAGCTCAGACACTAGAGAAGCCTCTGTCGGATACGATCTGCCGCTTATACTGTACATTTTGGGTCGAATTTGTTCGTTTGGTTGAATGTTGCCAACGGTATTTTTTCAGCGCGGGCCAAAATCCGCTTCCTGTAAACCTTAAAAAAAGTGAAAAATTTTTTTAGTACGAGCGGACCGGTATTTGGCAAAAACGCCTTGCCACCAGGCACATTTACCGTCCTAGCAGAATTTACGATATAAGCCCAAGCGCACAAGTTTCAGTGCGCACCAGCACCCAGCAGTATTTTGTAGGTACCACCAGACCGGGCCGTGTTGGTGGGTGGGATATTTCCCGACTTTCGGTGCAGTTCATCTGGAACAGAGGTTGCAGCAGTGAAGTCTCGGTTATTTGTGTCCCCTGCTGGACACTAAGCCATTGCCGTACATCGTTACGTTTCGTATGCGCAAGCTTGTCCTGTTTTTGATAGGTGCTGTCAAGTGGTGTTAGCCAGTGGCAAGGTAGTATAATCCATGGAACAAACTGAAAAGTTGAAAAAAAAAAAAACGCAACAAGAAAAAAAAAAAAGAAAAAAGAAAAGAAAAAAAAAAATATGGGTGCTGCAGCTTGTGCTGCTGCTGCCGTAAGGCAACAAAATGGCAGCTATTCGGTTTCTAGGGGGGAGGGCAAATATTGGGCCGGGAGAGAGGGCCTATGGAGGGTAGGGGCCATATCCCATCGTGGAGGCTACAGTGGTTTATTTCCATGATATAAATTACTATTAATGATAACAAGAAGTGAAGTATGCTAAAGTATGTAGTCTCTGACTTTTCTTTTTCCCCTTTACAAGAAAAAGTCGTTAATAAGCAAATTGCCAGTGCTTACCATTTCGCTGGCTTTGCCACTGAGAATGCACCGCTTGTTCAATGCCTTGAAAACGTCCAATGTTTCAGGCTGTGCGGATGTGTGGCTGATTGACAAGTTGAGGTTGTCGTTGTGTCTGTAGTGGAAGCTCATGTTTTTGTATGGGTTTGATTTGATGGTCTGTGCGGTTGCAAGTATGGGGGACTGTGACTCTTGGTCCGAAGTTTCTGGTGCAGTGGGGGACTTGGCATCCACATCTTCATCCTCTGCAAGCTCCTCATACGACAAATACTCGTCAAAAGTGTACGCGGATGCGGGCTTGGGGTTGAAGTTGACTGTCCTGAAAAATGGCACAGCAGATGCAGATGACGAAGAAGCAGTCTTGGATGACAAACTTCTTCCATGGTATGTAGAATGCGATTGAGAGGCAGCCGAGGATTGCTGCAAGATGGCAAATGACGAGGTGTCTGGCCGGGTCTGTCTGAGTTGCAGGTAGTACAACTTCAAGTTGTCATCCATCATCCTCTGTATATTGGGTTGGTTCGACGCGACGCTAGCCTGGTCATAGGTATCCTTTTCCTGCTGGGCCTCCTCTGAAGACTCAATATTCAAAAAATCGTCGTCCCGGTTGGCAAACGAGAGCAACTTCTCTACCGGGTCTAATCTATCGGAAACTGCAGCAGTAGCAGTAGCAGTAGTCGAAGCAGCGGCAGACGATGCTGGACTTGAATCCATCACCTTTCTACGCTTGCTATCACTAACAACACCTTCAATTGGAGACGACCGAACGCTTTTCATTGTGGGGCAGTAGCTTGTGTCAAAACTAACGAAAAGGAGGGGGGAGGTGAAATTGGTTCTGTTATATAAGGTTTTTTTTTTTTTTCTTTTCCTCCCGTATATGAAAATTTTTATCTAGAATGAAAATATTGCAGAAAATAAAAAAAATATATTTGTATATTTTTAAGAATTTTTTTTCTGCAAATACGGCAAACGAGAGAAAAAGGAAAAGGTTGAAAGTAGCGTTACCTGTTGCAAAAGAATGCTGCGAGACCGGCCGATTGGGCGGTGTGTAGCAATGTCTCTGGGAGAGCAGGAGTTTCAAAAGGCTCTTGATTGGGCCAAAAGGGTCTGCAAAATTGGAGACTTAACAGAGACTGGGGGGTCCGGTGCCTGTATACAACTGAAGTCAAAAGCCCACCGTTTTTTATTCCTGCTATTTTTGTTAAACCGTTAACACTTTGATGGAGTAGCGACTGGAGCAGTACAATTGTGCAGCAATGCTTGGAACTTTGAGTGTTAGAGAGCAAGAGCAGTGAGAGGGAGGAGGAAGATGAGAAGGGATTATGAAACGACTTATATACCCAGTTTAACCCGCTTCCCCCCACCTCCTTCCCCCTACCTCCACATAGTATTAGAACACCCTTTTATCAAATTACCAAAATAATAAATATAATAAAATATAAAAAGAAATTAGGTTCGTCTCGCCGTGACATACTTCGTCGCTGCACATTGAAAAATATCTTGCATGCCCCTGCACAGAATCTGTTCAATAAGAAGGAGTGAAAGTAAGCGGAAGCAAAAAAAATATATCTGAAATACTCATATGACGCTCCGGAGGATCGTAAGTACGGCAGTTGTACCAATAAGGGTGCGCTCGTGCAGAAATCCCGAGAGAGAGTTCCAAAAAAAGAGAAAACAAAAAAAAAAGAAAAGAAAGAGCAGTACTTGAAGTTGGCCTTCATACGATAAGATAGAGAAAGAATTGAGTCTAGCAGAGAGGGCTGACGAAGATTAAGGTTGAAAGTTTGGTTCAGGGTTCTGGTTACAAGAGAGGAGAAGAAACAATAGCCGTACAAGCCTCCCAACACCCACTAGATTCGTAGCTGAAATTAATATGGTATGTTTTGCTAGCCTTGGTTTCTTTTTCGATTGTTAGGCATTTTTATTTTTTGATAATATTGCGTTCTCAACAGTAAATGTACATACAGTGAGATTTTGTGTTTTGTTTTTGGCTACGAGGCAAGAATGCCCGGGGGCCTCCCAGTTTGGATTAGGGGCCACCCATTACGTGGCTGCCTTGTTGGTTCGTCCCATTTCTTCCCACCTCCTTCCTCTCTTTTACTCCACCTATATTAATCCCTGGAGCATGTAGCAATTATAGGCGGCACCGGGTTCCATGGTGGAGCTATTCAATCCAGAAAAGCCTAATTTGTGATACCCGTTACTTTTTTTTTCTATGCAGCCCACACAAACGCTGCCAAAAAGTCTCCCCCCGTGAGACCCGCGAGCCTGTCCGCGGCGTGGCAACGGTGCTGCTACAGAGTTCGTATTGCGCACACTAATGACACTCTTATTTTATCTTCGCTGCCGGCACGCATGCGAGCGGCGGTGTTTTTCTTCTTTTCCACTTCTATGGTTCGTGCCACCAATCCACAGCCCTCCCCTCCCATCCGCACAAACCACTCCTTCGCACCCCCTGCAGTCTTCTTCCCCCTCTACCTCCACCTGCAGCCAGCGCTAGCTTAGTTACGAGCTTTTTGTTTGTTTTCTCTTTCTCGCACACCCCACTCCCCCCTCTCCCTCGCAAACTAATTTCCCCGGTCTTTCCTTTTTGAATGTTCCAGAGGTCTGTAGGTGATGCTAAATGTGCTGCTGAATGGTGAATGTTCTGCTATAGAATCTTTGTTGTCTGGCTAGTCGGCCAGACTGTAGAAAGCAAGTGATCAGTCTTATTGTTTCGTATGATCTCTCCTGGGCTCAGCTAAGAAAAAAAATAGCTCCTAGAATGAAATAGGGTGGAGGAGGGTTCTTTGTTGCATGTACGGGCGGTGGGAGTCATTGTGCCAGGTGCTTTTACTTTGGATATCTTTGCCCGGAGTATCGCGAACGTATCCGCCGCAATCCTGCCGTGCTCTTCTTTATTCTTTATTTTTTTGGCCTAGCATCAGGTCTACACTATCCCTCTCCGTATTGCTTCTTGGACCCTTTGTCCCATAGTCCGGTATTTCTTTTCTCCCGGTCGCATAACAATAGTGATAGTCGAACAATATAAAAGATATGGGCGGCTAAAGTTGATGCTTTGATGTTCTGCATATATTCCCCTCGAAGATCTTACCGGACTTTCCACGTTTCATTGATTAGCCCTTTGTTTGGCTTTAATGACACCCTCCCTTGGCTTCAATGAAACTTCTCTCTACATACCATGCCTAGTTTCTTATCTTGCACGTGTTTGACGCAGATATGCAATCTCCTTCTGTATTTTTTGTTACGGGTACTGAAGTGGCATGTGCAACAGACGGGCAGTTTTCGTACGGTATGCCAAGCGCGCTAGCGATAAGCAACTATTCCTCACTTAATTCCTTTTCTCAGCCATAAAATTTAGACAAAAAAAATATCCACTCATACACCTCTGAGGCGACTAAATCAGACAACAAAAGAAAATAAAATGGAATTGTGTGTGGCTTTGACTGTCTCCTGTGAGCGCTAGTTTCCTCCCCCGGAGTGGTGTTTTCCCGGAGTGGTGTTTCCGCGCCGGCCCCACTAGATGGAGACAAAAAGGACGCTTTGCTTTTTTATCTCTCTAACCCTGTATGTGCCTTTGTGTAATTTTTCAAAAGAAAAACGAATATGACAGCCCCATACTCTGTCGTCTCAAACCGTAGGGACTATCCATGAGAATACTGCGATACATAGCGGGCACTGTCCTCCCTCTTCTAGTGATTGCGTCGGAGGGGGATCTCTTGCCTGAGTACACTCTGTGCGTAAAGTCATGCGATATACACCTTCAGTGTGAGGGATATAGTACCGGCGGAGGCTCGCGTGCTAACCATAGACCAGCTCCGGGCGAATCGCTTGACCCGGTGGGGGCGTCCAGTCCATACACATATGATGACTTTGCCAACAATTACAACGTGGCGTTGGTCCCGCGAGTGCTATTTCAGTGGGATTGCCATCTGAACTGCAAGTACAAGTGCATTCGCTTCGTGACCGATAACCGAGTCGCGCGTGGCTTGTCTGTGGTTCAATTCGACGGAAAGTGGCCATTTGTGCGGATCTTTGGCATCACTGAGTTGTTTTCGGTGGTGTTTTCACTAGCTAACTTTTACGCCAACTACAAAGCTATCAGCAGGATCAGGTACCAGTACTCGAGAACCAAGCGGGAAGCATTGGGTACTGGGAATATGCTGCTCGAGCTTCACGTGATGTACAGGCAGTATCTCATTTTGCTCACAATTGCATGCATTGGATGGACTCTTAGCACAATCTTCCACATAAGAGATACCCCGGTCACCGAGAGTATGGACTACTTTGGCGCCATTGCCATCATCATGTGCAACTTCTACGTCATCTTTGTGCGGTACTTTGAATTATTTGCACCCAACAAGCGAGTGCAGTTGTACATTTTCCAAGCAGCGCTTGTGGTTGCGTATTTTTTCCACATCAACAAGATGTTGCATTTTTGGGACTACAGTTACAATGTTCAATTCAACATGGTTTTCGGAGTTGGTCTGCTCTTGTTGTGGACGCTCCACTCGGTCAACACGTACAAATTATACCACAAGAACTCGCACATCTACAATAACTCCATACAATTGCTACCGTTTGAAACCAAAATCCTTTCGAAATTGGAGTACACCGTGTTCTTGTCGCAGTCGCGGCTAATTCCATTGGTTCCCATCTTCTTGAACTTGGTGCTCATGTTCGGAATGCTGTTCGAGTTGGTGGACTTTGTACCCTATTTTATGCTCATAGACGCACATAGCTTGTGGCATTTGGTGACCGTGTTCCCAACCTTGATCTGGTTTGACTGGAATATATGGGACTTGGAGTTACTCAGAGTCAGCGCAGATGTGAATAAGTATAACTAGATAACACCCAAGTGGAACAAAAAAATATAGACGCTAAAGCAAGGAAAAGAAAAAAAAAATTAAAATAAAAGCAGTAGCAGGAGCATGAGCTCATTTTCATCTTGTCGCACATGAGTAGCGGCTTGTGTCCGAGAGGTGGGCGCATTTACAGGTTTCCACATAGGTTTATTATTATGATGTATATTATGCAAAAGGTGATGAAAAGAATAAATGCAGGAATGCAACAAGTGTATTTCTCCTTTCAAATAACAGCCCAATGAGTGGAGCTGTCCCACTGTTGTGGATGCGAAATGTGAATTAGTGGAAAGCGAAGGTGTTCCCGACGTGCCAAAACTTTCCTTTGTTTTTGCAAGCCATCTCAAACAATCGAGATTGAGATGAAAAAGGCATGTGGGAAACATAAAAAAAAAAAAGAAAAGAATGTATGGTCGCGTTTGTAGCCTGGGGGTACCTGAATTCTATTGTTCAGGGAAGCTAGCAGGAATAAATTAGCGAGGAAAAGACAATCACTGGGGGAACAAATTCCCCTGAAGTGCAAATTTTGGCAGCGCGCCCTCTCACACAATGATAAAGCACGCTTTTTTTAGGGAGATTTTTCTCTTTGCTTCTTTATGTTTCCGAGTTGGAAATGAATTTTTCCTATTGTGAAAAGTTGGGTTAACTAACTTTAATGGAATTGAAATCATAATCGTGGATGGTCCAAGACTTCAAGGAATGTTGGATGTCGTCTGCAAGGGTATCCAATCTGAAATGCTTTGGGGACTCGAAACTTTCCACATCAGAGAGTTCTGGTGAATTAGATAATGATGGAGGGCTGTGGGTTAACGGTAAGAGTGTAGAGCCCTTGTTTGGGTTGTAGGTGAATGCACTTTTCAATTTATTGCTGAATGATGCAGCGGGAACGAAAGTGTTTGACTTTTTCGTAAGTGGTGGGGTGCTGGGTGCCATTTTTAAAGCATTTCTCTTGAACCGCACATACACGGTGCTTGCGATAAGTGCGATCCCGATGCACGCCGACAACAACAAGAGGAGGGACCCCAAGTTGAGCTCGTTTTGTTCTGTATAAAGGGAGTTGGTGAAGGCATAGTCGAACAGGCCCAACCCGTTTTCCCGTACACTCATAAAGCCTAGCCTTTTGCGATTATTGGGATCGTCGTGACGTATGACGTAGTCGATGTTGCCGGTGTCGTAATACGCATGTTCTCTGAGTAAGTTCGGATCACTATTAGCTGGAGGAACTCCCATGGTGTAGTATCTAGTAGTAGCTGGAGAGGAAAAGAAAGAAACCTGAAAAAATTTACCGTTCTCTCTTTCCTTAGGTGCTTTTGTAAAAAGAGATTGTGCTGTAAGGAAAAAAAAATGAAATGGTTGCGAGGGGGTGTACCTAAAATATTTTTTTGTCTGATGCGTCTACTTGGCTGTGAGCGGGTGCTTGCTTTAGGAAGAAAAAAAAATAGTGCACTATCTGTCAGGATACACTAAAGCAGCTGAGGTAAAGTGAACCGTCTGGGTATACAGTTGAGGGGGTGGGGGGGGGATAGAAATTACTAAAAAGTAGTATACGCTGATGAGATCGAAATCGAAAACAGGTGCTCATTTGAACTGTCACGGCGGATGCTTTCGTCTTTATATAATGTGCCCACCTATTTTTCCCTCACAATCTGCACTAATTATACTTTATTAAGGGTCTCTTCTTTGCAACCTCTAAATTTAGTTTTTTTCTAGCGTGAGAAGCAGGTTGCCATACGGCTCAGAGGTCGTGTGCGAGTCTAAATGACGTAGGGGTCAAAGTTGCACTCGGTACGTCTACGATGGGGTGGAAAGCGACATTATTTGGCAACAATCGAGGAGGGAGACACTTGTAGTAAGGGGAGGGAACTGGGGCAGGCATGAGTGATCTAGGTAGGCTTCATCGAAACAATCGTGCAAAGGTGAGCATGGAAATGGTGTAATTTCTTCAACAATTATCCCTCACATATAGTCTCACTAATTAGTCTCTATTGGATGACGAGCGGCTGTGTGCACTCCAGCAGATCAGGGCTCAGCTAGTCAGCAGACTAATTTAAGATACATTGGACTCAATGTGGCTCAAAAGTGGTGAGTTTGTTGAAAACGGAGAAATGGGGAAGAGTTATACGAAAGAAGGGGGGGAAGGGGGTTCATTTGCGGGTAATTGCAGGCAACTGATGGACCGTTAATACCAAGAGACAGCGCTCCTAAACCAAATGCTCACTAACTTAATGTCCACTAGACTAGAATACGCTTTGTAGAGTCAATTGCAACGGGGCACCCACGCATTGATGGTACGTTAAGGTACCCCCAGTCGCTGACATTGTACGTTGCATTGCCGTCGCTACAGATGCGGAGATTGTGCCATTCGTCTTTTTATTATTCTTTGTCACCAGGAGTTATCTCTAAAATATTAATAGCATAGATATTTTTTTCGCTAACGCTCGTCGTGCAATTTTCGAATTCCGTGTCAAGGGTCTGTTCCGTGTCAAGAATCTGTACCCCATCTTTTGCCCTTTTTTCACGCTTTACTATTGTCTCTTACGGAGCTTACTGAACAAGCCGCTCCTCTTTTTCGGGACATCGATTCTGAATCGTGCCGGAACATTAGGTGTCAAAGTTTCTGTTCCAGAATCTGTAGACTGTGTTGCTTGTGGGAGCCCTTTATAGGAGTTGTACATTTCTTCAGCTTCAGAGATATGCTGCTCGCTGATACTGGTGCTGATTGAATGGTTATGGTTATTTCTTGGATTAGCAGACATGATGGAGTCGTTTTGGCTCGATGCTATCGATGCATTTCTTGTTGGTGTTCTCTGGGTACTAACGAACGAGCCCGTTGCTGCTGTTGTTCTTGGAGTGCCGTTCCCCATGGTGTAGCTTGGGTTGAAGCTAACCCCATCGTTATTGCTTCTACTTCCCTCCATATCTGGGTCATCCTTTTGGAGCTTGTAGTTCTCTCTCCTGAGGATAAGCTCAAGTAGAGCAAAATTCAAAAACTCTAACCATAGCTTGACAACATTGGCGTTTTCCCTGGTACCAATAGAGATACTCACATTGTTACCGATTATCTCTAACATCTGCTGAACCAATTTGTACTCCACCAGAACTAACTTGAACGACTCATATGAGTTTGGGAACCGGTATAATTTTTGATGGAAATTGCTCATAACTTTGAACCATTCAAAGTTTGTATCTCGGAAGTATGTGAAGAAATAGTCGGAAAGTTTATCTTGAAAGCTTTCGAGATCTGGTGCAGCTGTTGAAACGTCTAACGTTCTCATATTATAGAAAAAGTATTCAATCACCTCTAGGTAGAAATCTTGCATTTGATTGATACTGGGTAAAAATTCAAAGAATTTTGGTGATTCCACTTTCATGTCCTGGTATATGTTGTTCCAAAACTGTCTTGATTGGAAAAGAGATCGTATACTTGGACTGGCTCCGTTTTCCACTGCAATGTCGGAGTTTGTTCTTACATGTGAGTATACTTCACTCTCCTGATTATCATCCTCCTGTTTCCTCTCCCTCACCGAGGTCATATCATCGTCCTCTTCTTTATCGTTATCTTCATCGTTTTCGGACACAACGCTATGATTATCCAAATCGAAAGAGGGTAGTCCTTTAACCACCTTGTGCTTCTTTTGCTGTAATCTGTTGATCCTTTTCATATACTTGAGTTTGGGGTTCTCTGCATCCTGTGCAAGTCTCCTTTCGATTTCACTTTGGTCACCAACCAACTCTTCAAAGTATATATACCTAAGCATATTGTAGTTTTTACGTGAAAAGAGAAAGCTGGAGTTATAATCTATTGAATCCTTTATAAAATGTGAATTAATCTTTTGGTTGAGCACATTATAGTGGTATTCGGAGATCTTGTTTAACAGCTTCTCGTATCGCATTTTTGCCCTATCTTCTGGTGTTTGGAATGTTTCCACCGGCACGTATTTGTTCTTATTGATATCGTAAACTCGTGTCTTCTTGTTACTTTTATGAGTTATTCTCGAGTGAGAGACTGTACGGCTGGACGAACCAAGTGACGACAACGACGAGCTAGAGTCTCCCGTAACCTGGGTACGAATGGACCTAACTGAATATTTGGAAGATTCTCCACTACTCTTCACCTTCTGGCGCTGGGTGGCTTGGAAATTGACGTACGCCGCATTCGCTGATATAAGCAAAAAAGCAGACATCGTTAGTCTTGGAGTTGCAGCCAAATATGAAAACTAAATCTGTTGATAAAAAGGGCCAAATGAATCAAGTCCTACCCACAATGTTTTTGCCCAGATTACGATGCGGAAGGATGTTGTTGTGAAAAGGAGATCCCCCCTTCTATAAGTACCGGCTCTTGGAAAATAAAGTGAGACGTATAATCGGAATTAAATTGACTAATGCCTGGTTTCAATTTCACAGCAAAAGTGAAATTTCCCAGGTTTATTTTTTCGACTTTTCTACTATTTTTTTTTTTTTCTTGTGGTTTAGTTTTATTTTCCCACTCGTTGTGTATGCCCTTCTCAAAAATGTGGACGCTGTTCCTGTACTCCTTGTGAATGGATAAAGAGGAAGACTTTGACGAGGTCGATGCACGGGGGAATACCGTTATATATATTGGAACTCGTAAACACAAAGAATCCGAGGCAAAGACTGTGTATGCATCAAATTTTTCCAGGCGACACCGAGATAACAATCAACCCCTATTGTCTGAAAGATGATAACCGCATGTATATTTTCCTATGGAGCGATGAGAGACAAGCTCATGCTAATTGTGTTCAGAGCCGCCGCTAAAGCGGCCGTGATGAGAAAGCCGTTGCCGTGCATACACTGCCTGTACATAGCATTTTTTTAGGTAAAATTGGTGCGGCTCGCAGAACGCACTGTGATGAAATCCAGAGCAGTTGGCGTTGGATCAAGCCTCGAGTTCACAGGGGCGGTGGGGCTGGCGGAGAGGTGATGCACTTGCTAGTGAGTTCATGCCTTGTTTGTACCCCGTCATGGAGTTCTGTGTTCTATTCCCGAGGAAATTCACAAGAAAAACGCCTGCGTTCCATCTTAGTCGTTCTTGCGATTAGCGACTTGCAGCTCAAGCCCAGAGGGATGGCTCTCTAACTACCCTAGCCACCGATAGGGAATAAATAAATGTCTTGGGGGGGGGGGTGTTTTTTCATTTTTGGTTGCCCAATGAACCGTCAAAGAGTGCAGCATACACTCAATGAGTCTTGCAAGTGAATGTGTAACACATTCTGGTGTAGGGGGCTCTGTTTCAAGGAGACACCAAGCTATATTGGGGAGGAACATCGGCTATGTAAAACAGATCGTATGTCTCGAGTCTAGAAGAAAATCGGCACAGTGTGAGTTACGTGAACGCCAGTCATATTTCGCACCAAAACGGTTAAAATCTAGTCTGATAGACTTTAAAGCGCTGACGCAATAATTAAAGTATAGTTTAAACCTACTGAACAGCCGGCGAACTGTTGCAGGTGGGGGAGCCGAGGGGTTTATATTTTTTAGGTTGCATCCATTACGTAGCCATCATCTATCGCCTTCGGTTGCTGACAGACACAAACTTCAAAACGAACATCAATAAAAGTCTGTGTGTAACCCCAGTCTTTTGCTATGCACTAGCTAGGCGAAACGGCAGTACCCCTAGCGATTTTTTATTTTTTTTTTTTCATTTTTTTCGGTTTTTCACTTTTTTCGCGTAGTCCCGTCAAGAGAAATTACTTAATAATGCAAGCGTATGCACCGCCTAGGATTGGGTACTTTAGGAAGTAAGGCATAGGTAGAAAGGGTTGAGAACTGGGGAGATAATGTGGACGAGAAGCCAGTCGTGTGTAAAATCAGTTTATAGGAGGCATCTGGTCGGTCTCAGGGTACGACATTGCTTGCCGCGTTGACAAAGAGATGATGATGTCAGGTAGTTACTGCGAGTGGCTGCCAATGCCGATCTACTGACTTTTCCTTTTTCCTGGAACTGGCCAAACTTTAAGTTATTCGGAGCGCTACTTTAGCATCGTCTAGAAGTTTCTTTTACAACTTTGTACTGGATGAGTTTTGGAACGAGTGTTCTCGGCATACGCATCTGACGTTCTGGTGTTCGAGCAGCAGCATGGGAGGGGGGAGGCGCTATTGTTCGCGCAGGATCAACGTTTATGTAAATGCAACATAATTGACGGGTTGGTGCACCTTGTCATGTGACACAGCTTTGAGGTGGGAGTACTGCAGATAGTGGAAGACATCAGAAGTGTGGAGAAAGTCCGAGAGGATGGCGTGCCCTTTTGAGCGTCTTGGGGCTTCCTTAACAGACACATGTGGCGTTGGGTTTGTGGTCGGCCTTATGTAGGCCCCGGATTTAAGCTGGCAAGCACTATCTCGACGCTTCCCAGATAGTGATCTCGGAGCCGAGCGTCGGTGCATGGAGTTGCTAATTTGTCGCACGCTATAGGCCGAACTGAAAAAAAAATTTATTATTTCCCCAGATTTTTACGGAATAAAACAATCGCGAAGGTAGGGAACGGCTTTTGGGTGTTGCGATTCTGGGTAAAGGCGCATAATACCCGAGTCGTCCCGATTTTCACGAAGCTTGCCCGAGTGGTACCATATGAGTAGTCGTTAGCGTGTCCTTTTGCCGTGGTTCCAGCAGTGTTCACAGCTTAAGGCTCGCTCCAGCTACTGGTGAGATAATAGTCGCATTGTCTGCTGCAGTACCTGCTGCAGTAACGAGAGAGTAGACAGATCTGCAGAGACGGAGAATGGGTTGCAGAGCGGTGAAAAGCGCAACTAAAGAAGCACTCGCCATCCAGTGATGCCAACGTGGCTCGTGCTAAGCGCAGCCTAGCGGAACCACCCATCAAACATGTCGAAATGCGTCGCCAATTACTCATGAGGCTCGCGGCACCCCACAAAAAGGGAATGGCGCGCACCCCGGTCTCCACAGCGCATTCCCGCCCCGATTTCCTCCGAGGCTGGGGCAGCGACGAAATATATATAACTAGGAGGATTTTCCCCCACAGGAATGAAATTCCATGCGTTTACCGAAGCTCGAAAATACCCTTCGACACAGATATAGCTAAATAGTTCAAGCCACAATCATGTCTGCACAGAAAATTAAGGTAGTGACGCCCGTCGTCGACATGGACGGAGATGAGATGACGAGAATCATCTGGAAGTTCATCAAGGACAAGCTCATTTTCCCCTACTTGGATATTGACTTGAAGTACTACGACTTGGGAATTGAGTACAGAGACCAGACCGATGACAAGGTCACCACAGACGCAGCAGATGCCATTTTGAAATACGGTGTGGGAGTCAAGTGTGCCACCATCACTCCAGACGAGCAGCGTGTCAAAGAATTCAACTTGAAAAAGATGTGGTTGTCCCCCAACGGTACCTTGAGAAACATTTTGGGAGGTACCGTTTTCAGAGAGCCAATTGTCATTGACAATATCCCCAGAATCGTCCCGACCTGGGAAAAGCCTATCATTATCGGCAGACACGCGTTTGGTGACCAGTACAAGGCCACAGACATTGTCATTCCCAAGGCAGGAAAGTTGCAATTGGTATTCAAGCCCGAGGACGGGTCCGAGGAGCAGGTATACCTGGTTTACGACTTCCCCGCGGCAGGTGTGGGTCTTGCGATGTACAACACCGACCAGTCGATCACGGACTTTGCCGAGTCGTCGTTCAACTTGGCATTGGACCGCAAGTTGAACTTGTTCCTGTCGACGAAGAACACCATTCTCAAGAAGTACGACGGACGGTTCAAGGACATTTTTGAGCTGCTTTACGAGACCAAGTACAAGGCCAAGTTTGAGGCCGCAGGAATCTGGTACGAGCACAGACTTATTGACGATATGGTGGCACAAATGTTGAAGTCCTCGGGAGGATACATCATTGCGATGAAAAACTACGACGGTGACGTGCAGTCGGACATTGTTGCGCAGGGCTTCGGCTCTTTGGGACTCATGACCTCGGTGTTGACCACCCCGGACGGAAAGGCATTCGAAGCCGAGGCTGCACACGGTACCGTGACTAGACACTACAGACAACACCAGCAGGGAAAGGAAACGTCAACCAACTCCATTGCCCTGATTTTCGCCTGGACAAGAGGTCTTATTCAAAGAGGAAAACTAGACAAGACTCCAGACGTAGTGAAGTTTGGTGAAGACTTGGAAAAGGCTGTGATTGACACCGTGGCCTTGGACAGCATCATGACAAAGGACTTGGCCTTGGCTCAGGGCAAAACAAACAGAGAGTCTTATGTCACCACTGAAGAGTTCATCGATGCAGTTGCAGCCAGATTGAACAAAAACTTGGGCAGAGCCTAGTTTTAAGTAGTGAATGATATAGCGCGCGATTCTATTGAAAATGTGACAAGACGATAGGTTATTCTCCCCCTATATGTCTTCCCTGTAGTCCCAACTCTAAGCTGCTCGAGAGCCCACACTGAAAGCGAGAACAACTACTCGCTAAGCTGTTAAGAGAGTACACATGATAATCCTGCATGTATGTTGTCAGTATGTTTTTTTCACAGCCCTCGGTGGGTGGTGCTCTCCCCATCTATCTCTGCCCTACACGCCCGACCGTTTATCGTATCTGCCGTGCTGTACCAGTCTGTTCTCGTACATTCACGCGCACTCCATGAACGTTGGCTCTATTTTGAACAATGACTCGCCGCCCAGCGACCACGAGTCTGCAACGACTGCGGCAGTTGCTGCCACTGCTAAACGGCCAGACTTCTCCCAGCAGAGGCACTCGCTAGTGAATCTCTTGAACGACCCAGCTCCTGCTCCAAGACCTGCGGTCAAGGAAGAGAGTGAGCATCGTCCCCACCCCATGTCGGGAGGTTCGGACCATTCTTTCCAGAGCCCACGTGCACAGGGCCGGGTTCCAGGCGGCGCCAGCGACCACAGTGACGACCACAGAGGACCACAGGGCACCCCGTCGCCGACACTCATGAAGCGCAACTCCATCGCCAACATCACAAACGACCGCGACGTGGATTTGGCCACGGGCGAGAGCACGCTCAATATTAGCCACAAGTCCATTTTGGACGATGCAGACACGAGCAGCGAGCTGTTGGCACCGAGAGAGCGTGAGCCCCAGTCGGTTTCAGAAAAGCCAACCGGGCCAGTGAAAAGCGAAGCGAACTCGACAACCTCCGAGCATGCAGCGGGTACATCACGGAAGGAAGATGAGCCTCAAACCGAAGCCAGCACCACCGCAAGCACATCAGCAACAAGTGCTACAACAAACACAAACAAGCCCAGACGGTACACAACACCTCCAATATGGGCACAGGAGTGCGGTCCTGGTGCTTTCAATTCATATCGTCAAGGAGGTAGCGGAGTTGGAAACGGGCATGACGTCAGAAATGGGACCGCACTTGGCACGGTCGACCACATGGCAGCGAGCGGTGCACAAGCTGGCATTCTCACGTCAAAGCCCGTCTTTAACCCATCACACACAGAGTCTGTGGACTTGGAGTGCTCTATCACAGGCGTCATCCCACCGCCGTCCGTGACGCGTACAATTGCAGAATGGATATACGCAAACTTCACAGAAGTACCAGACGACAAGCGACAGTACGTCGAGCTTGAGCTCAAGTTTGGCACCATCATAGACAAGCGCGCATCGCACCGCATCGATATTAGCGTGCTGACCGAGTGCATTTTCACCGACACCTCAAACACGTACTTCGACGTCGGAGTACACGAGATTGGATGGCAGGACATGTGTAAGTTTCTTGACGACTTGGAAAAGTCGTACCAGGAAGATCTACGCAAGAGCGCCACGGGTCCAGGTGGAGGGCTTGCTGCGGGCAAACCCAAGCGGAAATTCAACAACTTAGAGTCTGACATCACCGATACGTTCTACCAAATTATCAACCGGAACGAGCAGCCCAAGACAATCCGTATCTCGAAGGACAACCTACTCACACCGCCACGATACACTGCTATCAATAAGCACCGGTTGTCTGACTTGTTCATCCATAACCCGTCGTCTATGTACGACCTCCGGCTCCTGCTCTCGTTGGAAAATCCGATCCCAGACACAGACATCGAGAGCATCCTCAAAAGGCAACAGCCCACGCTCACCCGAATCAAAAAGCGTCAGAGCTGGCTGCATAGACCAACAGTGACCCGTTTCGATATGACTCGGGTGCTCAAGCCAAGAGAACTGAAAAACAAAATGGGCAAGAAAATCGTGGAGCAAGATCAGAGCTACGAGGTGGAATTGGAAATAGACACAGCGGAGTTATTTGCCGGATTCGACAAATTCAAGGCAGGACTGGATGCAGTGCGGTTTGAGGAATTGGTCGAGATCTTTGTGAATAACGCTCGATGTTTGAACAACAGAGTGACCAAATTGGCAAGCAAGTAGGACGCCGCATTTTCTTTTCACCTCCGACGGTGCCACCCGGTAAAGGCGAGTCCATTGGGAGCGGTTTCGTTACTTTCTCGTCGGAATCTAAAAGCATTACTCTGCTACGATACTATGACATACAAAATCTGTACTTTTATATAAACAACCACTCATCTTTTACTCTCCGTGTAGAATTTCGCAGCCAGTCACGTGTGCGAGTGCTACATCTTAGGCAACTAGATGCAACGTGTAACCGCCCGCCCCACTGTTGCTTGCTTTCTACACGATTTTCAAGCAGGAAAGGTCTGGTATGCACTCAAAACCACTATTTTCCACCTCTTGCGAATCTTCGTCCCCTCTAACCCGCTACTCCCTGTCGCGTGATGCTCTCAAGAGCGCTGCCGCCCATCGTCAAAATGTACCTGCATATAGAATAATGAAAAACAAACACGCGTTCGGTAGCTGTCGACTGCAGCGATTTGGCACGGCGAGAGGCTCTCTGGCGAGACGCTCTTGATAAGATCCCCGACTATACGCTGCCCCATAACGATCTCAGCAATACGCTGTCGGTGCATCCCAAAATGATAGTGTACGTGGTCTGGTTCGTTCTTGCCGCTTTTGCGGCTGTGTATGCGATTGTGGTGTTCTTTTCACACACGCCACGAGCTGCTACCGCGAGTGAGCTCTTGTATAGCACCAACGATAAAAATGGCGGTGAGAAATACTCGCTACCACCAAGCATAAGCAAGGATAATTCTGACTCAGATACACCGATCGAGCTCTCAGTGGTGGTCCCCTGCTACAATGAAGTGCAGAGACTCGGCAAGATGTTGGACGAATGTGTGGAACACTTAGAGTCAACGTTACCGAACAAGTACGAGATCCTCATCGTCGATGACGGATCAAAGGACGGCACCGCAAGATTTGCTCTCGAAAAGGCCACACAACTTGGAGTAAAACCACACGTTTTGCGGGTGGTACAATTATCCAAGAACAGGGGAAAGGGAGGAGCAGTAACACACGGCATATTGCATACGAGGGGCCGCTTGGCATTGTTTGCGGATGCAGACGGAGCCACCAAGTTTGCGGATGTAGACAAGATGATGCGGTACTTTGATGACGACAAATCGTCCTTGAAATCAAGCCTCAGAGGGGCACGTGTGGCTATTGGCTCACGAGCACACATGGTGAACACAGACGCAGTGGTGAAGCGCTCATTCATTCGAAACTTCCTCATGTACGGACTCCACACGTTGGTATATGTGTTTGGAATCCGGAGCGTACAAGACACACAGTGCGGCTTCAAGTTGTTCAACAGAGCAGCAGTGGGGAGAATCTTCCCCCACATGCACACAGAACGGTGGATTTTTGACGTAGAAGTGTTGTTGCTAGCTGAGTTACAAGGTATCCCAATGAAAGAGTTTGCAGTAAATTGGGAAGAGGTGGACGGATCGAAAGTAGACTTGGCCAAAGACTCCATCGGAATGGCTATTGACTTAGTGGTAACCCGTTTGGCGTATCTATTGGGCATATATAAGCTCAATGAGAATAATCGGGCGGTGGAGCAGAAAAAGACAGAGTAGCATAGAGTAATAGACAAAACGGGTCCCTCAGAAACGTAGTGATTTGTTTCTAGTGCATGTATAGCTATAACCCACAACGGTATCTTGGCGATCGGGTAGAGTTTGAGGGAAGTTAGAGTCCATTCTTCTTCGTCCCGAAAATTACCGTTCCTGGAGCTTTCCCGTAGTGTTACATCCATCAACAGTCTTGTTAGACGACCAAACGCATAGATACCCAGTTCACGAGATACAAACACATCCTAGTCAAAATATACCGATGTTCTTATTGAGTCCACTGATAGAGAATGCAAATTTTTACAAAAAGTCTCAATGCGTTGAGTATGCTCAATATCTGCCTTGACCATTGTAGATCCTCCGGGCACTAAAGTGTGAACCGTACACTTTTGTAATCTTTATACATTTACGATATTGTAGACAAACAAGAAAATCGGATGTAGTGTAGGTGGTTATCACAGTCCGCTCTCATTGAAGTGTACCGGGCAAACCGGGGTTCGAGTCCCCGCTTCCGAATTTCCTTTTTTTTTTCTTTCTTAACACGAGTATTCAACATGAGAGACGGGGATAGCTCTGTTATAAAGCGGTGCGAGAGAGTCTTTTCTTAAGAACGAGAGTTAGGTTTTATAGTACCAGATTAGCACCGCCTTATGGCTTTGTTCTTATGAAATTTCCGCACCTATAGAATTTTTGCACCCAAAAATAACGCAAGCAAAATAGGCTCATTTACCACATACAAACCAGACTCAATGGTGAGATACTTACTTCTATACCATCTCGGTGCTTCTTCGTGTATTAACATTGGCATTCCCTACTTGTACCTAATCCACTTGTACCTCCATTTTTTATCTTTCTCAAAATAACCCGTACACCACACTAAATTTCACCACCTCCAACAAGCATGAATAAATACAATCTGCTTATGAAATTTAGTAATATCTCCATGCCTAAGCGATATTTCTCTTTAAGTGTGTATGATCATGCTTCATTGTTTGAATTCCCGTTTTTTTTTATCAAGATTGATACGTTATATTTCTCACCTCTTTTGCAGCCATCGAAAGTATTTAAAAATCAAGTTTCACTACACTCAAACAAAATAGATTCAAGTCAGTATCTTCCAAATCAGTTTTATTCACTAAGTAAGTCTGTATAACTAGAGAGCTGCAAAAAGCTTTTCAGCTAATACTTCAACTTCATCACCTGAAGAAATTGAGTCGTTTTTGACCCCATTAATACTAAGAGTCGGGGTCACATGGACACCAACACCACGTTGGTACTTGGTGAAGTACTTGACATCATTGGTGACCCCGTTTCCCTTATTGTGTGGCTCATTGCTTGGCTTGATTCTCAATTCGTCCAATATCTTCAGTTTTGAGAAGGGTAAGCCCAACTCCTCGAAACCGTCCAAGTCCGCAATCTGCTCATATATTTGGTTTCTGGAGAGATTAACGTTAGCCTCGTCGTAAAATTTCTCCTTGTTCTTGAAAATCAAATCAGAAAAGTCCCAGAATAACTTGTTTGAGTCCTTTGGGGCCGCCTCACGCAAGAGTTTAGCCACGGCAAGCGAAAACTCATGGAGGAGAACAGAATTCGGGTGCCATGGCTGAATGACATTGGCAAAAACAAATTGGAACTGATTAGGGTGCTTTTCCAGAAGCTTTGGAATAACAGATTCCCGAAGCTTGAAGAAGATTTTGGCACTGAAGGGGCAATTGTAGTCCAAGTAGACGTTCACAATGTTGGGAGCAACTTTTCCTGCAGCAATTTCTGCCGCAGAGTAAAAGTAATGCGTGGAGGCGTATTTTGGGGAAATCATGAACTGTTTTTATCTAAAGTGAAGGAGTACAAGTGTCTACGGCAAATGCTTAGCTTGCAACTTTCAAAGTCGGGGATAACTGTGGCGTAAGGTCACATGATGTTGACACGTGCATATGGCTGCAAAACCAGTGACAGCAGTCGCAGCAAAGCAGTTTCAACACTACAAAAACTGTAATCGTCTGTTCATTATACTCACTCATATATCGAGACGCTCTCTTAAAGATTGTAATGTCTTGGCACTATACGATTTTCTGACACGCTCTGATTGAGTATTCCTTTGTGGAGTAGACCAAACTACTTTTAGGGTTTTCAAGTTCAATCGCATGGGTTGAGCGGTGGACGTGGGTATTTTTTCCGGAAATTTAGTAGAAGTTGTATTTGCTGTCGGGCTGCTTCTTATGCTGGCACTGCTTTGTGGATTAGTAGCTTGGGGCAGCAGCTTTCCGGCCAGCGGCTGCGGCTGCAGTTGGGAAGAAGAGTCGAGACTCGAGTTGACGATTTGGATGGCTGCAGCGACACGTTTGGCGTCTTTCGGTGTGCCAGATTCACCATCATCTCCAGAGTCGGGTGATGATGAGCTCCCATCATTATCTACAAAAAGAAGCAGGCTCTTTCTCAAGATTGTAGGACCTTCCGAGCGCTCAAATGGCTGTGGACTACCCGGAGTGGGCGAGAGATATGCAAATAATTGGGTGGCTGGCGCCGGCGTAGAAGGATCGGGTATATCTCTCACGACCCATTCCGGCGATGCAGAAGTGTTGGCAGCAGGCTCAGTCGTTCGTGGAGGCGGTGTTACCGCTGATGCGCCGATATCCACGGGAGATGGACTAGAGTGAGCAGCAATCGTGGCCACTTCAGTAGACTCTTCTAGCAACTCCTTTTGCGATGTAGCCTCTACTTCTGGGCCAGATATCAGAGTTTCAGCGGTCTTTTGCGGCAGTTTTTTGCGGTTCTTATCTGTCCCCCAAGTCAAGCGCTTTATATTGATGCGCATAAGGACAGGCTGTGGTTCGGGCACCACCTTAGGGCTCGAGGGTGGCGCATACAGAGTGGGAGTGTCTAGAGGTGCTAAAAGCGCCCAGATTGGGGCCGCCGGTCCAGGTTGCACTGATCGAGCAGGTGGCGTACTTGCTTGCAAACTCGAGACGGAGCCAGGAGGTGCTGGCACACGAAAGTCTGCAGCGGTCGGAGGAGCAGAATTGGGAACCCCTCCAGGCGTAGCATTGGAATCATGAGGATTAATTACAGAGTTAAGTTTGGGACGAACTGCGGACTGTGTTGGGGCTCGGGGTGTCTTTGTAGATGGAGTTTCCGTATGAGTTTTTGATGGAGTCTTTGTGCGTGCCTGCTGACGAAGATCGCCAACAGTTGGGGCTCTAGGTACCACTAAACTGGGATTCAAAGCACCTCTAGTTTCCCTAGCTGCCGCGAGTTCACCAACTGTAGGTGCTCGTCTGCGCTGTGGGCTAGCCACAGACGGATTGGAAACCACGTTCGTTGAACTAGGCCTTGAAGGCGGACTTTGATAGGCCAAACCAGGGTTAGCCACAGCCTCAACACTGCTACACTCACCATCCACCTTTCTCTTCTTGATTCCCAAGCCCAACTCCGCTTCAAGCTCCTGCACCCGCCGTAACGTCTCTTCACGCTTGCGAGTCAACTCTTGAATATCTCGTATAGCTGCGGCCCTTCCTTGCTGAGTTCCTTTAGAAACATCCACAGGATCCTGGTCGTTGGAACCACTCGCATGAGCGCCCAGGATCCTCGTCCAGGCGTTGCGCAACCACTGCTTATCCATAGCGTAGGGAAGTGATTAGTGTTTACTTTTGGCTGTTCAGATCTTCAAAAATATTGCGCGCTCAGTGGGGACGCGATAGGCAGCCATACGCGCAAACGGAACTGTGCAACACGAACAACTTCTCGAACAAGATTGCGGAGAGCAACCTCTCAGTACTACTGAACTCGGCAACAGCTCGAATTCCTTAAGTTCCCGTAGACAATTGGCTTTTCTGGGTTGTATCCTACAAATTTTTAATCCTTATCTATATTACACAACTATTGCAATCTTACACTTGTCGTAGAGATTGTCGCGGAACTTTGCATCGTCGTCAATCTCCAACGCCTTGAGTTGTAGCGCCTGCGTCTCTGTGAGTTCGATACTCTCTTCATCCAAGAGATTGTTGTCTTCTACAAAGTCATCGTAGTCATTTTTCAAGTACAACTGGATGTTGTCTTGCTCTTCCAATGTGGATTCGTTCACATTCGATGGGGAGGAAAGGAGTCTCTTTGCAAGTCTCAGTTTCAAGTCTTGAAGGCGGAGATTTGTAGGTAAAAGAAGAACAAAAATGTCTTCTTCGTAGTAAAACTTCACCTTCACCTTTGACGGTGCGGGTCCCAGAGGCGGTGGTGCTTGCGCTCCACTGCCATTGTCAACTATCTGGCTGTTTATTCCAAGACCTGGAACCGATCCTGTTCGTGAAGTTGACCCTGAGCCTGAACCTGCCCGTGACCCTGGTCCAGAGCTTCCAGATCCAGCTCCGTAAGCCTCTGTACTTGAGCCACTGCCCAAATCGCCGCCATATGAATCACTACTGAGTAGGTTTGTCGCAGACGACGACAATGTTCTCTGGATACCATTGTCGTGGTTGCTCAGTCCTCCTGATGGGTAGGATGACGTGTCTGCCACGCCTGTGGATGCAGATGCATATTGTGCAGAACCGCCAGCGACTGCTGCTGCTGCTGCCGCTGATCCATGGAAATTCGAGTACTGCGATAACCTATCCTGGTGATAGAAGCTCTTTTGACTTATCGGCTTCAGAACTCGTCTCTCCTTTTTATCTCCCACCACCTCCTTGTCGAATCCGTTATCTAACACCTCAAATAATGCTAGCACCTCCTCACTGCGGCTGATGTTTGTTGGTAATGCTATTAAATTGCGCAAGTAGTAGTCCAACTTCTCGCGTCTCAATTTACTTATGCTGTCGTTCACATTGATTAGTGGACCAGGTATCGATGGAATGATTCTCTTTGAGTTTTCGATTTTCCCAGCTTCGTAGGGGAACAATTCTAAAAGTTTCACTTGCAAATCGTAAAAATCCTGGTAGAATCTCAGAAGGTAGCGTGTCTTGCCATTCAGAAGTTTGGCTATTATGAGATATTGGTACCGTCCGTGGTCCAACAGATACGAGTCCACAGACGCTTCTATTATTGTGGTGTTTGTTGACGAGAGAGACGACCGGTTCGACGATCCATAACCGCCATTTGCCTCTGTTTGTGATCCGCTAAAATACTGTGTGTTTGAACTGAGTGCCGGTGGTGTGGAAGAAATAGAGCCCAATGGAATTGTTGATGCCTGGTACTTTGCTGTTTGGTCTTTCCACTGTTCGACGGTGGGGATTCTGAATGTTTGGATGAGCTTGACAATGTCGTCACCCTCCAAGTCCACCGGGGTTGGCACCGCGCTCGATACCAAGTCGATGATTTTCACGTATGATACAGGAACAAGCCCTGGACCTCCGAGTCTATTGATGGGCTTAGCTATGAACCACTCGTACTCGTGGTGGGCACAGATTATGAGATTTTCGCCAACGAAAATATCCAATTCATCAGCCCTTTCCGCTTGAAAATCGTAGAGAGTTACTGCGTAAAGATTCTGGTTCGAGTTACGTTGGAAAAAGTACGACGTTGGTGACACGTTGGCTGAAGCCTGGCCCGGGGTGTACACGCCGTTCCCCTGGGAGCTGCCGTTTCCATGGCCATTATTTCGCGGGCTGGTGTTGGCACTAGTGTTGCCATTGCCTAGCCCGCTACCGGGGCCACCAACAATGTCGGACATGACCGATGGCCGTGATCTGTTGAACACTTCGAAATAGCTCACCGGCACCATACCACGGGCTCCGGTCATTGGGTTTGTGGCGTCGTACCAGCCCTCCGGGTCATCTTCTGAGGCTCCACCAATAACATGGAAAAAGTCACCCTTGGTGAAGGCCAACTCGCCGGGACCTTGAGGGCGGTAGTCGTAAAGAGCTTTGATTACTCGTTTCGGAGAGCCAAGCACCAGATCAGATGCCAACGCCGTAGCCGAGTGAGGGAATCCTCGATTTATAGGGGATGTTTGCGAAGACCCGGACGAGAGTCTCGAGATTGTGTGTTTTGGGGACGACGATGATGTCGACGACGACCGTTTACTGCGTCTGAAAATCATACCAGTAGTGATGTGGCTCAGTGGAGATAGTAGTTGATCTAGCCCGGTTGTGGGGGCACTGGAAGATGTAAAAGAGAGAGCAAACACCTATGGGGAAATTATGCCAGAGGTATGGTACTCTTGACTGTGGAGGTGCAAACTGTGGAGTGCGCTTGAAATGGGGGGGGAGGGGGTGAGAGGCGGGGGAAGGTTGAAGCACTAGCCAGTTTTTTTTTGACACAAAGTGTGAGGGGGTGTGTGAGGTTGGGTGTGTATTGGGTTCCTTGTGACTATCACAGCGAGTAAGATGTAGATGGATGCCTGTGTGTTGGCGCGCAGGGGGAGGGGGAAAACACAAAGGTGGTGTGGGTTGCCGATTGATGAGTGTTGGTGGAGAGGAGAAAGAGATGGAGGTTTTCCATTTGATTCGAATCTGGCGAGTTTTTCTGTCGCAACTTTTTTTTTTTTTTTTTCGGGATTTTTTAGTCTCTGAATTTTGCGCGCAGGGGGAGAGCTGAAGCTGAACAGAAAGTGGAGACATGGACCAGGTAGCTCATGACACTGTCGGAGAATACACGACGAGAGAGAGGCAGAGAGAGACGAATGCGGCTCGAGACATGGAGCCTTTTAAGGTAGCTGAGAATCCAATACTGGCATTGGGGCTACCGCTCTCTCGGGAACTGCGCTGCATCCACCGATAAATTGAGTTCGAATTCGGCGGATGCGAATGTGTCTACTTCGATAATGTGCTGCGTTTGCCTGCCTTTGTACGGCATAGCGCGAGTGCGAAATAGCACTAGGCACAGCCTAACGGTTCTATAAATGGATTGACTGCGGCAAACCCAAAAAGTTGAGGTTATAGGGGCTGTTGCCTGGTACAGCTCCAGGAAACCTCCTCGGTTAAGTGGTTGCCCCTTCAGTTACATAGGAGATTTGGAACTGTCCCCCCCCTGCCTAGCCAGTTAGTTTTCGCTGCTGCATGCAGAAACGCCAATTGCGCTTGGCGTGGCTGCACCAGAAGACCGTTTTTGCAGATGAAAAGTTTGTCTCAATTCGGCATAATCTAAAGTGCTCGAGAGACAATAGTTGTAGATTCAGCAGATCGGCGGAACGCTTTTAATTATTATGACGCCGTGAGCGAGCATGCTTATGAGATCCAGCTGTTAGGGGTTAATTATTGAGGATCGAAAACCGATACAATCGAGGATGAGGCTGCAGGTTGCACGACACTCTGAAGAATCGGACCTGCGATGTGGTCGCGACTCGTTCGCACCCACAAGCATGAACACGCGTCGCCAGCTCTCGTCCACTTTTACATCTAAATGCCCACATTCTTCAACAAAGCAGTGCTGTATTCTTTTAAGAGAAAAAAATTCCCGCCACATGCGACGCTGTCTAGCCACGCAGGACAATTCATGCACGAGTAAACTTTTCTGAATGCTGCTAAACAGGACAATAACAATACAACAGTGCTCACTGGGTGTACTGTTTACGAGTTGCAACTTTCATTTACGTGTGTGGCTTAGTGAGCAGACATTCATGCTTGTACCCCTAGAAACCAGAATTTCATATCCAGGACAAAGGCGCGTCAGCCACTCCAATATGTGTTATTTTTCGTCACCCATAGAGTCAGGTATGTAGATGAGTGGATCCTGATAGAACCTCAATCATGTCTCTCTCTAGGACATTCGTCCACATTAGTCGCCCATTCACTTTGGTATGGCGCACAAAGTTAGCAAATGACCCGTGTCAAGGCAGCGAGGTACACCGCTGATGCATCAGATTTTAACGGTCGTATGCATCTATAAAGCTTAAAAGAATCTTATGCAGGTGTAGAACTAGCTACTATAGCCGAACGTGAGGAGACGGCTGCTTAGAATTCACTTTTATCGGAACAACCAGCCACTGGTGGGAACCATTATTCACACTCAGTAGCCATGTTGCGGATTCAACAAGCTCTTTCGTATTACCTTCACCACATCTTTTTGTTTCCTTTGACTGTCCCGTTGAGCAAAGATGAAGACGCACTGCACGATCCGGCATGAGTGACATTGCATATCCTTTTTTTTGCAACCATTCTGTACGCAGCCTACATGATAACCGTTCTGTAAGTTCTATATCTTACCTGGTGGTTACACACCTCTATATAGCATCCTCTTCTTTTCGTTTGGGATTTGTTCTATTCTATGGGTCTTGACTCCTTGTCAGAGCCTGCTGATACATCTCTTTATGTACTCCTGGTACACCTTACAGTCTGGGCTTTCATTTTCCCAGTATTTCAACAAAATTGAACAATGACCCAACCCCTGCGCTAACCTATCCTTGGACATGAACATGTTGATCATTCCAAGCAATTCCTGCGGTGTTGTTGGGGGGTTTTTCATGCTCAAAAGCTCAACAAAGTTTTTATCCTTGATAGCGCTGTGAACCATCTGAGTTAATTTCTTATACAATAAGAACTCAAGAATGTGCCCCACAACAGAGTTTCGAATATAATACCATTGGCCAGGGTGTCTGTGCGTGCCCAAATCGGCAATATTTAGCTTGGGAATAGATATGAGGTTTTGAATGAACACCTTCAAGATCCGTGCCCTTGCTCCCGCGACATTGCTCAATTCAATATCTGGAATATCTTCAGCACTGGTATTATCTTCATTGAGCTTGAAGATTGTGTCTTTAATGAACGGAGAAAAGTCTTCATCGGGGAATCGCCTTTGATACTCTTGTGGCGCATTGATATTGTTACGATAGGTAAAGTTGTAATCTTTGTTCCTACCGCTCGAGCTGATTCTCTCATGTCTTAAGCTGCCACTCCCTGTTAATCCAGTAAATGAATTAGCGGATAAACTTCCAATGGACTCAGTGAGCCCAGGACTCTCTCCCTCATTTCTATCCAACAATTCTCCGCTCAAACCAATAGGTAAGCCTCCAAGCCGCTCTTCAACAACCTCTTGCGCTGCCTGTAAAAACTCGAGGAAATCAACCTTTTCTTCCAAAATCAAGTATGCGATTGGCCGCAACAAGAAAAGCTTGGAGGTGATAATTCTTGTTTTGATATAGATAATTGACTCAGATTGCGCCTTGAGTAAGAAGTCTTTATCCAGAAGAAAATCGTTAAGCTCGTTAACACTAAAAATGTCGCTATTGAGACCATGAATATCCTCATCGGCTTCAATTTCGCTCTTTGCTGTCCTTCTTTCCTGCGATTTCTTTATTCCCAAGTACACTTGAGTGATATCAAATTCTTGAACAATGAAGTTTCGAATCCTTGGATTCAAGAAATTAATTACTCCATTGTACTGGTCCAAATATTTGATAAATATTGACCAAAATTTAGTGTCAACAAATTCTTTTGAGTCCCATGACTTCACTAATACACCATTGTAAGAATAGATTTCGTCAAACATCTTGTTATCG
This sequence comes from Dujonia schatavii, assembly GCA_003707405.2. Lineage (NCBI taxonomy): Eukaryota > Fungi > Ascomycota > Pichiomycetes > Serinales > Debaryomycetaceae > Dujonia > Dujonia schatavii. The sequence continues at coordinate 103,287 of PPIY02000014.1, read as the reverse complement.
ATTTTTCGCACGGCGATTTCCGTAAGGAAATAGTACCATGAGTCCGCTTCATCATATTTGACAGCTTTCCTAACCGCAGATTCTGAATGGTTCCTCATATATGCTTTATTTGTAAGCAAGCAATCCATATCCATATTGGAAACATGTGGGAACGAAGACGGCGGTAAAAATTTTGTGATGCCTGTGAGTTGAACATGTGGCGAAAGCTCCACACGAAGTTCAGATTCAAGCTTCAAACATGTCCAAAACATTCTTTCTACGAGCTCCCGCAAATGATTAGCTTCGATTTCGTCTGCCAAAATCTCTTCTGCGGTTTTGGCATTCCTGTTAATATCCTTTTTTGCTTGATTGGCGACAGCGTCCAACCAAGCTTTTGGAATTTCAGGAGTTTCTCGTTGCGGTCGCCGCCGCTTTCTGGAATGACCCCCATCACTACCACTATTCAGACTGCTGCATTCGTCGTTACCAACGCCATTGGATTCATCTCCACCTTCTCGTATTCCCTCGTCTTCATCGAGTTCGCTACTTTCTGGCAGAATTCTTTCCATGGCTCTTGTCGCTCGCTTGTGACCATTCATTATCGTCAAGTAACTCATTTGATGGGAGCATGCAGTCAGCAAATGGTTGTAAGCGTCAATAATGTTCATTGTGTACAAGTTCCATTGACTGACCAAGATTTGGTATTGGATGTAATTGCAGGCGTTTTTTTGGGCCACCCAGGGGAAAGTGACATTCAAAAATTCAGCATACTTGATAACTTTATCGGATAGCACTGTCCTATCTCTTGGTAATATATCAGTGTTTTCACTAAAATTACCCTCCTTGAGACAGCCTGCATTGATATCGCTTCGCTCTTCAAGTGAACTCTTGTAGGTGTCAAAGTTCTGGAGATCCATGGATGTGGAGATGATCCCTAGTGCACAAAGAACCAAGAGCACGGGGATGTACTCAATGCTTGCCCGGTAGACATGCTTGAAGTAATGCAAATTTTTGTAGTTGTTCTTGACCAAGGCGTCTATAAATATAGCGGGCATTTCCGTGCACAGCAGCTCCATCAAACTGTAGAAGCTCTGATCAGGTAAAATTTTGATAGCAACCTGGTAAAACTCAATGCACTCAAGTACCTGAATAGTGTCAACCATGGGGATCTTGGTATGTACGTTGGAGAAGTATGAGTTAATTAGAGCCGGGAGGTTGTTCTTAAGGAGAATTTCGATTTCCAGAAAGAGCGAAATGGTTGAATGGTACGGTGACGATGACGAGGATGAGGACGAGAAGGACGTTTTTGGACTGTTCTCCGCTACTGAAGAAGTGGCACTGGAACTGGTGCTCGTGCCAGCATCAGCACTCAGTTTTGTAGCATTTGGGCCCAAATTGTTGGAACTATAATCTTCAATCAACTTTGCAATGCTGAACCGCACATAAGTCTTATCTACGCCAATGACATCTCTGAACGATTTCCATTTCAAGATCAGGGTAAAGCTCATATCCCAAAAGCAGTCGTCGAACGGGTACGTAAATTCCCTCAACTCACCCAGCTCTGAGACGTCATTTGTACCTATCAACAGCATGTTTCTATTCTTAAGACTTACGGTAAAATTTCTGTTGGTTCTATTCTTCAAATCCTGAACGTCTTTCAACACCGTATCCAATTTTTTCAAGATGTTTAACGATGCTGGGTCAAATGTGGAGTAGTCCTTCACATTGTCGTCTACTCTGTAGTGACAGTTCTGGTTTCCGCTCTTTTCACACGAACCGCACTTGGGTCGGTTATTGTCACATTTGATCTTTTTGAGTCGGCAAGTCTCACACGCTGTGAGTGCTCTTTTCCGCGGGTATGCGGCTGCCATTCGTGAGTAACTTGGTGAACTATGTTTGGTTTTCTTTGAAGCGGAGTTTGGGTATGCCAGCAGCGGTGCAGATGGTAGCGGTGGCTGTGGCGGGGCCAGTGAAGACTGCGACGCATGTGGAGCAGAGGAGCTCGAGGGAAACGGCGGTGGGATTGCGTGGTGCTGCTGGCTTGTAGATAACAGCACTGGCACGTGCAGGCTGTGATGCTGTGTGGGGGCCGAAAGGGAAGGCGGTGCCGCATGCTGAGGGCCAGTCTGAGGATATGACAGGTAGTACGGGGCACTGCTGTAACCATAGGCAGAAGCATGAGATGGATGCAGAGGAACCTGCAGCAGCAGCAGAGGAGGTTGTTGAGGCTGCTGTTGAGACAGTTGTTGAGACGGCGGCTGCTGTCCAGGAGGGGGAGGAGGAGGAGGAGGTGGTGGTGGAGGAGGCGGGACAGAGCCAGGACCAGAAGGTTGTTGATATCCAGTTGGCTGGTATAAGTACGAAGATCCAGCGTTTCCATATAAACCGGTATTAGGAGAAGCAGCAGACGAGTAATACGGGGTAGCATACAGAGACGAACCCGCAGGCACCATATGCTGTGGTTGCTGCAGTTGCAGTTGCGGCTGTTGCGGAGGGTAAGGCTTGGAGGAACCGACACCTGAATCCGTGCCAGTTGGTGGAGCAGACCCCTGGAAACCCATTGGCGGTGCTCCAGACAGATATTTTTTGTTTTGGTCGGCCATGCCTCTTCAGTGGTCTCTCGGGAGTGACTGAACGGACACCTCGATCGGGAGCCTGCAATGGGAGAATGAGTATGCCGGTGTGTAGGAGAGACAGAATGCTACTTAAAGCTTAGCGGAGTCCGGAGCGTGAGAAGAGCGTGACAAGAGCGTCAGAAGAGCTTTATGCTAAATATGGCACCAGACAAGCCAATCCCTCAATTTCCACCAGGCGGTAATTGTTGGCTCGCTAACGTCAAATGTGGACCTGCCGAAATCTTTTTCGAGAGCCAAATTTTAGTTTTTTATATTTTTTATTTTTCTTTTTTTGATACCGCTTCAATCTGTAGAAGACGGGTGATAAGTGGGAGCAGACAAAAAAATACGAGCCGTGTGAAGGCGGCAAGATGAGAAGTGGGCTTTGATATTGTGGGGAGGATGAAACGGAGCCGGGAAGGAGGCATATAGCTGGGTCTCTCTAGAGAGAATCGAACACTTTTTGAATATGTCTAGTTCAATGTGCACTATGGGTGCAAGATGCAATGTGCGCTATCGGCGCAAGACGTGTGTGTGCTGCAAGATCGGTTTTGGCCCATAACGTCAATGCAGGGACACATGTGCTGAAAATTGCGATTAAAAGGTATTGTGCTACTAGACACAGCAAAGTTCGCGAGAAATAAGGCATGCTGTTGCAAGACAACCTTCAAGGTAGGTAGCAAGGCGCGAGACATCGTCAAGTTTCCGGTGTCGCATATTTTAAGCACGCAGCTTGATACATTTCTCCGGTACCGCGCTGAGCCAAATACGAGTTTCATCAGCTGCAGTATTTTGAAGCCAAAATAACGAACTGACCAGTTGGAGCGGTCAAGGTGTTTCTCTGAGTTATATAGCTATTTTTGATCACATCTCAACTTCAGGGAGCGCATATGTCACACTAGGTTCATCTCGGATCACCTTGAGCCAGATTATTACTGCTTTAGCGAGCTGAAGCAAGGGAAGATGTAAAGATCCGAAAGAAGAAGCTTACAAAAAATAAAAATAATAGGTGAAAAAAAAAAAAATAAAACAAGCAGCCAACACAGAGGAACTTCGAAAGGGCTTTCAGTGCACCAAAAAAGAAGGTATGATTCAGAGGATCCGGAGGATCCAAGAGAAATGCTTCGTACACAAAGACTGGTCAATTTAAAGTGAGAGCAGAGCCCAGAGGTATAAGAATATCATTATTGATTCAGGGTTTCTCACAACGAGATCGTTGACCGTTTAGGACAGTCAAGATGTGTGAACGAGTAGATTGCGATGAATCGGTCGGATTCGAAACACCGCCTTGCACCGGGCCAAGGAGGTCTAAGCTTATAGAGCAAAAGTTTATAAAGCGTGCGAATCCGGTAAGAAAAAGAAATACCACCGAGATAGTTGTACTGTCGTTCACACTCTCCCACTACATTGCATTGATCACCATGGAATCGCTTGGCCAACGAGGCATTGACAGCTTCAATTGGCAGCACACAAGAGGTGATGTGCAGCAGATCATATACTCACAGGCGATTCTGCAGAATCTAGAATACGACCGTAACACCGCACTCTCCCACTAAGGGATCTCTCTGTCACCCAGTCTCAACACCAACAACACCAACCACGCCATTAAAACGGTCTCATCACATGGTTCTAGCGACGGTCTCAGCCCAGAGGAGATGAACAGAAAGTGTAGATGAGAATGCGTACCTAAATGCATGGAAGCTGCACTTGGCATGCACTGAGCTCGTATATTTTGTAAGCGTGAAAAAAGTTTTGCAACAATTGCAAGTGGAGCACGAAAAGCAGCTAGTTGCCAGTTAAATGTGGGTAAGTTTGTCAGTACTAAGAGTTCGGAAGCAGATGTTTGCGAAAGAGAAATTGAGCATTCAAAATAAACCAAGGAGTGAAAAGGGAGAGATTGCCGGTCAGGGCAGGCACCACGGAGTGGCCCCGCAGGAGAGCTGCTGGAGGCATCGCGGGTCAGAGTACAAGCGGCTGGCCCTGCCGGGGACACGCGGTACGCTCCGCTTGGCCACTCCGCTTGGCCACTCCGTGGGGGCCCATGCGGGGAGCTGTTCCAGAGGTTGCTGGCTTAGCCGATGGCAATTCTTTTGAAAGTGTGAAATATTGCTGATATCACAGAGATACCTAGTAAGAGCAACTTCCAACCACGGAGATGACGGTAGTGCCCCTCCGATCAAGTCATGATGGTAGAAAGGAGGTGTCACCCATCTTCCAGACTGGAGGAGATTAAAGATAGTTACATTAGAAGATTTAGATACATTCACATATTAGGAGCTGTATATTGATGAATGGAGCACAGTGAAAGCTACTTAGCGCGCGCCTGAAATGCACAGTGTGCCCCTCGATGGCCATGAGCCGAATGTACAGTCTTAGCTTAACCTGGAGGCAATTGAGAGGCATCAACAATGTCAGCAGCATCAACAACCTCGGCCTCCTCACTGTGACCATCTAAGGGGGTTCTTGGCAACGCCATCATACCAGATCTCGCGATTTCCAAAATACCGAAAGGCTGCAACAATTGGATGAATGAGGAAATTCTGGAAGGCTTTGCGCTCAACTCCACAATGACGTTTCTGTCACTTATATCGACGATTTTACCGCCAAATTTGGAGGTGATTGTGGAAATGTGCTCAAGATGGTTGTGTTTCTGTCTCAAAGCTTCAGACGGAGCCAAGTTGTTTGGGTGGTACGCGGATTCTGGCGCCGACAAGTCAGGTATGGATGACGCATCGGAGGTGTGCAATTTGTGGGTGGCAATCAACTCCTGGAAGTACTCAGGGCCCAACAAAGACACTCTGGCCAACAAGAGTTCTCTCTTTATAATCTCGGCGTTTGTGTAGTCCAAGACGGCATATACGGGGACCAAATCCTCAATTTGTCTTCTGGCCTGCTCTATGACGGCGTCTTGACCGGCCAACACGATGGTCATTCTCGACAAGTCCTTCACCTCGGTGCTGCACACAACCAACGAGTCAATGTTGAATCCTCTAGCGGCCAAGGTTCCTGACACCGAGGATAACACACCGGGCTCGTTCTGAACCAAGCAGTTCAAGACATGCTGATTTCTTGGTGCCTTGGATGCAACTGGTGTCTCGTACAAGATGGAAGACACGGCTGCATCTGCGGACCAGTTAGGGGTCTCCAACGTGGGTAAAGGAGGTCTCTTTTGGTTGCGGTGCAAAGTCTTGTAGGCCAAGGCAGAAGTGGACGACTGAACCCCGGAACTAGTTGACTTTTGCCTTACAATGCGCAAGGGCAACAAAGCTGAACGACCGAGCATTTTGTAGTTTGCGTCTGTGAGTAGTAGGAAGCTACGGTGGTGGAAGTGGCACCGTTGATTTTTCAGTTTTCTTGGGTGATTCATCGTCTTTGTAGCACAAAAAAATCGCGGAGCAGGAGTAGTGCGGTGGCCGATACCGGCGCAACGGAATACATCACAACACCGCGCCTGCACTTGGTGGTGGTTGTGCTACACCACGAGAGCAGCCCGAGACCAAGAGCAGCCCGAGACACCCGAGACCTAGGGGCAGCTGCTAGTTGTGACAGAATGGGAATGTTGACAGAGAATATTGTAGTTTATGGCAAAGAATAAAGAACTCGTTCTGGGTGCAAAAAAAAGGGGAGCATGCTTTTGCACCCAAAACAGATCGAGCCTACCGGGGCCTACACAGGTTTGTTCGAAAGTCGTATCATATTCTTAAAATAAAGCGAAGATGGTAATGATGGCCACCATAAGCCAGTGAGAGTCAGCGACGTTGAGACTTATGGCACCTCCTACCAGTCTCCCGGAAGAGTTTCCGTGTCCGCCACGACCACCAGCTCCTGCGATTCCAGCTCCTGCTGCCCCACCTATGGCGCCTCCTACAAGCGCTCCACCGGTACCGCTACCGCTGCCGCTTCCACTACCGCTTCCGGAAGACGAACCGCCCGATGACGAACCGCCCGATGACGAGACTCCACCGCCAGAGGCACCCGAGGAACCACTCGATGAAGAAGAACCACCCGAGGATCCGCCACCGCTGCTTCCAGACGATCCAGACGAACCGCTAGACCCACCACTGGACCCACCGCTGCTTCCAGACGATCCAGACGAACCGCTAGACCCACCACTGGACCCACCGCTGCTTCCAGACGACCCAGACGAACCGCTAGACCCACCACTAGACCCACCGCTGGACCCACCGCTGCTGCCACTGCTTCCGCGGCCACCACCACTGCTTCCACCGTGGCCACTACCCCCAGCACCTTTTCTCTTGCTCAATTCCCAGTCTTCAGAGCCTTCATTGTGAAAGACACTAAGTTCCTGAAGAGTGCTAATGTTGTTGTGATCTGAGTCCTTTACGGGTTCTATGCTCTCTGCAACCTCCTTCTCGTTGCTGGTTTCGGCGGGTTTGCTTATGTCGTCGTCGTCGTCGTCGTTGTTGTTGTTGGCGTCGTCGTCCTTGCCGTTCTTCCCATCCACACCAGCGAATAAAACAGGGTCAAGCTTGTGCTCGGTGTGCTCGCCCTGCAACTGGATCTCTTGCTGCACCTCTTGGGGAACAGCCGCAGCTCCGATCGAGCTCGTCAACGCCAACACTGATAGCAACAAGGCCGGTTTCATATTAAAAATGTACTAAATTCCCAAATGAGCCTGAAAAACAATTAAGCAATAGGACATCAACAATCGGCAAATTAGTTGCCTATATATAGGTAAGCAGACCCGAAAAGTGCAGAAGGCTATTCCGCTGCCTGATGACGACGTGCATGTTTTTTCTTTCGCCTATTTTCTTCAGTCCTGTATGGAATGGGTCAGTGAGGGACACTGATTTTGATGTTTAGGCATGTGTTTTGGCCAGAGCGGGTCATGTCACGCAGCTTCATATGGACCGGCAATGTGGGCTGCAGAATACAAGACGAATACGTTCGACTTTACCTTTATTGGAGTGAGCGATCGTTTGGCTGCTAACCAAAGCAGGCTGATAAAGCAGTGCGGCATGACTTAGACTTTTTTTGCGTCACAGTAAGGCTTAGCAATCGATGCGCGCGCGTTAGCGAAATTTGTCTCCACACGGTAAGTGCGAAAATCTCGTAAACCGTTCATCGCCAAGGCCCCTGGAGTGCTCGAGGACCTGCCACTCTGCTTCTTAGGCCGACGTCAGACAGCCGTGTTGGTTTCTACGTTCCGTATTACTTCTTCTTCTACGTAGACACGTGGTATATTGATACGAGGTGTATTGGTACGGCCTGTATTTGCTAACCTCTATTATCCCCTCTCCCCCTTAATGCGTGTTCCAGCCTGTGCGGTTGTTATGGAGGGCTGCTGGACGCCGTTTTCTTTTTTTTTTTGCTTTTGACTATTTTGTTTTTTTTCGAGTCACGAGTGTTGAAAAGGAAAGCGCTTGATGACTCGAGTGCAGTGTACAGCCGTGCCTCAGCTAGTAAACTTTTACATGCCAAGAAATTACGTTTCAGCTTCTGGGGGACCACCGGCGACCGAGTATATTTGCCGGTAATACTTCACTGGTGTGACGAAATTTGTTCATGCGGGCGGCTCCTTTTGGCAGCGCAGTGTCTGGATGCATTTGGCTGTGCAGCACATGCTGCACATGTTCTCGCACCCAAAAATGCGGCCAAAGTTAAGGAAAGCTACCCTTGCGTAAACCAAAGTATCCATCGGGTGCTGACTCTATAGGAATCATTGTAGTGCGCCCGACTCCGCCTTCCACCCCCTGCTGGCTGATTGTGTTTCCCCACCAGTCGATTGCAATGTGATTGTATTGTACTGTAAAGAACATCAAGAGTGAGCTCACAGCCACGCCTGCGGAAAGGGCACTTGTTAACACATAGTTGTACTTTTCCCACCACGCCAAGTAGTTCTTCTTGATCTTGTACATGAAAATGTACGATAAGTAAAACCCCCCCGTTGAGTACAGAATATTGAACGGAGCGTAAATCAAGAACCCTCCAATGATGAGTGTGGGCTGGAAGTATCTAGTCCAGGATTGAGGCCCGTACTTCTTGAACAAAGCACATGGAATCACCAACAACACCCCAATTAGGAAACACCACTTCAACACCGGATAAAGCTTGCCAAATACTTTTGCGGGGCCAATGACCCCATATTGCACGCTGGAGAAGAAAAATGTGGTATCTCCGGGACAAGTCAACTTATCTTTCTGAAACGGATCGCAAAAGTCTTCCACATTTGCAATCTGCCAGTTGGTTACAGCAAGAGCCACAACAATGTTGAGCATTGTAGCCATCAACTGACCTTTAAATATTGCTCGTGGCGGTAATTTGGCGTAGTGGGCCAACTTTTGGTCTGTGATATAGTTCGATGCCTGGTGGTCAATGTTGTATCCAAAGGCCTTCAACGTCAACAATGCCAACCCAGAGTTCGGGACCATATAGCCAACGATCAACTCAACCAAAACGTTTAATCCGAAACTGAACCCGGTAACTGATGCAATGGCTGTTAATGGGATCAAAAACACAAAGTTGATAAAAATAGTTCCAAAGATCCCCCAGATCGGGGTCTCGGTCGGGTACATCACCACACAGACAAGTGCAGAGAGTGTGCTCACCAACAAGATACACGTGAACCACCAATTTGGTGCCTCTTCGTAGCGTGCCATCATCTTGCAATGAGGATCGTCCTTATCCTTGCCGAACACCCCGGTGTTATCTCTATTAATAAGAGTGTTCCAAGTGTTTTTGAAACTTGATTTCATCGACTTCCACTCAGTGACAAAATGATACAAGATGGCAAATGGATAAAGGCAAAAATATGCTCCGTACAGCACCAAGTTAGCAGCAGAGAAATATGGTGGGCCTACTTCCTGATACTTGGTGTTGTCGAATTGATTTTTGTCGTTCAAGATGTCGTGAACATTAAATACCTCGCCCTTATTGTTGAATAGCTGGTTTGTGTTTATCTTCAAGTACCCGGTCCAGCTCATGTTAGTGTAGTAAACGATAAGAATCACTACGAGTCCCAAGAATCCTCCCAAATATTGGTTGGCGTATGTGTAGAAGGGAATGGTTAAACAAGCACCAGAATCTAAAATGTTCCAGTCCAAGGAGGGGAATGGGTTCAATCCAAGGCCAGTGTTACTGCCGGTGACATTGGCCAAGTTTAACAGCTGCGGATTGAACCAAGTGGGCCAATTGAATGTCGAAAGCGCCTTGAAGAAAAAGGATGGGATCCAGCTATAAAGGAACGACCCGATAAATGCAATACAAAAGAATGAATATCTAGAAATTTTCCATCCGTATATGGAGCTGTTGCTGCCACCACCTGCAGTGGCATCATCTTTCGAAATCAATGCTTTGTTCAACGCAATAGTGGGCAAAATCGTGGGCCAGAGGGCCTTTGCCGGGTAGATACACACCTTGCGCATTATTCCAGCGAATCCAAACCCTAGACACTGGGTAGAAAGCGCCAAGAGGAGCTGGAACGTCCATGTGACCCACTTTAGCCCGTAAAATCGATCCAACTTCATCACTACAATATTGTACACCAGGTAAGGCGTGCCCAGTGCACACAGATAAATAATAGTACAGAGCATCATCTCTTTGTATGAGAAGGCCCCTGGGTTAACGTTGACTCCTCTCACAATCATATTTTGCGGGAAGCAATACTCCCAAAGTTTTCCACTGGGGTAGAGAAGCAACTGGATTGTGTGCAGCAGCAACCCTATAGCTGGCTTTCTGTGTACAAAAAAGTTGTTGATGATGGATCCAATGAACGTCCACACCAAGCCAATTACGTACGCTCGAAGCGTATCAACCGGAATAGAAGGGTCATCGAATGGGTCTGTGATTGCTCGTATTTCAGGGTACGGCGAGTGGAATGCGATAAGTGCAGCCTCGAGCCTCACTTGGAGACTCCAGTCGGTAATGCGAAGGTACAGTTTATGTTTTGAGCCAGAGAGGAAGGTGTTTAGCTCGTCTCTAACATTGGAGTCTTCTTCTTGGCTATTATTGAGCTCCTGTGCTTCTCGATCAGACCCCTTTTGCTCGCCGGTGTCATCTTTTGGCGGTGCAGGCGGAGTAGTATATACGAGGCGCTCGATCAACAAGTAGTCTTCGTGAAGGAAATTTACATCGCCATTGTGCTCCACTAGTGCCTCCCTTAGAATGCCAATGGCTGTCTGAACAGACATTTCATGTATCTTTGAGAGCATAAATTGCGCCACGGGCGGGATTTGGATGTTTTCGGCGTCGAAATGTCTGCCAACATCCTCTTCGCCCACAACTCCTAGTCTGATAAGCACCTGGGCAATCTGCCTGGGCGATAGCGACGATTTATCATTGTCAGAAGAAGATGCGAAGCCATCGGCCGAAGGCTCAATAGTCGAAAGCTCAATATACTCCGGATTCATCGGCACTGCTACTTGTCCGTCAACGTGGCGTTTTAAGCTGGATAAACAGTTTTCGGCATATGATAAGAATAGGATGCTCGCTTAAGCGAGAAACGCGGGGCATTTTTCACCTGCAGTATGGTGAAAAATGTAAACACACCAGTGCAAAGAGCGGAGCCGTTAGCGATAAGTTTGAATGCTGCCATTGCTCCAGGCGTGGCCTAATCGAGTTTCACAGCAGCGGGTCGAGAATTACTACATGGACTATTCCTCGAGGTCGGAGGTGCAGAAAAGAACTGAATGGGGCGGGCAATGTTAAGCACATTCACTAAAAGAGACCCCTAAACAACATGGGCTAAGTTTAATCACCGATCAAGCTAGTGCGTGAGTCAGAAAGAAGCGCATGTGAGCTTAAACGCTCTAGATGAGTGCATTCGTCGCCGATGTGTGCGTCATGGGCTCATGGGCTAAAATAATCCGGAACAGCTAATGACACATTATTTTCCGCGCTCACAACCGGCACGCATCGCATAATTAAAAACACACCGAGAATCGATACTAAATATATAATCGTTCTTTCAACACATACTTCCCACATCGTAGAAATGAGGAAACCTATACCTCGAATACACGAAGCTTTGACAGTGTGGTCTGTACTGCTGTTGCTATGGGGCTCTATATTTGGAGTACTAGCAAGATTAGGAGTTATGCAGCTCACTACGTACGATGGTGCCTTTGTTAGTGGAGTTCTCTGGGCAAACTTTGGCTCGTGCTTCGTTATGGGCATATTAGTTCAAAGTGACTTGCTCTGGGACCATGCCGCACTTGTAACCGGTAATGGCGCGAAAGTCCCGAAGCCGACTATTCCCCTCTACACCGGCTTGTCGACAGGGTTTTGCGGGACATTTTCGTCGTTTTCCACCGTGATACTTGAGATTTTTCTCAAGGCAACGAACTTGGAGCCTGGAACTTCATACAAGTACCCGACTGCAGGTTATGGAGTAATGGAGTTTTTTGCAGTGGTTTTCGCCCATTTGGGAACTGCCATATTTGCATTCATAATGGGCAAGAATTTTTGTGAAGCGTTGGAGCTGAGCGAGTATTTTGATGTGACTCTCTCGAGCACGTTATACAAGGTTTTGGAGCACTGCATGGCTCTTGCAGGTATTCTTTCATACATTGTCGTAATTGTACTTATTGCCACCAAGGCGGATGGCGAATGGCGTCTGTGGACCTTTTCGTGTCTTTTTGCGCCTTGGGGTGCGTTACTACGGTGGTGGCTTGCGCGTAGGCTCAATGCGCGTAATAAAAGGTTCCCGATTGGTACGTTCACAGCCAATGTGTTTGGCACACTTGTTCTTGCTGTTCTCAATTTAGCGTTGAGAGGCAAAAGGCGTGGCAACAAATCACAGCTCGTTACGGACGTCTTGACGTGCCAGGTACTCACGGGATTAGATGACGGGTTTTGCGGGGCATTAACCACTGTAAGCACATTTGTATCGGAGCTTTCTTCGTTAAAGAAGAAGAATTCCTACTTTTATGGCGTTGTATCCATCGGCGTCAGCTTTTGTTTTATGGTGGTTATCTTGGGGAGCTATGCATGGAGCGTCGGCCTTACCGGATCCGTTTGCTAGGAGTATTTATATAGACTAATAGACACATTTATGCAAAAGCGAACCTGGTGGAATACGGAAGACAGACGAGAAGTGCCACAGGTTCAGAGTTCCAAGTTCCAAGAGGCAATGGAAGTCTTGAAAATTCGCAGCCAATTGGTGCTGCTTCTTCTGCCATGCACCTCACACTAAGTGCGCCAGAGCGAAAGAGTACATAAAAAAAAAAAAAACACTCGCACGCTAGCACGCTAAACGCGAAAAACTGGCCGCTAAATACGTGCCCTCTTACTGTCCTCAAGCAAGAAGCTCTCCACACAATGGCAAAGAAGTCTTCAAAGAACAATGGTCTGGAGCTGACTCTGGTTCTGAATTTGGAGCTGGCCGCTAAGGGACAGGTTCCCGTTCAGTCGACCAATGCACAGATCAAAAAGAAAAAGAAGAAGACGAATTCGTCAACACAGTCGCCAGCACCCACGAACAGCTCTCCATCCGCACTATTGCCTACATCACCATTTGGAGACACTCCGATCTACGATCTTCTTCACAACTTTGCAAGAGCACCCGACCAATGGGCAGCGAGATATGTTCTCATTTTTACTGCAGTGATCCTTAGAAGTGCCGTAGGGTTGGGATCCTTCCTGGGCGAGCTGCAACTCCCAATTCACGGTGATTTTGAAGCCCAACGCCACTGGATGGAGTTGACTATCCACTTACCCATAGACAAATGGTATTTTTACGATTTGCCGTATTGGGGGTTGGATTACCCACCTTTGACCGCCTTCCATCTGTGGGTTTGCGGCCATATTGGGTCGTTCATCAACGCTTCTTGGTTTGCACTTGACCAGTCCCGAGGGCTCGAATCTCCTGGGTTGAAACTGTTCATGCGTTCAACGGTTCTTGTCAGTGAGCTTGTGGTGTATTTTCCGGCACTTGTCGGGTTTCTCGCGTTCATGGGAAAGCGTCTCAATCTCCCACGCATGGATCAAATGGTTGTCTCGGCGATAGTGATGTGCCAGCCAGCGCTTGTCCTCATTGACCACGGCCATTTTCAGTATAACTCAGTGATGTTGGGACTATTCGTGTTTGCTTTGACTGATCTCTGCAAGGGGAACTATCTTTTGGCGTCCATGTGGTTTGTATTTTGCTTGTCGTTCAAGCAAATGGGCTTGTATTATGCGCCATTCATATTTGCATTTTTACTCTCAAAATGTTTCACAAACCGTTACGACTTGAGTCATGGAGATGGTGGAGTATTCGGTGTTGCCAAGTCTCTCGATATTAAGAAGCTAGCTTCTATTGGGATCACAGTGATTTTTACATTCCTTCTCACATTGTCGCCATTTTACTATTTTGCACCAGCCTCGAGTGATCTCAAGCTGTTACTCACCCAAATAGTTGTCAGAGTATTTCCCTTCCAGAGAGGAATCTTCGAAGATAAAGTAGCCAATTTTTGGTGCACGTCAAACCTCGTGGTAAAATACCGCACGCTCTTTAATCAACAACAGCTCACCCAGATTTCTTTACTTCTTACGCTTGTGTCAATTTTACCTCCCTGTGCTATGATTGTCTATAAGAATCTATTTGCTCGCAACTTCCTGACACAACTGCGTGCCATCAGCCCACACTTGGCTCTCTTGTATGGGTTTTCAGCCACTGCTTGGGGATTCTACATGTTCTCGTTCCAAGTGCATGAAAAGACTGTGTTGGTGCCGCTTCTCCCAAGCACACTCGTATACATTCTCGGTAACCAGGACGACGCCAACTCAATGTCTATCATCCAGTGGGTCAACAACATAGCTGTGTTCAGCATGTGGCCACTATTAAAGCGTGATGGCCTCGTGTTACAGTACATAACTACGTTATTTGTGTCGAATTTCTTCATTTTTGGTATGATTTTACCCAAGAATCCAGTGAAAACGAAAAACCTCAAGAAATATAAAACAAATCGTCTTGTGAAATTTGTTTGGAAGCTCATCATTGTTTCATCATACATCTTGGCTACAGCTATACACGGTATAGAATATTTCTATGCGCCACCAGCCAAATACCCTGATCTTTGGGTCATTTTAAACACGACACTTTCCTTTGCATGCTTTAGTGTTTTTTGGATGTGGATATTGTACAGGATGTATCAACTTTAATTAGCCGTTACTGATGCTGCCTTGATTAGTTATTGCTACACGAGGGTAACGTAATACCTTCTTTGATCTTTCGGTCCACCGTGAATATTCCCCATTCAGTTTCCCATTTGTTGTCACCCTCATAGAATATCCGTTTCCACGGCTCGTCAAATGCCTCGAAATAGTACCACGCATAGTCATTACGGTACGCTTCGCATACAAACTCGTTTAGAAAGGTTTGGAAACTGTATGGATCAGCAGTGGCAGAAAGGTATGAACCTCCGCCGTATGGCCATCCGACTTCAGTCATTGCGTATTGTGTATTTCTGCCATTCGTAACCTGCGATTTCATGAACAGGAATGTCCAATCTGCTCCTTCATGGGCGCTCACTCCGCCAAAGAACGGATGAACATTTACTCCAACAATGTCACAAGCTTCAACAACCGCTTTATTCTTTTGAAATTGATATCCGTCTCCACTAACTAACGACCCAATTTCGCTAGTACCAATCTTCAAATCGCCGTACCCTATATACTCGGCATACAGCTTCGCTTCTGAAATATATGCAGCTAAGCTTTCAGCGGTCTGCTCATTGCGGAACAAAACTTCATTTCCGATGAAAACTCCATGAAAATAAGATCTCGGATACGACGCCAATACCTGTTTGAAAGCATCCATTTGGCGGCGGTTAATCTTTTCGTCTGCGCCAATCCAGACACCCATTGCCAACGTCATATTCAAGTTGAGCTCATGTATAGCATCAAGAATATACTCATTCTGCTTACATTGCATCCCGTAACTTCTTATTCTTGTAGTGACTTTTGATAAAAGTGCCATGTCAAGTAATGTCTCACGACTTGAAACGCCACATTCAGGCTCTATTGCATCCCTAGGTGAGTAAGCCACCCCATAGAACAAGGGATTGCCTGATTGCGGTAGATCCTCGTTCACCATTAGTCTCCTAATTTCCAGATCATGCTGGTATTTAGAAGGGATACCTTCAAAAAAATTTAATTGGCCTAAGTTTCCTCCTTCAAAATTGACTTGTAAAAGCTCCTTTGAGTCGAAATATTTAGTCATTGTCACCGGCTTGCGATCAGAGTACAACTTCTGAAGCTTGGTAATGACTTCACTCACTTTTGCATTATCAGCGGTTTCAAAAAACTTCATCACAGTTCTCTCTGTACCCTGTGACAATATGAAAATTGCTGGGACAAACCCGGCTATTAGAAGTAAAATGACCACAAGACCAATTATGAGTGCGGGTTTTGTATAACTTCGTTTTGCAACTATTGGTGGTGGGATACTCAGAAAGCTACTGCTAGTACTGGAGGGATATTTGTCAAGCTGATGAGTGCCTTGTGTATTGCTTAGGTTTGAGAGTTCGTTCTTTTCGTTCTTTGTTCTCATAAGCTCTAGTTCACCCCGCTCAAAAGAATACCCATCACTCACTTGTCTGCGCACCTTTTCATCATCCACGAGCTCTTGAGATTGTATAAAGACAGGTCCACGATAACCCCTTGATGAGCTGTTGAGCAAAGGACTTAAAATCCCAGAACTCATCACTGGTTGAACTTGAAAAAGCGAAGGCAGATTATGGGTGAAACCATTACTGGGACACGGCAGCAAAAGAGTCCCCTCAGACAACGGTGAGATAATGTTGATTTTCTCCACACCGTTTATCAAAGGTGTGTATTTGACAGTATCTAACCTTGTCAAAGGTGAAGATTGTTTATTGTTGACAGACGGAGATGGGAGACATTGAACAAGCTCCGTATCATCAAAAATATCGGTAGAGGAGCCAGGTGGTGGCGAGCTTCGGCTTGCAAGTGGAGCCGAGCGAAGAAGAGGGGGACTTATCGAACTATCAAAGGCATTCAAGAGCTCCTTCTGCACTCCAATAGAAAGGGATTTAGCTCTTCTGAGTGTCGGTAGTTTCGACAGCCTTGTTGTGATATATGTTTGGTGTCTCTTCACCGTCTCAGGGCTTGAGATTACCATTTCCCCAGCATTTGCATAGTTCTCTTCTTTCTCACTCAAACCCTTGTATGTGTCGCCTACTCTACTCATTCCTTTGCCCTTAAGTATCACTCGAGGTCACTATGCCCAGCCTACGAAGAAATTTTGTTCGAACAATGATAAGCCATTTGTGGCGCCTTTTTGCACCCACTTTTGGTTGCAATCCGGCATACAAACGCAAAGATTGTGCTATTCAAGCTGAGCCTGCTGCCTCCATCTCCAAGTGGATATATGAATCGGGTTCCATTCGTCGTAAATGTGTGGATTTCAATACTTACTTTTGGTACATACTATGTATCCGGATACAATAACATACCTTCTTCGAGCCAATTCTTGGATAACCGGGTGCAACCTGTTGGCCCTGTTTTTTTTATTCTAGGTACATGCCAATGGCATGACACTTGCTCTTCCAATATCAGTGTGTTACAACTCTCTATAAATGACCTTGACGACGACTCGATGCCCTGCTGCCGTGACAAAAGCTCATGAGCTGTGAACCTTCTGGAGTGAACAACAAAAATTCCTGCATGTCGCACAAAACAGACTTTATGGTGACGGCCTGACGTATGCAAGCACACACCAGCTAGCACTTGATACAACCCACAATCATGTTGCCGCAAAGAGTGGCCACGGTGGTCAAGAAACCCTCACCTGAAGAGGGACATAACGTTTCGCACATTCCGAAACATCCTATGAACTCTATACAAAACTCTGTACATTCGTTGCCGTCTCTGTTGTAGCCGCTACCGACTTCGCTTTCACAAGAACTCTCGCAATCCGAATTGTTTTCGTTGCCATTTGGAAGTTGAGGTTGTTCCTCCTTTGTTGGAGCTGTAAGTTGCATTTCGCCCTGCCTTGGGGGAGCGTAATTTATGACAACTTTCTCCGTAGAATCAGCCGGCAGTTCGTCAGCCAGCGTTGGGGACGTTTGCTTTTCATTAAGTGACATAAGCGAACGAGGCAAATTTTAGTAGTGTATGAGGCTGTCCAAAAAGAGCTGAAGATACAAGTAGCGAGTGATGCAAATAAACAGGCGTGTATAGCCAAAAGCTTTCTGACAAAGAAAGGGTGTAGAAAGACAGAACAGAAAGGATGGAAAACAGCGCATAGAAGAAGGGCAGCTGTTTTTGGTGCGCGAACCGAACAAAATGCAGCACCGTGTGTGATGAGCCCGTAACAGCCGCTCGCGCTGAAAAAGTAGTGGGCACGAAAAGTGCAGAGGACGGAACAAACGGCGATATTGTGAGCTCTGTTGCTCCTTCTGATTCTCACCTCGCGACCCGTAGCCACCCTGTCTTGCCATTGGAAGCTGGGGGGATTGCAGATCCTTCTCTAAAATTTTGTGCAGTATAATGCCTTTCTCAGTTCCTGAGTGCAATTTGTGGAGTGCAGCGGAGAACGGATAAGCCACCGTCAATTTACGATATCACGACCCACATTGCCCAGTTCTTCTCATGTTAATGATTGCGACATACAGTAAGCTACTCTCCAACAAGTTCGTGAAACCCTTGAACCACCACCTACCGCCCCAGCATAACCTCTAGGTACCCCCCCGTCACATCCCACCACCTTTCTTTATTGCTTTCAAATCTGCTGCTCTGCAAAAAAAAAAAGGACCAATATGCAGTAGTCGGCGATATCAAGACTTTAGAGCCGATGCAGCACAAGTCTGGTGCTCAGTTCGTCTTTGCCACTTACCCATGGATACCGACGCTATAATACATAATTTAGCAGAAGCGTACCCGAGTATTGCTAAGGACACACTACTTGAGTTGCTCCTTGTATGCGAGGGCTCCAAGGCGTCGGTTGAATCGCTTATAAAGCAGTCACTCCTACAACAGACAGCGAAGAAGCGCAAGCTGGATCAACCTAGGTATCAGTCTTCTTTATCGTCGCTTCTTGCAAAGGGAACCAAAAGTAGAAAACTTAATGAGCCAGTTGGGAGCACTTCTCATACAATAGTGTCTGGACAAGGGTTGGGTCCGAAACCCAATGCACGTACCAAAGTCATCAAGCTATACCACCCAGACGACGTGAGAGAACACTTGCACCCATACGTTTCACTCCACCGATCGTTTTTACCACCAAAACTTTCGAATGATCTCCTCAAACACTTGCTTGCAAATACAAAGAAGCTTGTTAACAACGAGTTTTATCTATTTGGCCAGTTGTGCAAGTCAGATCACGCCAGCGGAATATTTCTGAGCGAAGAAACTAAACACGGCGCCCTGTCAAACACTTATGTCTACAACGGTGCACGTGTTGAAAACCAGGCATACACAGACGTGATTAAAGAGGCATCCATGTACCTGGAAAAATTTGTAAATGAGAAGATATTGCCATCTTTGCTGCCGCTGGAGAGATTACCGTTCGAACAAGTGGATACTGAGTGGAAGGGAGACCGATGTGTGGTGAACCACTATGAAAATGGTGCTAGCCATCTAGAATGGCATTCAGATAGACTATCACATATCGGCCCACACTGCTACATCGTGTCAATTTCACTTGGAGCTACGAGAGAGTTCCGGTTACGCCGCGTTTACAATAACCATGCCACTACCGAAGAAGAGGAAAAACTACCAACCACGATCTATTCGGTGGTAGTGCCACACAACAGCATGCTCATAATGTACCCCGGGTTTCAAGAAGAATTTAAGCACGGGGTACAGAGCATGCAAGGACCCCTCGAAGTGAATCCAATTTCAGGGTCTACAAGATTCAATTTGACCTACAGGTATTTTCCGAAGAAATTTACGGATCATCTTCCACATTGTAAGTGCGGGGTGCTGATGACTCTTCGCCGACTGTACCGAAACGTCGAAACAAGGGGACGATACTTCTGGAGTTGCGAAAAGAAGTATCAAAACAAAGATTGTGGCACTTTTCACTGGGCAGATTTCCTGAATGTCGAAGGGAACTTTGTGCACGACCCCCAAAAGGCAACCAGTGTGATATCAGAGTGGGTGGCTTCCGATGATTATTCAAAGCAGAGGTATTTGGAGAGAGAAAACAAAAAGGAAGCACAAGGAGCAGATGTGAATATGAAACTGGTTGTTGCAGGAGACTTAATCGGAGAAGACGATTTATATTCATAGGGTATGTTAGCATTTCAAATCATATAGCATTTTAACGATATAACATGAATATTCATTCATGGAGACAGTGTTTGCAAAAAAAAACGAAAACGATGATTCCGTCCAGGATTGAACTGGAGACCTTCTGCGTGTTAAGCAGATGCCATAACCAACTAGACTACGGAACCGGATCTTCTACACGAGAAAATAATTGAACAGCGCGTTGCAATCGTGCTTAGAGTACGTATGGCGATAGTGGGTGCAAAAAAAGAAGACAATGATTCCGTCCAGGATTGAACTGGAGACCTTCTGCGTGTTAAGCAGATGCCATAACCAACTAGACTACGGAACCGGATCTTCTGCATGACAAAATACCGCTGACTGCCAATGTCAGGAGCCATGCAATGCAATCCGGTGAAAAATTTATGCACGCATCTCTGCTACTGGCTACAAATTGAAGACCCGATGAGCAGAGGAAAAGCGCGCAAAAAATATGTCAAAGAACACTTTGGTACGCAGACCAAAACGAAGACAAAAAAAGAAGAATGATTCCGTCCAGGATTGAACTGGAGACCTTCTGCGTGTTAAGCAGATGCCATAACCAACTAGACTACGGAACCGGATCTTCTTGATGGAAAAGTACCCTGGTTTAACAGTATACGCTAGCTTTAGTGTTCCTAACATGTCGTGCTTCCAAAGATGCGCCTATGACAGCTTCGAAAAACCTTTGCAGTTCTTATTCTGAAACCAAGTGGAAGATGGTATTATACAGAGTGGAAGAAAGCTCTGGTACATGGACAGTTCCATACGTTAAGTTAAGATTTGGGCTCTCGTGTTTGACTTTCTCAATAGAAGCCACTAGGAATATAACACAATTTAGCATATATGCCTCCCCACTTAGTTTCTAACAAATACACTGCAGCATGACAAGTGTCTTGTTATCCTGCCTATCTTGTCATCCTGCCGATGTGAATCAATTTTTGCAGCCACAAATCTCTCTGAGTTACACAAAATTAACATTACACAAAACTTAGCCAATCTCGATTTTCCATTGGTTGGACCAAAAGTCAAAAGATCGAGCAAGCTAGGTGTGAGCTAACTGTCTTGCTTTCTATATTTATTTGCACACAAACCGAAAGTACGTTACACGGGGTATGAATTTTGTAAGGAGGCACTCTAGGAATAGAAATGGTATATTCAATGGGAGAGCCATTGAATAAACTCTCCCATTGAATAAAGGCTACTTTGTAGGGTTATTTTAGTTTTCTGAAAAATAGCCTGTTCCGGTACCGAGTGACCCTAAGAGAGGACCCACACGAATGTAAATCAGCATTCTTTCAGATTATTACAAGTTCTGTTTTTGAAGAAACTTGGATATGGTATATGGTCTCAATACTAACCCTTAGCAATGTCTACTGAACAGAAAGTTGTAACTCCTTCTCAAAACTTATTGAACGATAAGGTATGTACAGACTCTAGCGAATTGAAAATTGCAGTATTCCGATAGTTTACAGACGAAAGTCACTCCGGAGCTTCTTTAATGAGCATAGGATGGCAAAGGGCAAAAGAAAGGGTATCCTAAGTCACTTAAGTTCCCCAATCCTCCCCCTTTCATTAAATACTAACACCTTTTAGTGGGATGTTGTCTTGTCCAACACTTTGATCAAGACCGGATTAGGTTTTGGTGGCGGTGTCTTGGCCTCCATTTTGTTTTTCAGAAGAAGAGCTTTCCCAGTGTGGCTCGGTGTTGGCTTCGGTTTGGGTAGAGGATACTCCGAGGGAGACGCCATTTTCAGATCCAACCATGGATTAAGAACCGTCAAGGCTTAAATGCACCAAAGGTACGACAAAGTCACGTACTGGCGGTAGAAATTAAACCTCCCCCTCATTTCGATTCCAATCACTAGTAGGCTTCGGCTACTGAATCATTTTATGTACAATACCAGTCTCGGAAAAGATTATACATATTCTTTAAAATACACATTTATTTAGAGCACTACTATGGCTACAGGTGTGTAGGGCGTGGATGTGTAGGGGGCGTGTATGAGTCTTGTGACCTGACTCACACACTATAGAAGTTCTGCACAACAGCCGGCTTAGGAGTTGAAATTTCTAATACTCCCATCCAAACACATAGAAAACGCATCCGTGGATCAAGAAGTACCTAATGGAGACAGGATCCTAGCCTCAACGTCCCAAGCACCAATTCTGAACCGTACAGCCTTCGTGAGCCTACTACACTGGAAGAGTCAAGTAACTACTCACGTGACTCAATGGGCTTCGCATCCTGCACGCTCTGTCTACACTAGACACCACTGTTAGAAATGTAAAGATTGATCGATAGGTGGCCAAGGAGTAGATATGGAATTATCGGAGATCATAAATGGAAAGATAGATGCATATGCCTTTCTATCAGTCGATCCGGATGCAGACGAGTCCGAGATCAAAAGGCTGTACAGAAAACTAGCCCTTCAGTACCACCCAGATAAGGATCCGAGTGAAACAGCCAAACATAAGTTTCAGCTTCTCTCACAAATCTATGAAATTCTCACCAATGACAAGCTCAAGCACGAGTACGACCGATTGCGTCAGATAAGAGAAAGCAAGGCTCAAGAACGCCAGAATTTGGACGAAGAAACACGAAGATTCAGAGAGGAATTGGAACGCGCAGAGCGAGAATATCAATTCAATTCCCGAGGTGTTTTCGACGCCAGTGAAGCCGAGTACGTCAAACGGCATACACGCGAAAGGCGTGTGGAGTTATTGAAGGAAGAGGGACTTGCAAAAAGGCGCAAACGAGAGCAACAACGTCTATCGGAGCTGTGGGAAAAGCACGAACAACAGCAACAGAAGCAGGATACGAAGAGTGCGTACACGAGCTATGCGGATATAGATGTCAGTGGTCTTCTACCTGTACGACTCACAGAAGAGATAGTGGTGGTAATGGAGCCGATAGAAGATGTGGGTGCTACTATGACAACCGTCAAATGGAAGCTGAAGCCTGAGCTTCGCGGACTAATCAACGAGGATGTGCTTCTGCAAATCATGAGTATTTTCGGACCAATAGCGTCAGTACGACTCCACCCTTCGAAGGACCGGGCCAGGTATGATTCAGCAGATGTTGAGTTTGAGACTGCTGCTGGTGCTCGAAAAGCATCCGAACATAACTACAAGCAAAGTGCCACACTCTGGGACGGTACAAAAGTCAGAAAGTTATCCAGCTTGCTACGTGAGTGCACATTACAGCAACAAAAAGAAACCCCGAAAGAGGAGACACCACGGACAAAGTCAGGTCAAAACACATTATCTGAATCGGATATTGCATTTGTTACGTCCACCATTCAAGACTTAACGCACGGCACAAGAGCAGCGTGGAACAGAATCCTCAGTGAGGAAGATCCGGTCAAGGACGCATTAAGGAAAGCAATAAAGAGAGACATAGAATATAGTTTATAGATAAAAAAACCGCGGCTGGGCCAGCGAGAGTTCTTTCTTCTTTCTTTTGTCAAATCCGTATCTGACTGTAGGTGAGTAGTGCACTTTTCCCAAACAGCCTTTTGGTGATTTCTTTTGATATACGATCGAAGCTGCCGGACACTAAAGGGAAACCCAGCATCCTTTGGCTGATCGAACCTCCTACAAGTGAGCAATTTTTTGGTATGCGATGTGAGGGTGCTTCTATTACCATGCTAGTCGTCTCTCCACTCCACAAACACCTCGTCTGTTCTAAACCTCTGAGTACACACAGTGTTCCAGAGCTCATTTGTTTGTCCCATGCGGTAGCTGAGTAAGCCGGCGTGGGCTATCATGATTCCGTTGTCAATACAAAAGCGTTCGTCGGTGGCATAGATAGACCCACCCTGTCTGTCTTGCACCATCAACTGCATCATTTCTTGGAGTCTTACGTTGGATCCCACCCCGCCAACGATGAGTACCTGATTGGATTGGATATGGGCCATGGCTCTTTCTGTGATTTCCACAAGCATCGAGAAGAGTGTCTCTTGAAGCGAAAAGCAAAGATCCTCCGCCGTTATTGGTTCTCCCGTTTCCGCATCCAAGAGCTGCTTTTTACCCTCGCGGTTCATGTCTTTGGCCAAGGTGTCTATGTGGGCCAAGATCCCCGACATGGACAAGTCCATTCCCTTCACAGTGTATGGGAGCGGGACGAGGTGCTTCCCTCGCTTTGCCATTTGTTCGATGTTATACCCTGGAGCTGGCTCGTTTGGGATCTTGAGCGTGCGGGCAAACCGATCAAGACAGTTGCCAATGGCTATATCCAACGTCTCTCCGAAAATACGGTACCGCTGACGGGAGTACGCGATCACCTGGGTGTTTCCTCCGCTAACGTACAACACTACCGGGTTTGTGGCACCGGTGATTTCACGGCCCATCTCTATGTGGCCAACGCAGTGATTCACACCAACAAGCGGGATGTTCCAGAGCTGAGAAAGTGTTCTTGCAGCAATCACCACACTTTGCAAAGGAGCCCCCATCCCAGGGCCCTGGGTAAAACAAATGCAGTCCAAGTCTGCTCCACTCACCTGGCTCACTTTAAGAGCCTCTTTGATAATACGAACCACCCAGTTACGGTGGTGCCTGGCTGTATCTCTGGGGAGAAATCCCTCGCCTGGAGGCGTTATGTATGTGTCTCTAACATTTGAAAGCACTTCGGCCCTGTTAGTTTCAGTGAGCTCTCCTAAATGGTGCTTGATGACTCCGACTCCAAGCTTGTTTGCCGAGCCCTCGAGACCGAGTGCAAGGTAGTATGGCTTCCCCGGCTTTGCGTATTTATCGAGATTAACAACCATTACCACTGGGATGGAGATAGAGCGGGAAAACAGGCAGGTTGTCTCCTGGGCTCTTCAATGAGCACCCAAAGGAGATGCCAGTGCATGCAGGACGATTGTATGAATCATACTGCATATCATATAGCGACTTGACCTCCAGCCGAACACACACGAAACCAAGAGCGGCACGGATCCTGTTGTGGACGTAGATGAGCCATCCATTTTTCTCTCTCTCACAGTTGACATCACCGTCCGTGACTTCTTTCCGTGACCTCTATTCTTCGTATCTGCTTAGTACTACTGCCTAGGACTACTGCCATTCTCCAGTAGCACCCCAGGCTTTACGTGCAGGACATCGCGAATCAGCCATCTGCATATTTCTTAGAAGTAAACAAAACTGGCTATCAGCTGCTCTCCCTTCACACATACACCCCCCACACCACGCGCTACCCACCCACCCGCTATCATGCCAAACTTAGCATACTTCCTAGATAGAACACAAGAGCTGTGTCAATCTATACAGTCTCTCAAGTTCAGGGCTGCGGGAATATTTACGAATTCGATTATTTGTGAACCACCAATCACCACGCTTTTGAAGGACGCAGAGGAGTATGAACTGGCGCTCTACCGCATAAGAAAACCCGTTGCAGTCTCGGCGTCCACAGTGAAGGCAAGAGGAGCTGGTGATGATGACGGAGTTTCTGGAGATGGGTTCGATTTGAAACCAGAGCGAGTAGACGGCTTATCCCTCTACGTAGATCAGAGTTTCAACGAGTTCACGACTGTTGGTGAAGATAACCATGTGGAGGACACAGGTGTAGGCGCAGGCGCCGAGAACACTGAGGAGTTGAAGAGACGCGAAGACTCCTTCAAGAGGACCGCCGTCGTGCTACCAGAGATAATTTCCCACGAAAACTCCCGCAAGCGAGCAAGAACATCCATGATAATGTCAGATTTACTGCCATCCTCACCTTCGAAATCAGAGCACCGTTTTCTTCCCAATGTTTCCACAGGGCAGATGTTGGCCAGATTACTTGAACAGACTTCGTCAGCGTCGAATTTGCAGGAGATCCTTGAAGAGACGATTGAATTAGTGGGGAAGTTCCCACATTTAATCAGCAAGGAAGAACTACATGAAATTTACGCATACGAGTCACAGTACGAGAAGCTTGCACAGGAAGTGGCAGAATTGGAAGATGAACTAAGCAAAGAACTGAACTTCAGCGATGCACTGATATTGAGCTCCCCACTGCGTGGATATGAAGAAGAGGATGATATCGACGATGCAATAGAACAAGAGGAGAGACAAACAAGAGAGTTAGAAACACGCTTGGAGGAATTAAACCGTAATGAAGCATAATATACAAAAACAGCATTTGAGACAATTTTGTAACAGCATGATTCAAGAGTGATCTACAATAAGTAGAATTGGGGTTTTTTTGTTTTGTTTT
Source organism: Dujonia schatavii (assembly GCA_003707405.2). Taxonomy (NCBI): domain Eukaryota; kingdom Fungi; phylum Ascomycota; class Pichiomycetes; order Serinales; family Debaryomycetaceae; genus Dujonia; species Dujonia schatavii. The sequence goes on along the minus strand of PPIY02000014.1, from coordinate 77,280 downwards.
ATTTTGATTAGGTGCGAGACGGATTGCTCCGACACCGCGTTGTCTCTATAAATACACTATGATCCACTTAAACCGTTTAGGCAAGAGTGGTCAAGATATCGGAGTCACCAGCATCAAGAATAGCCAAAGTACCAACTCTGAAGAGCTTACCACAGACGGTACCCAACTCGTTGTTACCACCCTGGAAGTAGTAGACCTGGGTCTTGGACAACATGGCGTAGTACTCCAACTCAGACTTTCTCAAGACTGGGGTGTTACCAGCAATGATAACCAACTTGGCCTTTCCGGTTCTCAAGGACTTGACAACGGACTTGTAACCAAGGGTGTACTTACCGGACTTGACAACTAAACCCAACTTGGAGTTGATGTTCTCGGATTGCTTGTTCTTTGGGGCCTGAGGAGGATGTTAGTATTTATTTGTCTATGTGGGACCAGCCCAAATGACACGGCAGTTGCAGCTAGACATAAGAGAGTCAGCCCAGCTAAGGGAACCCGTGGTCTACTGCTTCACTGCCACCAAATGTAAGATACGGACCATCTCTGCGTTTTATATGTATTACACTCCGGTCTGGATAAAGAAGAAGAAGGAGTAGGATGCAGCTAACTTGAGTGAGTGAAAAATTTTCTTTGTAGGAAGAGCTGCTCGCGGGGATACAATCACGTGACTGGTCCTGCCAACGACAGGCACACAGGCGAATGAGGGCTGGCAGAGGTGGGGGACGGGGATGGTACCGGGGTAGAGGAGGAACAGGGTAGGCAGGGGAAGGGAGTACTGGGGAGTTGGCGAGAGAACGCGAGGAGAGAGTGCGGGAGCGGCAGGACTGCTGAGACGCGAAGTGAAAATTAATTGCCAGCAGTCACACTTGCGCGTGCATAACATGTGACTTTGAGACTCAATGTCTGACAGGAGCAAGTTCCCATACAAAATTCACTTCTTGTGAGACGGACCAGGGCTGCGAACACATGAAAAAAATTCACTTTGTGCGATTCTGCCTCTCCAACGCCCATACACACACCACCGCGAGTAGGACGAACTTTTGTTAGTGGTCAAAAAAAAAAAAATTTAGCTAGCCTTCTATTTGAGATATAGTCTTTAGAAACCAAAAGGTATGTGACGCTCAAGATAGGATCTATGCTGTGGAAGTAGAGCGAGATGTGAAGCCAGCCTGTCGCAGACGACTCGCCAAGTATTGAACAAGATGCAGACAGTGAAATTAAGCCTTTACTGCCGTCGTTGATATTCCATCCGACAAAAGACGAGGTGCCAACCCGCCAAGCACCGAGGAGCCAGTACTGTGCACAAAGCTACCAAATCATGTATAAGAGTTGGCTAAGACAAGTTGGCCATGAGGATTAGAGCTCACGAGGAATAGAGCCACAAACTCCAAGGACCTCAAGAAAACCGGAACAATAGGCTCATACTCTTGTACTTCCCAGCAATAGTCAGTCCCCATGATAGATATCTGTGATTGAATTACATGAATGAAAATACTAACAGTCTCTAGTAAAAATGAAGGTTGAACTCGATTCCTTTTCCGGTGCTAAGATCTACCCAGGTAGAGGTACTTTATTCGTTAGAGGTGACTCTAAGGTTTTCAGATTCCAGTCTTCCAAGACCGCCTCTTTATTCCAACAGAGAAAGAACCCAAGAAGAATCTCTTGGACTGTTCTTTACAGAAGAAAGCACAAGAAGGGTTTGACTGAGGAGACCGCCAAGAGAAGAACCAGAAAGACCGTCAAGAACCAGAGAGCTATTGTTGGTGCTTCTTTGGAATTGATCAAGGAGAGAAGAAACCAGAAGCCAGCTGAGAGAAAGCAGGCTAGAGACGAGAAGTTGGCCAAAGACAAGGAGTCCAAGAAGGCTGCCAAGGCTGCCAGAAAGGCTGAGAAGGCCAAGTCTGCTGCTTCCGGTGCTTCTTCTAAGGTTTCTAAGCAAGGATCTAAGGGTGCTTTCCAAAAGGTTCACGCCACCTCTCGTTAAGAAAGCTAAAGTAATGGTTAATTAACAACAATGAATAAATAAATTATCTAAATCTTGGGTGCTATCTTCTTTCTGTCTTGTAAGTTGTGTATTTTGATTCTATTACTTTCTATATCCTGAATTCTCCTCGACAGAACACTCCTTGTTTTGATGATTCGAGTGTGCTTATGACGATCTCCGGTTCTTCCTGCTGCTTTTGGAACCCAAAGAAGAAACTCTCTGTACTGTGGCAGTACACTAGTTTGACCGTGTTTGTCTCCTTGTTATGTATTGTACAAATGACTCCCACATAAATACTTTTACCTTCCGATGCACTTGTTAGTGGCAAACATGCAGCCTCTTCGTTAATTATTTGGACCAAGACTTCGGACAAGTCGTCCGGTTCTTCATTTTGTTCAAGGATTCGTACCAACCCGCACACTATGGCTCTAGCTAGTTGGGTCATGGCAATGTCTTCGCCATTGCCACTACACATACATGTGAGCGAGTAAGGGCTCTTCCGTGAACTTCTGTGGAAGATAGCAGACCCTATAATGCCGGCACAGCCAACACGGCCTGGAAGTTTGAAAAGGTTTCCACCAGATGAGGAAGCTACTGAGGTGCCTGATGGACTTATCTGAATCACTCCCACTGTGTCACTTACGGGAAACAGCTCACGGAGCTCGTCCTTGCACAAAGATGCTGGAAACGCCGTAATGGCATGATCTCTGAGTCGTTTGTAGACATTGAGGGCATGCGGTGACACCAATTCGCTCGTACTCACCTCCCCAAATTCCCTTGCAACCAGCGCGTGATCCAAGGTCACCGGCTGAGATAGCCCCAATGAGTTGTCCTTGTATACTGCTTGTAGGCGACCAAATACTCGCATGGTCTCGCTAATGGGAAAGCGATGTCGTATGTTGTACATGGACCCAATTTCACTCACAGCGTTGGGTGTGGCCACCATGTAGCTACAGTCACACTCGACTTGTCCGTTTATGTTTAACGACGAGCCATATCCAGTATTTGTGATTTCTGCACCTTCCAAGACTTTGCTGGCTTCGATAAGGGAAGAGGAATTCAAGGCAGCCCCGATTACCCTTTTGTAGCGATTTTTATGAGCTATCGAGACATTACCTGCTCCAGTATGGACGACTAGTATATCCATGATCTGCCGGAGGGTAGAACAATAGCAAAGCGGGTTATATTCTCCCTCAGAGGCACTAAATAGAGCGATTTTCCACTTGCTAGTGCACTATACAAAAAGCGGGAGGGGGAACGTCAACCACGGAGAAAGATAGTGAAGACAATGCGTAAGTGTAGATGAGAAAGAATTGAATGAAAGAAGGAAATAAAGAGGAAGGAAAAGCAGCCTTAGATCAGCAGGGTACACAGATAGAGGCTGGTTGGTCACTAGTGGGCGCTCATTTTATGTCACTACTTTTTTAGAGGAATTACTGCGAAAGCTGCGAAAGCTGCGAAGACGCTTAAAAAGGGGGTTGCGGAGAAGCCATTTAACGTCAACGAAACCATATCATCTTGCCACCAAGAATGCAGCACTATAGCATTCGTATATATAATGTAATTACCAAGAGGAAAGCTGCGTATCTTGGCAACTCTAAACACCGAACCCACGGGGTCGGATCTACGATTACCGATACGCCTGCATGTGGTAGTCTCAATATCGTAACCACTTTGCCATCGTACTGGTTTTCCAGCTACCGCTTGACCCATATATTCACCCCCTAAGAGATTCAAAAGAGCTACTACTTGCGCCGCTGACTTGTGTTCTTGGATCTGAGAACAACCGCACAGGAAAAATGAAATCAGCTCTACAATACTTCCGATATTGGGGGTATGGTATCTACAACGATATCCGGGCCAGACTTCCGTACTACGCTCTGGACTTCTCGGATGCGTACAACTATAGAGTGATCCCTTCCACCACGTACATATTTTTTACAAATCTTCTTCCTGCTATCGCGTTTGCTCAGGATATGTTTGATAAGACAAACAACCTGTATGGGTTGAACGAGGTGTTGCTTAGTTCTGCGTTGGCTGGTGTGGTGTTTGGGTTATTTGCAGGACAGCCACTCTGTATAGTAGGGGTAACGGGCCCAATTTCCATCTTCAGCTACACCGTGTACGAACTTATGCAACCACGCGGAACCCCGTACTTTCCCTTCATGTGCTGGATATATCTTTGGGCCATGGTGATGCATTTCGTTATTGCCATTGGCAATATGATATCCTTTTTGAAGATAATATCTTCCTTCTCATGCGAGGTGTTTGGGTTTTTCATCTGTGCTATATATATTCAAAAGGGGATTCAAATCTTGACCAGACAATTCGAGCCAGTAACAGTGGCAGGAGAATTAGTCGGGGGAGGTGCAGATAGCGGGTTTTACTCGATCGTGGTTGCGTTGCTTATGCTTGCGTGTGGATTGGGGACTTTTATTTTTGGCAGCCAGATGCACTATTTCAAACCTTGGGCCAGAAAAGTCTTTGTGGACTACGGGGTGCCGCTTTCGGTGATATTATTCACTGGATTCATCCATTTTGGAGGCCATCTTAGTAATACCCCATTGGCCCGCTTGCCCACAACCCAGTCATTCCAACCCACGATTCCACACAGCTCACCTGTCAGACCACACGGTTGGTTCATTCATTTCTGGCCCGATCTGAGTGATCCGAATGCAATTTCTGTTGGGGATGTGTTTATTGCAGTTCCCTTTGCCATTCTCTTGACTTTTCTTTTCTACTTTGACCATAATGTGTCATCGTTGATGTGCTTGCTGAAGGATTTCCCGCTCAAGAAGCCAGCCACTTTCCATTGGGATTTCTTCCTACTTGGAGTTACCACGGGTATTGCGGGACTCATCGGCATACCACCACCCAATGGTCTTATACCGCAGGCTCCCTTGCACACAGAATCACTTGTGGTGCACGATTTACGGTCTGGAAGAGCCATATCTGTTGTTGAGCAGCGCTTAACAAATACTATTCAAGGTGCGCTAACTTTTGTGATGATGTCGCGGCCCTTTCTCGTTGTATTGGGGCTCATCCCCCAGGCTGTCCTAGCCGGATTATTCTTCATCATGGGGATATCTGGGCTTCATGGGAATCCAATCACAAACGGCATCAGATACATCTTTATGGACTCGCACTACATTAAGTCTGACCCCTCCTGTCCTGAGTTCTTCCGTAAGATCGAGAGACTACCAAGTAAGAAGTGGTATTACGTATACTTGTTCTTACAACTAGTGGCAGCAGGGTTGGAATTTGGCATCACAAACACAAGGGGAGCAGTAGGATTTCCTGGAGTGTTGATGTTTTTTGCACTTTGTGCCAAATGGGTATGGCCATATATAATTCCGCCTCATGAACTAGAAATTTTGGACTCAGAAGTGGCGGACGAGAGTATCATCAAAAGTTTAGTTATATCTGACGTTGTGAAGGATAGACAGAGAGAAAAAGACCTTGAGGAGCTCGGTGAAAGCGACGAAAGAGATGAAGAAACAAACATAGAAGAGTATGAAGTTGTGGACGGTAGCGGAGACTCCGTCAGAAGCGAAGAAGGCGTTGCTGTACAGAGAGAGAGAACAAGCAGCCAATAAATATGCCCCATCATAGTAGAACTGTGTAGCGTGACATTCTCTAGCGTTTCGGCGCACGTACGATAGTAATGGAGAGAATGTGAGAGTATCACTCCCCTTTTTTTTGAAAACGTGCGGCTGCTATCAAGTGGAAGGAGGCTTGGCTGGGGCAAGAGCTACAGTCAGTAGAAGAAAACAACAAAAGCCGAAAGAACCAATCACCAGCCACCCTACACTTGGGCAGTTGCCACCACGTTGATCGGTGGAAAGGAAAGCTACCAATTCCCTATTTGGAGGACCTTTGTGAGCACCAATTCCACCTGAGGGATTTTTGAAATAGCTCAGAGGGATTTAAATGTTTGGCTGGAATATCCCTCAAAAGAATTTGCAGCTAAAAAAACTCGAAAATTCGCGCGAAACACCAGTGGAAAAACATTACGTCAGACTTTGAATTGGTGAGGTATTTTTTATCTAATGGACATGTTTGAGTGTGGTGTGGAGAGGGGGGGGGGGAGAAAATAGAGCAATACCTCCACAATACCACATGCCAGAGAACATTTACGAGTATGAACGAATCCAAGTAAGAAATGTAACTCCCAGAAGACTTTATTGTGTTTTTACCTACCTCCCGTCTGTTTTCGGTGCGATTTTCTTCCAAAACTTTGCCAGACTACTGATAATCGAGATCTGTACACCCTGGATAGCAGAAAAGTCTATTTGCTCTAGGGGAACCCGTCGTAGTACCCCTGGCTCTTTGCATCAATCTCTCAAGCTGACATCACACACATGAGAGAATATGCGGCTGAGTGCGTTATTAGACAAGAAAATAAATTTTATTTCCTAAAAAAAAAAAATAAGTGCGACACCTTTTTGAAGCCATTCGTGGACAATGAATTCACGCTCAGGCTTGATTCGTTTTTTTCACTATTCCTGATATGTGGGAAGTGGAGGATCGTAAGTCTGAAAATATATCTGTTGTCCTTAAGGTGGGGAGTATAAATATCGTCGGGTATGATCCACCTAGGTCAATATTTTCCAATAATACTAGCTTCTCTTTTCAGTTTCAGTTGGCTGCGAAAAAAACAAACAAATAAACATAAACTATGGAGTCTTTCGTTTCCAACACAACAGATGGTAAGGACGATGAGTCTGCTCTCGTAGTTGAGAGAGGTATCACCTTTGATGTTGAGTCTGGCATGCACGTACCTACTAGCGCACGCAGAAGAAGACAGTCGTTACACCGTCGTATTTCAGAAGCATCAATTGTGGAGAAGGTGGCTCCTGAAGTGATTTTACCAATCGCATTCAAGACAATTTCTCACAGAATTGATGACGCTTACTCGGTTGCCCCAAACACTAAGATTGATGAAAGGGCAAAGGAGTTTGCCGATAAGACATGGCATATAGACGATGTCGACATGGTTGCTCGGTCCTTTTTCTCTCATCCGCAACAAGGATTGACTAGCAACCAATACGAAGAAAACTTGAAGAAATACGGATCAAATATCCAAAGTAAGCCACCCTCAGGCTTACTTAGAAAAATCATTACCAACTTTTTTGGTGGGTTTGGATTATTGTTGATGATTGGTGGGATTTTGTGCTGCATCTCGTGGAAGCCACTAGGAGATCCTCCTGCTGTTTCCAATTTAGCCCTTGGTGTTGTATTATTCTTGGTGTTCCTTGCTCAAGCAGCTTTCAACTTTGCTCAGGATTTTTCCTCATCTAAGGTTATGGATTCTATCCACAGTATTATGCCTTCGGACTGTAAGGTGATTAGAGATGGCAAAATTACTGTGGTTCAAGTTAAGGATCTTGTTCCTGGGGATTTAGTAGCATTGGAAACAGGAACCAAAGTACCAACAGATATTAGAATTGTGGATTTCACTCCAGACTTGGCGTTTGATAGATCTGTTTTAACCGGTGAGTCAAAACCTATCCAAGCCACCTCTACTGCTGATTTGAAAGGTGCAAATTACTTGGAATCACATAACATAGCCATGCAAGGGTCCTTCTGTGTCTCTGGCTCTGGAACGGGTATAACCGTCTCCACTGGAGATCTGACTGTTTTTGGTAATATTGCTAAAATTTCATCTCAGCCCAAGACTGGACTTACACCGTTGCAAAAGGAAATCTTGAGATTCGTGTTGATTGTTATATCAGTGATTATTGCATTAGTCGTTTTAGTTATCATTCTTTGGGCGGCGTGGTTAAGAAGGTCGTATCCTGACTGGATTTCTGTCCCAACATTGATTGTTGATATCGTTTCAGTTGCTGTTGCTTTTATTCCCGAAGGTTTACCAATTGCATTGACTACCTGCTTAATCATCACGGCCAGTGCCATGAGGAAGAACAAAATTTTGTGCAAGTCCTTAGCTGTTGTCGAAACCCTAGGGTCTGTCTCCGTTCTTTGTTCAGATAAAACTGGAACATTAACCAAAAACAAGATGTTTGTAACCAATTCTTGTGTTGGCACACGAGAGTTGGTAAGTACAGATGATGAAAAGGATGAATTGAATTTCTCGACTGATGGAGTACAGCATATTTATGCAATTGCTGGATTATGCAACACCGCAACGTTTGACCCTAAAACTGCCCATCTTCCCCTTAGCGAGAGAATAATTCATTCCAATGCAACAGACCAAGCAATACTAAGATTCGCTGAATCGATTTGCCCCACAAGTGAATTGAAATTGAGATGGAATAAAAAACTGGAGCTTTCTTTCAACTCGAAGCTAAAGTACATGGCAAGCTTGTACGAGACCCAAAATAAAGCTGCTGGAACTAGTCTTGGCCTTACTGACATTACCTCTCAATACTATTATGCAGTTAAGGGTGCACCAGACATTCTTCTTCCCAGATGCAGCCATTATATGGAAGGGAATATAAGTGTGCCATTGAGTGACAATACTAGGAATAAGATTGTTGAACTCCAAGGAAAATGGGCAAGCGAGGGTAAAAGGGTTGTTCTTTTGGCAAGTAGGATAGTACAGCTGGAACAAGATACCACCATGAACGTATGGAGCGACCCAAGCAAGACGTCCGAGTATCTCACTGCATTATCTGAATCCAACTTGACGTTTGTTGGAATGGTGGGAATAACTGATCCACCGAAAGATGATATTGTTGACGTGGTTGCTACCTTAAGAGCTGCAGGAATTAGAATGGCCATGGTCACTGGCGATTTCGAACTCACAGCGGTTGCAATTGCTAAATTGTGTGGAATAGTAACCCATAGAGTTGTTGATACTATTGCAACATTACAGGATGCGTCCCATACCTTTGCTGAATCTTATGATGTGCAACATGATCAAATAGACCGAGCAATAGTAGTGACATCTGCTGATATCAACAACTTGTCAGCTTTGGAATGGGATCAATTAACCAAGTATGCTGAAATAGTGTTTGCCAGAGCTACCCCTGAGCAAAAACTTAGAATTGTGGAGGAATTCCAAAGCCAGGGCCACATAGTTGGCATGACAGGAGATGGAGTCAACGATGCTCCTTCATTGAAGCAAGCAGATGTTGGAATTGCCATGGCAGAGGGTTCTGATATTGCCAAAGAGGCTAGTGATTTGGTGTTGTTGGAATCATTCTCTTCAATGGTTCAAGCATTAAAATATGGCAGACTTGTGTTCGAAAACTTGAGGAAAACTATAGCATACTTGTTACCAGCGGGTACTTATGCTGAGCTTTGGCCAGTTCTCTTGAACATAATCTTTGGTTTACCCCAAGCATTGTCATCGTTCAACATGATCATTATTTGTTGTCTCACTGATTGTGCTGGTGCAATCACGTTGTCATACGAAAGTCCTGAAAGTAACTTACTATTGAAAAGACCAAGAAGTATATCGGGAGAAAGACTTGTGGATTTCAAGCTTTTCTTGCATTCCTACTTTACGATCGGCACTTACTATGCGTTCACATCGATGCTTGTCGCCTTTTTGGAGTTTCAAAGACGGGGAATTCCCTTCAAGTCTTTAACTTTATCCTACGGAAATGTATCAGGTGTCGATGCAGATACATTGGCGTCAGTTGGTAATATTGCATCTGCGGTCTACTTTATCAACTTGGTGATTATGCAGTTCTTCAATTTGATGGCTGTCCGGACAAGGTACTTGAGTATCTTCCAGCACCCGCCAATCTTGAACAGGGAAACGAGAAACTACTTGGCATTTGCAGCCATTGCTTTCGCATTATCTGTTACTTTCTTCTTTAATTATATTCCTTGGTTCAACAAAGTCTTAGGGACTGCCCATGTTCCTGTGGAGTATTACTTTATCGCCATTGGTTTTGGGGCCGTTGTTTTGATATACGACGAGATTCGAAAGTTTTTGAACAGGAGGTTTCCAAACTCTTTGTTGGCTAAAATCGCATGGTAAAAGGAATTCAGACTTACATCAGAGTTTTTTGAGATATTAAATATATACATTTCTGGTCATAAATTTTTGCGAGGAATATTTAGCTCACCTCAATATTCTATATACATTTGTTTGCCCTCTAGTTTCTGTTCGCAAAGACATCTTCAAACAGTAATATCTGATAGAAGTCCAAGTCTGGATCTTTGAGGATATTGAAGGATGCGTAATCGCCATTGTTGTTGTCATTGAAGCCATCGTTCTGGCCCATTCCGCCAAGTGAGACTCCCGGTGTTTCTGGCTGCATCTTGAGTTCAGCTGGGGTTTGTGCCAAGAAATCGAAAGAAGGTGTCGCACCAGTTGGCATGGGTGCAAAGTTATTGGTCGTGCCATTCTGCGGGTAGTTTCCATTTTGGTCAGACGAGAAGCCACCAATTTCTGTGTTTTCACCTCTTTTGATGGTAAGCATCTGTAACCAAAGGTTATCTATGTTTTCACCTGCAAGCTCATTTTGGAAGCTATCCAGGAGACTCGACGAGTCTGTAGATCCAACAGTCTGTGGGTCACTGTGATTTGTGTTGAACGAGGAGCTAGTTGGAGGAAGCTGTGAGTCGGAAGGGGCTACTTTGACTGCACTACCTTCGGTTGGAGGTGGAGGATACTGTTGTCCGTTACTGTTACCGTTATTGAAAGTTGAGTTTGATTTAGCGTTGGAACCGACGTTGTTGTGGCTACTTCTTCCATTTGCTTTCTTTGACCTTCTGTGGCTTGGTATGCTGGCCAATGATTTATCAATCAACCCTGACAAGTCATCTAGCATCGGGATAGTAAATTCAATAGCTTCTAATAGGTATCTGGGTTGACTTTGGGGTACATCATTCTTCATAACCGTACAAGTCAGTCCCAAGACAAATTCATACAACTCTTTTCCTTTAATGAGCTCGTTAACAAACCCTCCTCCCTTCGAAATTCTCCAAGCATAGTAGTATCTGTTACTCAACTGCCCAATAGCCTCCAAAAATATACTGGAACATTTTAGAAGCCGTTGGTCTAGTCTAGTTAATTTGGTGAAATACTCGGCATAACTGGAGTTATATAAAGATGTTTCGTGGTTGGGGTTGGTAGTCATCTGGTACAATTTCGTCTTGACTCTGATCAGAATAGCATTACAGACAATGATAGACTTGTGTAGTACAGTTTCAAAGCCAGGAGTAATCATCAAGTCCGACAGATCATGGAAGATTTTCGGATTGTTCTCCAAGAATTCAAAATAGTAAGGCATCAAATCCCCAACAGTGATTACAAAAATCTTCTTGAGGTAGTAAAATGCATACGCATAATTTTTCTTCTCTTCGTAGTAACAGAAGAAATGGAAGAATAAAGTAACCATGAAGAAATTTGAATTGAAGTAAATCTTTATCTTCAATGTTTTGACGAATGCAGGTAATTTTTCGTCTTGTGCCTCGTGAAAGAGTTTCCTTAATCTGCCATATTCTTGAATGTGATATGTCTCAATAAAATTCAAACGTTCAGCCAACTGGGCCATGTTTATGTTCTGATTCACATCCAATACCAACGAGATGATCGAGGTCATCGGTTCGTAGATTCTTTCAATTCTTGAGAAAGCCAAAGACAAAATCTTCTTTTCCAACTCCACATCCAAAATGTTTTCATTTCCTTTTCTGTAAAAAGGAAACTTGACGTCAAACATGGATCTCTGGATGTTCAAAGGAGTACCTAATGATATACCATTGCTCATATCAAAGATAAGAAGTAAATACCACATTTTCCTTGAAATATTGTTTACCTTTTCATTGTTGCATGCATCCGGGAATAAATCAGGTTCTCTATTTATTCCCAACAGTAGTGCCATTTGGATAAGAGTAGCGGTAAAGGAGACCGCATCTCCTCCGTCAACACCATCGCCATCCTCAGGGGCATACATGTGGTATATTCTGGAGAAAAATGCTAATTGCATAATGGTCATGTTCACTCTCCGGTGTAAATTGAATTGATTCATGCAATCCTGTGCTGAATCAACCACGTCCAAGTTTATAGGATTGTTTAACAAAAACTTCAATCTTTGAGCCTGTGGGGACTGGTCTGTTGAGTTGAGGTTCTTTTCATTCACTGAGTTGACAGAGCTGAGCAAAGTCAAGTAGCTCACTCTCAACATGTACAAGAGAATGCCTAGAGTTGCGAAATCAAGTTTCTTTTCCACACTAATCTTGATTTTCTTCTTGTTATCGTATCCCTCTGGTCCAATTATAGCACTGATGCTTGTTTTAAACGCAACTTCGTCGATTATGGGGAAGTATACATACACGTGGGTGAAGAACCTTTCAATGAGGAGCCACACCACACTCTGGTGGGGTAAAATCAACTCGATTTTGTCTACCAACGCAATATGGTGGTCAAGCTGTCCCGTATAAAATGATATACCGAAAGGAATTGCGTGCTGGTTGAATTTACATTTAATATCACTTCCTTTGGGGCAAGCTTTAGGTTGATTTTTGCCCCCCAATCCGCCTTGTGCAGCCGTTATCTCCCCGTCTGCAAAGTTACCCATGCCAGGCTTACTGGTGCTGTTTGGGTTCTTTGAGTTCTCGGTATTGATGAGGTTGTTAATTTTGCTGCCTTTCTTTACTGCCGGTGTTCCATCGGCTTTGTTATCCTCGACCTTAATCGGCTCCTTGTTTTCCTCCCCAGCATCTTGATTCTCATCTTTTTTGAACGGCGTCACATCATTCAAGCCAAATGACTCAGACATCATTTCTTTGAAATGGTGTTCCGTTTTAGAGGAGCTTGTATTCACTTGGAACGCTTTCATCTTTTCTGACAATTTCTTCTTTATTTCAATGTAGTCCCATACTATTCTCAAGCCTTTATCCTTTCTTAAAAGTGATACCCAAGACAATGGTCCAAAGTTGAGTCGACGAAGTGGTTCTTTATCCTGGATCGGAGTATATCCGGAGTAAAAATTGATTGTGTCGTATGTGGAAGCTACTGGGTTACGACCTATAAAAGTGGAAAAGTCGTTTGACGACGCGTCAGCGTCAATAAACAGGGCATTTGGATCTGGTTGAACTGGGGCTGGGATGGAGGGAACGCCCGGCCCCATGATCCGCGTAGTTTCTGCCCCGGGGAGTGGCCCCAGCGATTGCCTGTATGGTGGGGGTGGGGGCGGGAGATGCATGGTGGACGAACTGGTCGGTATCATCTTCATGGCGTATGAGCTCGTGCCATTTATTGGCCCGCTCACTACGGACGCAGTGGCTCCACTCCATGAAGCAGCAGGCGGTGCATTGGGCGAAGTTGCAGAAGCCGACGGGCGCTGTGGTAATGGGTCGGACCCTGACCGTGCCCCGGACAACGAGGAAGAAGACGTGAATGATTCCGGGGACAAATCTGTGGCAATGGAGGTGACAGATTGCTCGATTGTTTTTATTTTTTGTTTCAACAGCTCGAGCTCCTGCTCTAGATCAGATTTGGTGGTATCTTCCACCGCGCCGTGGCTCCTACCGTCGAAGCTGTAATTGACAGGAGAAGCATTGAAGTCACCGAGCGAGCCGCTGCGAACGCCATTTCCGCTTGGAGCACTTGCCTTCAGCAGATTGACATCGTTTTTCATATTGTTGCCCGCCATAAAGGGGCCCGAACCCAAATGCGGGAAGCCCACATAATGGCAGTTCTTGTTTCCATATTTCACACAGGTGGAGCAGGGACTACCCTTGTCACACTTGACCTTCCGTTTTTTGCAAAATTCACACACCACGGTTTGTCGCTGGCGTTTTCGCTGTTTTGGCTGTTCACCCCCTGGTGCTGACACATTCTTTCGTTGCGGCTGTTGAGTTGGGGGTTGACCCGCGGTCAGAACCGAAAGCTGGGGAAACTCCAGAGCCGAGTTTAGCATATCCAGAGCACTACTGTGAGGTAGTGCAGACATATCTCGCTGCTCTTGGGTAAGGTGGTGCAGAAAGAACGAGGGGGGTGAGGAGCAGCAGTTTGTGCTCATAAAGATAAGCAGGGAAGACTCACAGTGAAAATGCCTTAGTTAGCACCCTAATAATATTAAAAAAAATAAAAAAAATAAAAATAAAAAAAAAAATGGGACACAGTAAATCAAGAAGAAAAATATAAAAAAAGGCAGCCTTTGAAGCAAGCAATACGAGTGTTTCAAAGAAGGGCACAAGCTCCAGACGGGAGAACGAAAGAAAATGGCATATTAATAAAGGAATTCCAAGATGCAAAAGTGACACATAAAAAGCGAAATTGAAGCTTTCGGCAGTGACGCGGACCTGTGGAAGCTGTTCCGGCCACGGAGAGACAAGACCGATTCTGCTTAGCCTTGTGCGAGCAGCGAGCCAAAATTGCTGATGGCAAATGAAGGCAAATTTTGTCGCGCATTGTTAATTTTTGCGAGCACGCTGCACGGCAAGCCGCTGGGAGGGGATGATTTAGGCGAGATTGGTGGGTTGAGGCTGGAGTGAGCTGGAGTGAGCTGAAGGAGGAGGCTGGAGGAGGAGGCTGAAGAGTGTAAGTGTGTGAAGCCACAAGATGTGGTATTCGATACCAGGGGAGGTGGTACGGAGCTTTTCTCTCGACTGTGTTTTTCTGGACTTCCCCAAGACTCGTAACTGTCAATTAGCGCGGGGCACTCGCAGAAGCTTCTTTGTTGTGAGAAGATAATAGAAGAGAATTAGAAAAAAAAAAAAAAAGAAACAGAGAGCCAAGAATCAAGAGGCTAGAAGAAGAGAGAAAGAGAAAGTAAATCGAGAAGAAGGCGCTAAGAAGATCAGTGTGAGAATACCGGTTCTTCAGACCGGTTGTTCAGCTGCACAGCGCCAACTAATGGTGAAAGATGCGGCAGAGCCTTGCACGAAGCCGGAGGTGAGGGGTTTGAAGCCGCTCAGCGGCAGAAGCGCGCATACAATGCGTGCGCGATGAACGGCTGCACTTCATGTCTTCCGAGAGCTTCCACACAGGACACGTTTTGTTGCAGAGGAGGCGCATTTTTTGTGGGCTCTACGTTGGGGGCACACAGCGAATGCACGGCATCTGGCTGCGGCAGGTTTAGATCGCAGGCCGAAATCTGTGGAGCTCGCACGCGGCAACGGGCACGGTGCACGGCTTTGATTCCGAGCGTGCGGCTACGAGCTGGGTGTGGAGAGAACACGGGCAGTACTGGAGAGTTGCACCCAATGTCGCAGCCACAGTTTCCGGGCATGCAGCAGAGAGCACCAAAAGCACGCATCTGAAACGTGTGTGGAAGATACAAGTCCTCCAGGTAAAGAGTATGGCTCGAGTTACAGTCCTGCAAAAGTTTAAGCATACTTTTGCAGGATCTCTAGGCTAACGTTAGCCTCCATTAGCTTCCTTCACTTTTGAGTGGACAAGCATGTGAAAGAGGTAAAGGA
This sequence comes from Dujonia schatavii, assembly GCA_003707405.2. Classification (NCBI taxonomy): domain Eukaryota; kingdom Fungi; phylum Ascomycota; class Pichiomycetes; order Serinales; family Debaryomycetaceae; genus Dujonia; species Dujonia schatavii. Next base: position 61,952 of record PPIY02000014.1, on the reverse strand, counting down.
TGATGGCTTAAGAATCCAGTGCGATAGATAAGTGATTCTGCCTCTTTGATGAATCGACAACAGCATTGAGACCGTCAATCTCACATAGGCCACCCAGTGACAACTCGACCACCACTGACATCACTACCGCCACTGACAACACTCAGCCAGTGTAACTTGAATGCTGCAATGTAAAACTGAAAAAGAAATTGGATCGCATAGCAAGTTCAACTCACTTCATAGTTAAGTTGAGCCTGCACCCATTCAGTCAGTCACATCTCAAAGGATAGTGAATGCAAATAGGCGAAGAATCCCTTCGAAGAAATGCTGCACACTGCATATAGATACTGGTCGCAAAATGTGAGCAGCCACTGAGCACCAGAAGATACTGGACTGGTCAGAAAGCACAGAAACTACATCCCCCTGCGTCACAAGTCGACTGTATCCGTCCACCTTTACCAGTGTCTCCCTGTGCTTCCCAGATTCACCAGTCCCAACATGCACTACCCTCGCCAGCACTCCACCACCCCTAGCATGCCTCACACAGCTCCTTCTTCCGCGCCGATAACTTATATGCAGTACACCACCCCAATACTCTACTTATCTAATTGCGGGGGATCAGCCCATTGACCAGGTGTGAGGGCGTCAAGAAGCAGACTAGCACCCAACTTTCACCCATTTCCAAGCCAGTTTGCGAAACCCACTGACACACAGCTCTCTAAGGACCGTTTTTCCGTTGCTGTGTCGGCATTGTTTCTAGTTGCCACTCTTCCTTTCTACGCCCTTGCTCCGTCGCATGTCACTAGACTCACTCGCATTGGAAATTGTACAAGGCGCTCTAGTGGACCTAGGGTACACTGGCACCGCCAAAAGACTCCTAGAAGAGATTGAAGAGAAGAAAAAAGCGGCAAATAGGTCTAAGGTTTTGGACGTCCCTCTGGCTCAGGAAACCACGAAGTCGCCACTGCCTGCAGGCACCTCTCCATCCAGAGCGTTAGCATCCAATTTGTACGCACAGTGGCTTCATTCTGAGCTATTGAAGGGGCCTCCGTATGCGGCAGCAATTGAGAGTTTGGAGTCAATAGTTAACGGGCCCCTAGATGACCTGTCTGTGACTCCAGAAGCTGGCACACATCAAGGCGTGACAGACTCGCCTTCGCCTGAAGAAGCGATGCTCATTTTGTACCTTGTCAAACGCACAATATTCTTACAGAGTGTAGTTGGAGTGTCGTATGGGTCTGCGGCTCCGGTGCCTACCATTAGTGCGAGCACTGGAGCCGTTCGACCCGGGGCCACAACGCAAACGAATGGCAGTGAGGCCAGTGGAGTTGGCGCGGACATTGAGCTACTTGTCACTTTTCTCACATACGATAGCATGCCACTTTTAGACCGTATCAACGCCACGGGTCGCAAGGTGATGGCGAAGTTGCTTGGGCACGTGGATACACTCGCACACCAACTAACCAGACAGAAAGAGAGTGCTACTCTTCTTCTGCTTCTCACAAGCTCGCCAATACCGGTATCCGCTCTTGCACACACCGTTTTCCAGTACACAACTCTTTGCACAGCCACACCCATTCCTCGGAGGGATGATATAGTAGTGAAGCCCACATACGAGTCGGACGTGGTGTTGCTCAATCAGGTTCTTATAGTGAAGTATTTGGGCGAGTATTTTGGCACTTTGAACTCGACCCCTTCGCTTTCTCCAATCTCATCTACCTCCAGCGCCATGGCATTGGATGGGGAAGATAATTCGTCTTTGCTGGCTCCTACAACAGCAGCGGCTGCTGCTGGTGCTGCTGCTGGTACTGCTGCTACGAAACGGGCATCTCTTTCACTGCAGTTGCAGTCAAATACGGGCGAGCTCTCTAAAATTCCTTCTGCTGGGTCACCCATTGGATCCGGCTTCATATTCCAGCTCCTTTCTCTGGCTTCTGCATACCACAAGCTTCGGTCGCTGTACTACCTCCCATCGCGTACCTCACCGGAGGACCCTACTATTTACGTGCCACCATTCCCTTCGAATGATTTGTACAAGGCGCAATTTCCAACACAGGTGATACACACTCTCCAGCATCATGGAGACGAAGTTTGGTTTTCCCGGTTCTCGCCCCTGGGAAGATTTCTCATTACCGGATCTCGTGACGGCGAGATGTGCTTGTACTCGGTAACATCACAAGGATTCCCCTTACTCCAGCGCTTGGCTTCTGATGACCACATGGATGCTCTGACGTTTGTGGGTCCGTTCAAACCTATAAAGAAACGAGACACACTGTATCAAGCCGGTGTTGTTTACGGATGCTGGGACGAGTCGGAGCGGTACTTTGTCAGTTGCAGCATCGACACCATGGTGCGGGTTTGGGACTTGGGCAACACCACGCGTCACAATGCGCTGAACAGCGCATCGTCTAGTACTTCTAGCCCACAGGGCAACAGCAACTCGACCGCTAACAAGAGAATTACTCGGTCCATGGATGTGGACGCAGAGCCACTTCCCTCATTTAGGCTCCTCTGTTGCTTTGTTGTTGGCGAAAACTTGCGAGTGAGAAGCTGTGCCTTCATCCCGGGCAAACGTAATGGTTCCGGTAAACCTGTTTTCGTGATTGGATCGCCGGACAAAATGCTTAAGATTTACGATATTTACGGCACAGAGTTGTTTGATTTCTTCTGTGACACCGAAGACGCAGACGAGCATGAGCACTCCATCAGTAAGATTGATCGTGAAGGGTGGTTGGCCAAAAAGGGCAGCAGAGACGTGGTGATGTCGTTGACATCAATTGCATCTGGTGGCACACTGTCCGTGACTTCTACGACGGCTTCAGCAGCAGCCATTGCTGCTGCATCTGCCACCCCAGCACCTCCACCAGGCGGGATTAGTCGTCCTAGTGGTGGTACAGATTCTACATCCTCGTCTTCTGCAACTGCTACTTCTGCAACAAGCGGTGCAAGCAGATTTCTCCAGAAAAACTTTAACCGAGTGGTGGACTTTGATGTCACTCCAGACGGGAAGTACCTCATTTCAGGTAACGATAATCGACTGGTGTATATCTACACCATTCCTGACCCAGAGGATGAAACTCCAAAGTCTGTCAGAATATGTCTGATGAACTTGCAGGGAAAGTCAACTTTTATCAAGACTTCGAGCAGCAGCAAGCACTTTTTAGTGAATGTGGGGCAAGAGTTGCAACTCTGGGACATTTCTGATATTGAGAGCACCCGGAAACCGATCCTTATACGCAAATTCAGAGGGCACCGTGTGGATGATAATGTCATTCGTGCAGGGTTTGGGTACTTGAACCGGTTTGGTGACGACAACGGGGGATGTCCCGAGGAATTAGTTATAAGCGGTAGTGCTGACGGTTATGTATACATCTGGAAGCTAGCCACCGGTCAGCTAATTAAACGCATCAAGGGGCACGTTGGCTTGTGCAGTTCGGTGGACTGGAACCGGTTTTATGTTCCTCATGACGAAGGCAAGGATGGCGGGAAAGATTTCGGTAAGTTATGGTGCTCTGTGGGAGACGACCACCAGACCAAAATATATGGGCCACCAGACTGGAAGGGGTGAGAGGTACTTTTAAATAGATATTTACAAGGATTTCAATACATTTATAAATCAAAGATTCAACCTTTTTTTTCCATTAGAGATTTTATATCATACTCGTTTTTACTCCACACCTTTTAGTCACTTACAACTCGTCGTGGACTGCTTCATCTTCTTCATCCTGCTCGACATCAGCCTCCTTAACCTTCTCGTCAGCGCTCTTTGCAGCCTTTGCTTCGTCTACAACCTTCTTCAATGAGTGGCCGTCTTTCTTGAGTCCACCCTTTGCGTGGACAAAGTCAATAAAGTCAGGAAGCTCTCTAGCTTGGTCAAAGACGATTGGCTTTCTGAATCCGGTTTCTTCGTCAATCTCTCCGTTAGCTGGGTACAAGATCAAGGTTGGGTAACCCTCAATTTGGAAAGGAGTCTCAACATCATTGGCGGTGTGGTCGATCTCGGCAATGACAACCTCGGCATCTGGCTGGTTGGAACCGAAAATCTCGGCAAGCTCTTCCCACTTGGGGGCCATGGTCTTACAGTGTCCACACCATGGGGCGTAGTACTTGACAAATACATCCTTGGAGTTGTCCTTAATAACAGACTCGTGGTTGTGGGTGACCAATTTCAACACGGGGTTGGCGGCCACTTCTTCGGCAGTTGGCAAGTCCTCGGACTTGGTCAATGGAGCAACCTTACCGGCAACATATTCTTCCAAGAAGGACTCAATGGCCTCGGCAGAAGGACCGTCAGGGTGCTCTGTCTGGTCAATACCCCACTTCTTGTTGGTGGAAACATGTTGGATGGCGAAGAGAGGAACGATCTCTGGGTTCATGTTCAAGATCTCTGCGTGTCTACCGAATTGAACGGCATCAAGAGCAACAAAGTTGATCTTGCCTCTGTATTGCTTACCCAACTTGTTGAAGACAGGAGTGACAGCTTCCTTTTGCTCCTCAGTGTTGTAGAAGTAGTAACCGATTGGGTTTGGAGAGTTCATGTACATCAAGTAGGTGTCTCTGTTGATTTCGCCAAAGTATGGCACGATTTCGTTGGTGATGAATTCGGTCAAGGACTCTTTGTCGGTAGTAGCGGACTCGGACTCAAACGCAGAGACATCGTCCAAGGCACCTGGGCGGATGAGGTAGTACTGGGCCTTCGAGACTTCGTCAACGTCAACGTTTTCGAAAAGGGAGTTCAACTCGCTCAAGACGGCGGCGTCAGCAGCAGAAACGGAGACAAAGGTCAAGTCCTTTCTCTTAGCCTCGGCCACCTTCTCGAAGACTTCCTTAGAAGACTCGGCGTCCTCTGTCAAGTCAGCTGGGAGCACCTGGACAAAGGTTGGTCTCTTGGACTCGGTGTTCTTGGTGAAAATTTCCTTCAACTCGTCAGCAGACTCAGGAATCTGGACAACAGGCAAAGTCTGTTGGATCATGAAATCCACGATACCTTCTGCGTTTCTTGGTCCCTCGTAGTCCTCGATCAGTTCAGCAGAGCCACGAACAACCTTAAGAGAGGGGTAACCCTTGATACCTTGCTGCTGGCACAACTCCTTCTCGTCGTCACAATCGATCTGTGCCAACTTGATCTTAGGGTGGGTCTCGTTCAACAGGTCCGCGGCCTTAGAAAACTCAGGACCTAAAACCTTACAGTATCCACACCAAGGAGCAAAGAACTCGGCAAGAACCAAGGGGTTCTCGGCGATGAAGGAAGAGAAGTCATCAGAAGTCAACTTGACCACAGCGGAGTTTGGGTCCGCAACAGCTTCACCATCGGAAGGGCCCGAGGCAGAAACAGCAGCCAACAAGGTGGCTAAGACAGGGACAGAGAATTTCCAAAACTTCATCGTTGCGTATACACAAAATAAATATGCTATGGGTATGGAAGAAAGAAGAAAGTAGAGAGGGGCGATCTTGGTTTTATAAACGCGCACAGAATGCAGCAGTAAATTGAATGCGCTGGCTCGAGCAGTAGGCGAAAAATGCGTGCGCGTATTGTCAAAGTGCTTACAAATTCTTTGGGACACGTAGACATAGACGCAGAATATTGCTGAAGTGTACGATGCAGGCACACTTGCAGGTGAAACGAAACGGGACACTTCAGCTCCCATGCCGTTGGGAATGCTCGGTTTGGGAAAGCTCGGTTTTGCGCAACACGGTATACCGGTGCAGATACCCGCGTGGTCCGATACTTGCGATTATGGAAGAACGCTAGCTGGTTAGGCGGGTAGTTTGGAGTGGGGAGATCTCGTGGGCTTCATGATGAACTTTTCTCAATTTTCGCAGCCATTTGTGGCTGCAACTGATAACGAGCGCAGCTAGACGCGAGTGCAGTTTGTCGTAGTGGGGTGCTAATTTTTTTGGCACTTGCCTTGGCCTCGGCTTCGTGACACCAGCAAGTTGTGTGAGCCTCAGACGGTAGAAGAGCGGCTTGAGTGGTCGGACGTTCTTCGTCCTAGCGGCACTTCGTCCTTGCGGCACGTTTTGCCTCTTAGCTGCCAGGCATCGGAGAGAGCAATCTTGTAACAAGAAATAGTAAGAATAAAGATACCCCGTACGATCATTCAAAGGACCAGCTACATCAATGAATAAATACATATATCGATCTATAAACAGCGGTCTCGCCCGGAGACTCTGAATACACAGTGTTTGCATGTGGGGATTGGCAGCAGCAGCAGGTACGACTAGAAGCCAACAAAGTCTCTCCAAGTGGCCCAGTTTTGCATCTCAACATCATAAATGTACGCCATAGAGTGGCGCAACGAGCTCTGCAAGTACTGAGGCTGGTAGTCATAAATGAACATTACAAGACCCCACGTCAATACGGCAAAATATTTCCACGAGGTGTTATACACCAGCAGCCTAAGGTTGCGTTTTTGGTTTTCAGTCAAATCCTTGAAAGGAACCAAATTGTCGTTGATGGAGAACTTGGGCTGTCTACAGTTCAAGTAGTGATCCAACAATATCTTGCCGCCGGCAAGAAGCACACGAGAGAAGCAGTACAAAGTGATCTGGTGGGTGATCCCCAGGTGGAAGTACGGGAAGTGCTGCGAGTACACGATCCACGATCCAAACGCTCCGGCTACAAACTTGATGAGTCCCGAGTTTCCTCCGAGGAGGGCCTCCTTCTCCAACACTTTGCACGCGAGCTTGTAGATTACTGCGAACGCAGCAAGCACTTGTGCGTGGTCCTTAGTGGCTTTGAGCACCTGCTTCAATCTGGGGCCAAGGGGTCCCGACCGGTAGAGGAGATTGATCACCAATGCGTGCGAGAATCTGAGCTTACCTCCGTATACGATACCGTTACGTGACAGACGGATGGCGTCGAGGATCGGTCTAGCGGCTGGCGACGAGAGTATGGACGACATGGTGTGTGTATATTGGTGGTGCACTGGCGGTGAGACGGTGAATGTATGGACTGTGCAGGGGACTGTGTGTGAGGCTTGAGTAACCCTGGTTGAGATCTTGTGTGGGGTGGGGGGGTTTCAATAGGAGGGTGCTATTAATGAAGTGGTCCAGGTATGATGTAGCTAGCAGAATCCGAAAACGCAAACAAACAGGGGAATATAAGAGGCACACAAAGCTTGTTGGCAGGCCGATGGAGAGAACGGTAAGAAAAAAGTGATTTTTGTGGGGTGTGTGTGTACGAGCGAAGCGGAGGTAGGCACACAAAGATGGAGGAAACAAAAAGTCAGCGCATGGACCGAACGCACGTGATGCTGCTGCTCGGGTATTTGCAAGTGTGGGGGAGGGGGATGCGAAAAACAAGCGCGTGGGAGACGCGTGTGGGCAGTGGGAGTGGCATGGATCGGTACCGCACTCGCGAAAGTACAGGGGTTAAGATGTGAGATGGCGGGAGATTCGATACAAGAAAGGTATATGGGAGACTCGATACAAGGAAAGTTTGGGAGATTCGGTTCAAGGAGAGTATACGGGAGATTCGTACGGAAAGTATGCGGGAGATTCGGTACTGGGTACGGTACCAGGAGATCAAATGCGGGAGACTGATGGCAGTGACGACTCGGGTGTGTTTAGCAAGCGATGGCTGCCAGCAGCATGCTGCTGGATCTTTCGTACTGTACACGATCGTATTGTCTGTCTTTATAGGGGGCCCGAGGTGACCGTCTCTCGGTTTGCAGCCAAAGGAACACTTGAATCGCGGCGCCAGGTTTGGGATTTACAGGCTAACAGGTGTGTACATAGGCAGGGGAATCCTGGAGGCACTGGAAGTCAAGACTGGGTAGCCAAACACGGGGCTATAATGAGGTTCGAAAGAGCGTTTGCCGGTAGCAGCAGGTAGACTGGGTGTAGAAACAAGGTCAATAGTGACTGTGTAGCGCGCGAGGTGTCTCCCTAAACGTTCCTTGACGGAGTTCCTCTCGCCAGGAGGCACCACTCCACTGAAGACACACGCACTGTGCAGTGGTATTCAATGCACTAGCGGCGTCTGTCCGCTGGAGTCCTGGCTGCCTCTGTTGGGGCTGGGGGTCAATGGATGCGAAAGATTACAGTGTGATAACCCCGGAGCCGAGAAAAAAAACAGTAACCAACAGTAACCACTCCTACAGTCGGCTGAACTAGAAGGGTATCGTTCTCAGTCTGCTCGTTTAGGGGAGAATGCGGCTTACGGGGCGGCAGCTAGCCCACATCTGAGGAGGATTGACGGCTGGAAGAACGATAGTCCGCTGGCTGGAACATCCCATCGCATGTGACAGCGTGTGCCTGCATCGTCTCTCCAGACCAAACTAGCGAGAAATTTTCGCGCCTCTCGTGCTTCTCACCCCGGCACTTTCTCGTGCTCACGTCGTATCGCCAAACTCAGAGAGCTCAAGAAAAAATTAAAAATGCAAAAAAAACGGTAAAATTTTTCGGTCGTTCACTACAGCGTGAAAAATCAAATCCATTTTTCGCTCGTTCACTACGGTAAAAATTTTTCTTAGGCCAAAATTTTTTTTTTTTTTTTGGAAAAACTTTCTTTTCTTCAAAGCTCCCACGAGACATATATATACACTTTGTTACACATTACCCTGGAATAAGGACGTATACGCCAATGTCTTCTACTGTATCGTATGCTAATGTAGCTGCCAAGGGAGCTGATCCCTCGAACCCGACGACGTCTGGTGCTTCTGCGGACTCCCACGACTCTGTTCGTTCAGAGGTTGCCGCCGGTGATTCTGAGGGCAAAAGGAGCGAATCTGACGTTGATGCAGCCAAGTCTGATGCTGCTTCGGGTGTCACTGCCACTTCCGCCGTCTCCTCCAAATCTGAGACTGTAAACGATACTGAAGCTGCCACTCAAGATGGGTCTTCTGCCGCTGCAGCCACTGCTGGAGGCAGTGGCTCTGAGGAAGCGACTGCATCAGCACTCGCTGCAGCCGCCACTCCCACGAAAAAGGAGCCCAAAAAATCGCTTGCTCCAGCGCCAGTGCCAACCAAGTCTGCGTGGGGCACATCCAGCGCTGCACCAGCAGCAGGAAGCAGCGCCGGAGCTGTGGATGAAAGCAAATGGCCAACCCCTGACAAGATTGCACAGGGAAATGGAGCGCAGCAGCAACCACAAAAGTTTATCAAGCCAATCACAAACAAGTGGGTTCCTATCAACGCCAAAGTTGTGTTGCCGAGCCCCAAGGGCAACGGCAAGGTGCAGAACAGAGCCAGAAAGAACAAGAAGACCCAGCCTCTGCAACCACAGCAGCAGCAGCAGCCAACTCTGCAACAAACTCAACAGGCAAAGAAACCAACGATAAATAAGAAAAAGAGTGACGAAGAAGACCCAAGCGCATCCACATCAGCATCAGCATTACCAGAACAAGCCGACGAGCAACGAGTGCCTGTCGAAGGACAGACACAGAGTGTTGCAACCGGTCCTGTGTCTGCAGAACAGCAGCCAAATGGGCACCACAGCCACGCCAACAACAACAACAGTGTGAAGAACAACTTTAGACGTTACAACAATGCTGTTTCTGGGCCAAACGGCACCCAGGGATTCAAGCCAAGATACACGCAAAACGCACAGCAACAACAATTACCACAGCATCACCAGGTCGCACAGCAAAATGGCCAGTTTTACCACCCACAGCCATTCAACCCTGGATACCAGAACTACGGCCAAGCACGTCAATTCAGACCCCAGGGTCAGAACGGTGGCTACCGTCCTCAGCAACAGCAGCAACAGGGTAGAAACTTCCGCCCAACGCATCAAAACGGCGGTGCATACGTGAACGGAGCGTCGTCGGCACCATTTATTCCTCAACAAGTGCAAATCCCACCACCAATCTCGCCAAAGCAAGACCCTCAACAGGCGTTGATCCAACAGATCAACTACTACTTCTCGTTGGAAAACTTGATTCGTGACATCTACTTGAGGAAAAACATGTTGGAAGACGGCGGATGGGTGCCATTACTGTTGATTTTGGAGTTCAAAAGAGTCAAAATCATTGTGAACGGAATCCAAAGCGGCAGCTCAGAAGACGACGTCGACAAGGAGGCTATCATTTTGGACTCGGTCACCAAGTGCGACAACTTGGAAATTAGATACCTCAACGCAAAGGAAGCATCTGAAGCAAAGATTCAAGACGTGGAGTTGAGAGTCAAGGACAACTACGAGCAATGGTTATTGCCTGCTGCTCCAACCGCGTCAGCCACTGCATAAATGTATATAAACCGAAAAAGGGAGAGTATGGCATATCAAAAGTCTGCTGCTGCGAGCGAGAATGAGGGCTCTTTTTGCCAAGCTCTCGGTGACAGCTGAACCTTATGTACAAGCATATGTTGAATACATCGCTGCCACCACAAAGCACCACATCAACCCCCCAACAATGACAATGCAAGCCGCACCCCCCATCGGCCTGTCTTCTTGCCACTGGCTTCTTGCCACTGGCTTTCTGCCGCTGGCTTCCTGCCACTCCCCGTTGCACATACTACTCCATCATCCCCTTGTTATTCCCCTAAAAAATTAGTACAACCACAAAAATACAAAAAATACTGAAAATCTTGAAAAAAAATTTACCTCTTAACTATCAAAAGCTACCACGGAGAGGGGTCACTGGGATCTGAGACCCGAATTCCAAATATTTGAACGCACACAACAGGAAATGGTGTCTTTATTGAAGAGACTACTTATATGTGAGTACCTGTCTCTCTTTTTTCTTTTTTTTTTTCAAATTATGTTTGCCACGAAGGATATATAGATCTATAATACTGCTTTTTTTTTCTTTCTCTTGATTACTTATATATATTGAGATAATACAATTCTTTCAAGGAGGAGACTGTGATTGCTGTAGATGCTTGTTAGGATGCTGGGTGACCAGTTGAATGCACTAGTTTATACATGTCCAGGTGCTTATTACTTGTTCGTGGAGCCTCTGGATGAGTATGTGTGCCTTTTCGCTGTGAAGACTCAACACTGACCACTTGCCGTTGGCTAGTGTCTCAAGCACCGCTGAATTGATAGGGCCGATGACTGTTTGCTTTGGGATGGTTTCATCGTCGTTTTCCTTGCTGATGCTCGTAGGACTAGTGTAGCTACTGACGTACGCGTCCATATCGTCTGTTAGTTGCGAAGAATTTAGAAGCGCCAAATTCAAGTACTCGTACAAATCATTGAGGTCGTCCTGGTCTGTGGTTCCGGATGTGGCTGCTGCCGCTTGTTCGAGTCGGCTTTTTATCACCGCCGTGCTTTTCGTAGTGTATGGGACTTCCTTGAAGCCATACTTGCTTTCTAGAGTGCTCTTCAGGGCCGAGCTCAATTGGAATGATGCCGTTGTTACTGCCAGTGCACCAAACACTTCACGCACTACAAACAAAACTTTTGCCCGCTCCAGCTCCGACAACATGGCCAAATCGACATCGATTTTGTAGTTGTAGGTTACGTAATGCCCTGCACCATGACCTCTCTTTGTATGTTGTAATTTTTTCACGCTGATATAGTCGTTTTTGCTGGCAAGATGGTGGAGCCCCGGCACTCTTTGGTGCGACTGGTGTGTTAGTATTATAGCGAGACGAGAGTCTGCTGCGTTGTAGGATAGTGTGTCACACACGTCAAGTGATGTATCTAGAGCTTGTCTCTGCGTTTGGCTCTGAGGAAGCGCCAGTATGAGCAAGTTTTCACCTGCAAGCGAAGCGTCTGTGATCATGGCCTCGAGTTGTTCGAACGCGGGATGTGCATGGGCCCCAAGCAGTTGTTGCAACATGGCATCGCTTTCGCCAACTACATCCACTCGCGTGAGCAAGTGCCAGTTGCGAGAAATACGGCTTAATGAGCCTGTTGTGAGTTCCTCTCGCCTATATATGCAGCTCATTGCCAATCGGGTGTAGCTTCCAGTAACTGAAGCTCCGGATGGGTTCCACAACTGTCGCTTTTAGGGATGGCTTCATTATGCAGGATTGTGTATTTTTTTTTCTATAGATTAGCAGCCAATAATTCATAGTGTCATAGGTTGTGTCACCAATTAGTGATATTTTTCTCTGCTTCACCAAAGACGGAGTTTCCTCCATTGTCTGTGTTGTCTACATACTTCTCCCAGTCCAAGAAACGATCTGTGTCTGGGATTGTATAGTATTGTGGTAAGTTTTTCAGCAAAAACTTGGTGCAGTACTCATCGATGATTTCAAACTCTAACAAGAAGGCGTCGTGGCCCTCTGGTGAGTCTAGTTTTTTGAGAGTTGAGTTGGGGATGTGCTGTCCGAGCAATTGCTGCTCGGAGTACGTGAAGAGCCCATCAGACAGGATCCCCACAATCAAGTGCGGTTTCGATAGCGTAGCAAGGAACTCTGGAAGTGGGTCTGTAGAAGTGTCTGGGTCGATTCTTCCTCGGGTGATATCGTGGGTGTCAAGCTTCCTAGTGATGGAGATGTAGCAATTGGCGTCGAAACGGTTTACAAACTTGGTTCCCTGGTACCGGAGGTATGACTGGGCCGTGAAGTATGTCTGTGGCTTATTTACTGGTGTCCCAGAGCTGCTGGAGGGACTGGAAGGACTGGATGAGTTAGATTGGGCCTCTTTTTCTCCTGAAATACTGGATGACCTTTGTTGCAGGGCCGTGGACGTGGCTGTCTTTCCCTCGTTATGCAACAACCAGTTTTCCTCCTCCTTGGTCTTGGGGAATCTAATGCCCACCTCTGATTGTGAGGATCGTGTAGTCTCCCCTGCACTATTGCCACGTCCGTTGATAGCACCGTTAACAGCAATCACAGAGGGCAATTTTCTTCCAAACCGTGTCTCGAAGGAGTTTCTTGACCTATAGGTCAAGAGCGCAGCCATTCTCGCGGCACTAAGACCCAGGGTGGGCGCAAGCTTGTCAGGATTCTCAAAGTAGTAGCCATCGTCGTAGTTTGGGTCGCTGAAAATACACTGGCGCTGGGTCTCGTTCCAAGAAATGCACCAAGCGGAAGCTCTTGCCAGAGTTGCAAGCGCAATCACAGACTTGAGATAGGTGTCTGGGTAAGTAGCCGAGTACTCCAACGCCAACATGCCGCCCATTGAGCCCCCAATAACACAAGCAATTCCTCGGATATCCAACGAGTCCAAAATCAATTTCTGAATGCCAATGTCGTCCTTCACTGTGACCAAGGGGAAGGAAGGGCCATACGGTCTGCCAGTCTGCTTATCAACAGTGACAGGTGAACACGAGCCATAGGGAGAACCCAAGAAATTGATGCACACAATAAAGAAACGAGACGGATCAAACGTCTTGTCGGTACCCAAAAGGGGACCCCACCAGTCTTGTACATCCGAGGAGCCAGTCAACGCATGACAAATCAACAAAACGTTGTCTCTTGCCTTGTTGAGTCTACCCCAGGTCTTATAAGCCACGGGGAACGACCTGAGTGTTTCTCCACACTCCAATGTATACTCTGGGATTTCTACAATTGTTTGTCCAGGCACTAAGTTGGCAAAAGAATTGGACTTCTTTTGTGTCTCGGTGATATCTTTGTAGTGTGGGGCAGTAGAAGGTTTCGCCACCGCCGTTCCTCCTGTTTGGGCTGTTGGCGTATTTCCAGCGCTACTGCCATCCAAGCCGACATCATCGCTTGGAGCTCTAGGTTTTTGCGAAGTAGCTACGTCTGATACTAAAGCGCTTGTCATCGGGAGTATAATGGTCACTTTTTCTATTTAGTTTTCTTTTTTTTTTTTCTCTTCTTCGTGCTTGGTGCTTGAGCTCGGTATAGTATTTCAGTAGAGTAGAATGTGGTTGAAAGTGATGGACATTGGCCCAAAGTAGTAAGTGGATCCGGTGGGTGGATGAATACGGAAGGAGATTCAGAAACTGATGTGTTACAACCAACAAGTTACCACTGTGGCTATGGGCTGAGTGAAGTGTGCCATAACGTTTTTGGTCGATCTTTGCAAGTGGCAGACGCAGGTGAGTCAAATGCATGTGCAGGAACCGGATCACGTCAGATTCGGCTGCATAAATGGGTGTACAGGCGGCGCTTCAGCCGTTGCCCGTGATTCTAGCCACCTGCTCCGGCATTCCTGGCTGTGCAGCTTGTGATTAGCCAACCTAAGCATATCAGGACCGAAGCCCTCATTCAGTTGTTTCGTTTCGCTTATAGTAATATTCGTTTTCCTGGAGTGCAACCTTGTTTTTATTACATATGTTATTCTTATTTTTTCATTACTATTTTTATCATATTTCCTGTGATAACGGCATATAGCTGCGAAAATTTTGTATCGTTCATTCATATAAATATATATCCTTGCATTGGTTCACATGGTCGACTTGGGCCAATTTGGGTCAATGGCGGCCACATCTTCTTCATCGTCCTCTTCATCATCTTCTTCCTTTCCCCTCTCCACCACCTGCTCTTCATCCTGAACCGTAGCACCCGTCCCACTCAGCTGATAATAGCTAACCTTTTCATTAAGTTTGTCTTTCATTTTCCCCATAAGCGTGGAGCTCTTTGACGATTCTCTACGCAAACCAAACTCACTGTCATGTACAGTGTCTTGCACTTTGACGGTCGCATTCTCCTGTCCATTAGCAAAGCGGCCGTTGCGTATACTCACTTGCTCATTATCTTCATCCTCCTCGCTTTCCTCGTTAACTACTGGAGTTTGACTCTCGGATCTCATGTTCTCCTTACTGTAGTCACTCTGCTTTGATAACAGGAGGTTTCTGGCATACTCCAATTCTGAGTAGATACATTCGACAGCATTCAAGACTCCACGTTCATGTTTGATCCGTTCACTGATCTTATGGGCCTTTTCCACCATTTTAGGGTCCGAGGTAGCTGTCTTGAGACATTTCGAAAGCGACTTGGCATTCAACTTTCGTAAACCTATCCCCACCCCTATATTCTCCACCCTAGTAGCGTAGAAGAATTGGTCACCAAAAAACGGTTTGATAATGGTTGGAACTCCTGCTCTAAGCGAAGCTCCGGTGGTACCAGACCCTCCATGGTGCACACAAGCATCCATTTTAGGGAAAAGCCAATCGTGGGGGATATTACCAGAATCATAAATCTCTGGTGGCAAGTTCACCACGTCCTCCTCCTTCTGGTGTTCACTTTCACTTTCCATTTCCGTGTCGTTGCCATTCATCTCTTTCTCTCTGTCGCTTTCATTCTCGTTTGCTTTATCCTCCCTTTCTTTCATTTCCTTTTTGGAGAGCCTATCAGACCAGCCTTTGTTCAAGATGCACCGGACATCTGCGTCAAGAACAGCATTAACTATAGCTTTCGTCAAGCTCTTAGCATCGTTGACTACAATGGAACCAAAACCAATGTAAACAAGTTTCTTTCCATCACGACGGGCCCTTTCCATAAACTCCGCCAATGCTTCAGGTGGCTTATAATCTTTTCCCAGTCCTTCATCCAAAAACCAATATCCAGTAACCTTTACCCAATCAGGAAAATCCACAGAAGGAGGGAAGATTGCCGGAGAAATACTGTAAAGAAACGGGATCTTGGACTGTTGCATCTTGTACAAATTAGTTCGGGGGATCCCCAACTCCTCCACTCTCCACCGATTAACTTGTCCAGAAATACCCTTCCAAAATACTGTCTCAAACATCACATGTGTCAAGTAATTATATGAGCCACTCCTTTTTTGATCAGGCACTATAAATGCGTGAGGGTAGGCTCTAGTACGAGTCCACGGCATCGTAAAGGATCTGAAGTATGCAATGCCCAAAGCCTCTGCAATGTGGACACCAGCCATAGCCAGCGGGGCCTCAATCAAGATGTCAGCACCTTGGCAAGCCTCCCAACTGGTGGTCAACAAATCTTGAACCCACCCGCGGAACTTAGAACTCGCCTCCTTAATGAAAGCAACCGACATAGAGCCATGTGTAACCATTAGTGCCATTAATTCGGCCGGATTACCAGCAATCTCTTTAAACTTAATGTTGTATTTGACAATCCACTCTTCAAATTCCTTATGTGTGGCAATTGTTACATTATGGCCCTCAGCCATGAGTCCCTTTGCTAACGCAATATAAGGCTGCACATCACCTCTGGATCCAATTGTCAACAACGTGATATTGAAAGAGGTAGAGGGGCGAATTTCGGTTTTGAAGAAAGGAGAATCCTCAAGAATTATCGGTACGTCAAGTCCAGCTGCTGCATTGAGCTTGTCTTCGAAAAGCTTAATCCGGGCGTTTTCTACTCTCGCAACCGCAATATTCCCAGAACCAGAGCTCCCCAAAGTCGATGATGAGACACCAGAATGCACAGAAGAGGAATCGTCTTTTTGGCGTAATATTTTATCATTCCATTGGCGATGGTGATGGCGCTTAGACAAACTCCGCATCCGAGCCACATTGTTCCCCCTTTCTTCCAATACTTTCATAATCATCGCCAGGCAGTCGTCTCTAGCTCTTGTGGAGGTGAAATCAAAAAAGAGTTCGTCATATCCCTTGAGAATAATTCCAACTCCTGAGTATTTGATTTTAAAGGTTTTTTCTATAAAACTGCTCTCAATATCAATAACAGGTAAAATCATCTTTGTGGTGACACCTGGAACTAAACTCCTAAAACATAAGTGCTCATCACCAACATAAAGTTTACCGTACACCGGAATAGTCTTTCTCAAGTGGCAGTGGTATGTTGCAATTAAAACCTCTGTGGACTTCAAAGAAAAGTGATTTATGAAATTGTTGAGCGACTGTTCCCGAAGGTCTTCGTCCTTGACAAAGTATGAGTTGTTGCCCATACCTTCAAGATAGTGATTGGGATGGGCAGTGAGTACGTTGTTTGTGGCAGTTCCAATTGCCTTTATGCCCTTACCAATGGTTTTTATTAAAGGCTTCCTCTTTGAGGATTCGTTACTTGATGGATCAGCCAAATCAAGCGGAGTTAACATGAGAAGACTATTCGAACTTTCAAGTGTTGTTGAAAGAGAAGGCGCTCTAAATGATCTCACTTCGTAGTCGTCATCGACGGACATATCTGTTTCGTCATTATTGTAGTCGTACGAACTACTTTTCTGCAGCTCGTCTTCATGCCATGGAGTAGCGGGCATATTGTTAGATTCTCCAGTTCCTTCACTCTCGCTCTGATCTGCAGCTTTCTTCCCATACCGCGACTCTGCTACATTGAAGTTTCGTTGTGACGTTTCAAACGACATGTCCAAGTTTTTCAAGCCTGTTAAAGAAAGCTGCCGAGGCAAGTTCAAATGACGAGTCGGGGAAGTCGAAATAGCCTGCAACTGAGCTTCTGAATGGGATCTCTCCATTGCAGATCCGCTACTTATTGTTGACACCGGGGAAACGCTTTTCGTACTGTGCTCACTATGAGTTAACTTTTTGACTGGAACAGCCAAAGTCTTACTCAATCTCTTGATTTTTGACGGTGGTCCAATAATCGAACTGTCCCGAAAGTTCGGCCCAAGTGTACATTTCTCTTTCAAATCATCATTATCCCCTTTTCCAAAAGCATAATCACCTCCCTGAGGATTTTGAAGCTGAGCGGCGTAATTCAAGGTTGTAAAGAGCTTATTATTTGAGGGCTTCAATGTAGAGATTGTTTTTATGTTTTTATGTTTCCGTTTCCTCTTGAAAGGGTCAGAGCTATTCGTATTGATTTTAACCAAATTCCTTGCTCTGTCCATGAATTTGTCAGTTCGAGAGCTGGTTAAGCTGACGTTATCAGATTCGTAATCAGTCTCTGTTTCTTCATCTTCTTTTCTTTTGGCATTTGCAATCATGATCTCTTTGAACTGTTCAAAAAAATTACTTCCGTTAATAAACAACAAGAAGTACACTTCGTCAACAGAAACAGATTCATCATTCGACGGTGCATATGTCTTTTTCCCATCTGGTCCTATGTATACAGATTGTTTGAGAGAGTTGATTTTTAATTTCTTTTTCATCTTTTCCTTTAAAATTGAGTTTGCTCCCATCAGCTCCGTCTCCAAAAATTTGATAGAGAATGTGATAGGCACTTCGGCCGCATCTGCTGTAGATGCTTCTTCTTCAGATGCTTCCTGTTGGTCATCTTCCTGCTGATGCTTCAGAGCTGCCGAAGTTGAGGGATTAGATTGCTGACTCCTGGTAAACAATGTTCGCCTATCAAAATCAATTACCTTGTCAAAGGGAATCTTAAACAAAACCTCATTGTTGGAATTGCTATTGTTTCTTTGGAAAATAAGTTTAGTCAAGTTGTTGACCCACTGCCTTGCTGAGTATAAGTTATCTGTGTGAAATCGATACGTCTTTTTTGTAGTCACAAGCTTAAACCACACACCGCCTGTTATATTATCACCGCCTGCATCTTCTGTGTCGTGTTGTTGTGACATCTCAAAGAGATCTGAATCAGTCGCATCCAAATCAAAGCTTACCGACGAACGTTTGGATCTGATCAGCGCCGACGACGATCCAACTGCGGTGCTTAAATTTGAAGGTGATAAAGTCAGCTTATTGGCCATGCCCATCATGGTGTTGCTTACAATTGTTCCCCTGTCTTCTATCTCTGCTCGAATACACGTTTTCAAGTCAACAACCAAGTTGGGAAAGTATATGTCTGTCGCAGATGAGTACACGCTTAAAGTATTCAGCCTTAGCACAGCCCAGTATCGATGTGTTATCACAGAACTAAACATTGTTTCCCCGTATTTAGTGGTCTTCATACCAAGAGACCCGCTCTGGATACTTTCGTCCTCTCCATTCATGGTGTTAATGCTTTTGGGCAAGAACATGAAAAACATAAGACAGTCTCGCGTCAAGTACAAATGGCCCTGAAGTAGGACATCATTGATGAGCCACACATCGTAGCTGCCGTAGAAATGGTCCGTAGGGTCCAATTCGAAAACAGTTGATAGCTTGTCAGCAATCTGAAGAAATAGCCTTTCTCTCTTCTCGTCCACTCTAGCTTCATCTTCTTCGGACATTATGTTTTCAGTCTTTTTGAGTCTTAAGAGAAGGCTCTCTCTTATACTATGAGGGTTCAAATTTTGAAGGATTGATTGTTGGAACGGGGTTCTCTTGGAACTGTGAGTTCTAACCATACTATCAGATAAGCTGTTGGAATCGCTTTTGCCAGCACGACCAGCGGTTGGGATCTTGGATTTGATGAACCCATCATTGACAGATCTTCCCTTGACCGTGGCTGCAACGGCAGCAGCTGCCGTGGCAGGATTGACAGATGACCGGCGTCTTGATCCTTGTGCGGATGAACCGTGTAGCTCGCTTCTGTCTCTTTGAAGTTCTTTTTCGTACAATCTCTCAAGGTGCTCGTTGTCTCCCTGCATTGTCAAGCTGGCAAAAAGATTTTCCATGTCCTCATAGTCCTCAGCAATAGCGCCCTTATTCTCATACGCTCGCTGAGCGTCGTCCAAGCGCTTTTGTTGCCTAGCCATTTCAGCTGCGTCAGCCGCATCTCTGTAGCTTTCCGTTTCGTTCTCGCTTGAACTGGTAACTGTGTAGCCATCTTCAGTCTCGTACTCACTCTCCAGTCCGTCTCGATTTGTAAGGGTCGCGTCAGTTGGAAGATCATTCTGTCGCACGGGCTTTGTGTGTTCATTCAGATGAGTTACAGGATCCGATGCAGACCACGACGTAGATCCAGCTGTGTCCTTACCGTCACCATTATCCTTGTTGTTGAAGCCGGAAAATACCAGCGCAGAAGATAAAAAACTCACGAAATTGTTGATTGGGCCCAGCGCTGCGATGGGCAAAGCAATATCTATCTCATCATCGGGGGTTCTGATGCCATCTTGCTGACGATCATCTATCTCCCGCTTCGGACTTTGGGTCCCTGAAGAGATTGGTATAGAAAGTGATGGAAAAAATCGACTACATATGCGATCATAGTTTGTGTGGGTGGGCTCAGCTTTGATGGACGGGGCCATCTTGCAAGATCTGCGGTCTCTGAGATGGTGCTGCAGATATGGGGGTTAGCTGTTGTAAAAGAGGGGGGGAGGAGGAATTGATTCAATGATTTTATACGAAGGGTATGTAGGTCGAGCCTTCTGAAAGACAAATTGGTAATGCTGGCGAGTGATCTGAGTTGTCTGAGCGCTTGTGTAGGCGACACCTTAACTGAAATGGTTTGTCACGGCAAAAGGTGCCAATTGGAAATTAAAGTCTGGAGCCTCGGCTGAAAGCAACACTAAGGAAGCCAGGCAGATTGGGTCTTTTTTTTATTTTGGAATAGAAAAGGAGCAATTGTATTACCTTGTTATAATACAAGGATGTGAATACGCTTTGAGAAAGGTACCACGGTATGGGGGCGACGAATTACTCGCCTTTTATCTCGTCTACGTCAATAATGTCAGCCATTTAGTGGCCGTTAGCAACCTCTCACGTGCATAGCGATGGAAGCGATGGAAGCGCAGGCGTCATGCAGGAAACGGCCGCATTTTTCACATGCTGCAGCTCGCAGCTTGATAGCTACAGCTGTGGGTTTAGGGCAGGCGTCGTACGAGCAGTTTCAGGGAAATTTGAGCGGAATATGAATATGCTGACCACCACTAGAGCATTATATGTATATAGAGTACTGATCCAGGACTTTGTAGAGAAGAGTAGAGTGAGGGATAGTTTTGCAGCCGAATGGCTGCGACAACTTTACGGATTGTGGGGAAGTAGCCGGCTGCCGCGCATTGAATACACTCAAATGGTCAGCCTTGAAAAGCTATGGTAACAGAGAACATGCTCGAAGCTAAAACTGTTGGGATTAACATATGGTAAGCGAAAGTACGTAATCGCTGACTTTCCATATGATTCCGAGGAAGTACAAAAAAAAAAGGTTTGGAAGGCAAATCAAATTTACGATCGGCGTTCAAGCCATTGCGGCTAAAGACCGACGGTTTGCCCGACGGTTTGTCAGGTGACACCATGAGAGATGGCACATCTTAGAAGAAACCTTCGGTGATATCTATCAGAACCATAATCTGTCTATTGCATTCAGTATCTATGTTTCATTCTATGTACATTGAGTCGTAGCAAAAATGGCTGCAAAAATGCAGCCATTTCTATATATGTTTCATTTATAAGCACGCACCATGCGCTTCTGATCACTCCAAATTAGCATACTTAAGAGTTCTGTTGAGCTGACTATCTTTATCGGCATACAACTGGTCAAAGTTGCCCTGCTCTATAATCTCTCCGTTCGAGCTAAGTACTATAATCTTCTCGCTATTTTTGATAGTTGATAATCTGTGCGCAATCAGAATTAAGGTCGTGTTTTTCTCTTTACTGAGTTGCAACAAGTTTTTCATCACCACTTCTTCCGAGTGGGAGTCGAGAGCCGAGGTTGCCTCGTCCAAAATGAGAATATCTGGGTTTTTGATCAACGTTCTGGCCAACGAGATTCTTTGCTTTTGCCCACCTGAAAGTTGTGCCCCACTGGCTCCGATGATGGTGTCAAAGCCGTCAGGGAATGCCTGCACAAAATCAAGCGAGTTTGAGAGTCTCGCAGCCTCATACAATCTTTCCTCGCTCACATTAGAGCCTTTCACTCCGAAAAGAATGTTTTCCCGAATAGTGCCACTAAAGAGCAATGGGGATTGATCCACATATCCCAATTCGGATCTATAAAAATTCAAATTGAGATCCTTGATGTCGAACCCATTAACAGAGATGGATCCCGCTACCGGGTCATAAAACCGCAACAAGAGCTGAGAAATGGTGGATTTACCACTTCCCAGCGGACCCACAAAGCACACGTGCTCGCCCTTTTTTATTGTTATGTTAAGCGGGTGCAGGTCGCTGAATATCTCGCTGTCTGGTCGTAACGGGTACCGGAATTTGATGTCGCGGAACACGATGTCTCCATGCAACGAGGGAACTTTCCTGCCCAGAGATGTTGCAATTGTGGGTTTCAGTTCTATGAGCTCAAATATCCGCTCCAGGGCACCGATTGCCTTCATAAATTCGGTGTAGAAGTTTCCCAACCCAAAGACTGACGATCCGGTGTAGATGGCATACATCATCAAGCTGGTCAAGTCGCCCACAGTGATGTCACCCGAGGCAATGAATCTGGTGCCCATGAGAAGCAATCCGACGATGGTAATATTCCCAATGAAAGAGTTACCACTGTAATAGATGCCACTGAGTTTCCCCTCGCGCATACTTGTGTCGTAGATTTGTCTGATTTCCTTGTTGTAGTCGTGAACCACATGCTGCTGCTGAGCAAAGCTCTGGATCGTTTTCAACCCGTTGAGTTTTTCCTCGGTGACCTTGGTCAATGCACCCAAGTTCTCCTGGATAGTTTTAGAGAGCTGTTTGATTTTGCGTCCGTAAAACACAGACATAACCACAAGTGGAGGGAGCACCATGCTCATGCACAAAGTGAGTTTCCACGACACATAGCACATCATTCCAAGTCCACCTGCTCCGCTCACAAGAGCCCGAATTCCGTCGGAGATGTTGCCGGACAAGGTCTTTGCAATGATCTGGGTATCGCTTGATATACGAGAGATCAAATCTCCGGTCTTCATCAGCCCTTTACCCTGCGGACCCAAGTCGTAGAAATACGAATCCTGATAAAGAATCTTTCCAAAAAGCCGCAGTCTCAAGCGGGCAACAATTTTCTCTCCCACGGACCGGAGAATGTACACCCGGCCGAAATTGGCCGACGCTCCCAATGCGAAGAATGCAAGGAGGCAGGGGTAAAACTGGTATGCTGGTAGTCCGAGTACAAGGTACTGCTTTTCGGATTCGGTGTCCTTCTCTTTCTCAGTATCGTCAGAGAGTGGTGCTCCTTGCACATCTGAGGGGTCCGAAGACGAGTTATTGCTCTCGTTCTGTGGCAGCTTTGCCTCATCGATAATTCTCCCTATCAAGAAGGGCAACGACATGCTCACGGCGGAGGTTATCACGAGACACCCCAATGCAGCTAGAAGTAGCCCGAACTCTGGTCGGGCCAATTGAACGAGCTTGGAAAACTCTTTGCTGGAAACCTTCGTTCCATTAGCTGGCTTTGCTTGATCAGAAGACAGAGGCAGAGACAGCGAAGAAGACGAAGTTGCGACCGAGGACAGCCCCTTTTCTTGGGAGAGGGGGGACTTAGGCTCCTTCTCATCCATGCTAAATGAGTCCGAGCTCCTGAAGCGGACAGCTCTGAGAGGAGCAGCTATGCTAACGGGGTTAGCCGGGCGTAAGAGACGGCGCCAATGCAAACTGCCCGTATGTATCGAGCGAGCTTCATATGCAAACGATTGTGGAGCAACAGCAACACGCAAAAATCGTTGCACGTTGACACGGCCGAGTATTCTGAGCAGCATAGCTGTTGCCGATGAATTGAAGCTGAAGATGCCGTTGGCAAGCCTGCTTAGATCCGTTGGGTCGAAATGTCGACAATGCCTTTTCGGATTTGTCAGCATGCAGGAAAGGGAACGCACTGATAACGCGCAGTAGCCCTCTTGTGCAACACTTTCGTTTGCTAGGGATCGGTTTCTTCTACATATGAGACGGTACAACGAGCGGTTAGTATCCAGCTTATAGTATGCTAGATTTTTTTGCTTGCACTTTTGTTCGTTTCGTTTTCTTCTTCTTCTTTTTTTTCAATTTTTTTTTTTCGTTTATTATCTAGGACGGGGGTTGGTTTGCAGCCATTTAACAGATTAATGTTTAGTGGTGCTTCTGTTCGCTATTGACAAGGGTGAAAGATCCATTCTTTGCAATTTCTTCTAGATCTCTCAAATTCTCCGGTATCACGGCAGAATACTCTATGTGCACGTGAAGATTGCGATTGGTGGTGCCAATCTCACCGTTAGTTTCTAGGATCTTGGGATTTATGTACGTGAGATGCCTGTTACAGGCAAGATTTAATTGTGCAAGATTTGGTAACACTTCATGTATCCTTACTGGGCGAGAGGTTACGGGCTGTGTAGCTGGCGATCTGTGCACCAGGTCTTGGCCAAAAGTCTGGAACAAGTTGTAGGTTAAGTCGAGTGTTTCCAACAGACGTGGACACGTGAACAAAAGCTCTAATGGGTCGTCTTCAAGCAAATTATTACTGAGATTTAGCACCCTGAGTCGTGGGGGCCAGTTGACATGTGCAGCAATCCGCTTGTTGTTGTGAACCAGGCGAATCAAGTTCTCGCTCAAAGTTAGGTACTGCAAGTTGGCGAAGCGATCAAAGAGCTGGCACCACTTGTCCTGGTAGAATTCGCCCAAGTCCATGGACGATATTTCTAGATCGATGATTCTGTCAGTAAGAGGGTTCTCTGGCACCGCAAGACATGTCAAGAGTTTGAGAGCAGTTACTGCATTAGTGGTGGAGGGAAACTCGATGTGGTCCGGGGTCCCGCGTATACGCAAATTCAACTGGTGCACTGTACGAAGATAGTCTGCTATGGGGCCAGCTCCAGGTCGTGTCTCATGCGGATCGGTTCTCCCGCAACACATGCACGAGTGCTCCAGAGAAATCTGCTCCATGTCTTTTACGAAGTCGCGCAAAGCCTCGATGAACTCATAGTAGTCTTCACTTTTGCGATAAAAGTCAAACTCCAAAACTTTCGGACGAGTACTGACGAAAAGCAGCTCACGTGTACTGGCGGATATCCTTTCAAGCAGCGAGCGGCGGCGGTTGTGGTTGTGGTTGTGATTGTGGTTGTGATGGTGGTGATTGGTGTACTGGTTATGATGCGAGTGCGGATTGAGAAGAGATTGAAACTCGTGGTACGGAAGCGACATGTCGAACGAAGTCGGAGCAAACGGACCGCAAGTGGAGTCACACCTGTCAACAGAGATTACACCAGACAGATAATGGGCTAGATTAGTCGTCGATTTGGCGACACTTCGGCTACTGTGCACCAAGGTTTTACCGCTGAAGAGTCTTCTCCAGGCGAGCAGTTTAAGTGAAGAGTCGCTCGGATCAGAAACTAACAGCGAGAGCTCCTCCGGGGTCAAAAACCTCAAGATCTTGAGAATGATCTCCTCCGGGAGCCCCAAAATATTGTCATACACACTGAGCATGGCGCAGAAAAGGGCAGCTCAAAGAGGAGATAAGGTGCTGAGAACCGCTTACGATAAGAACAGCGTGGGGGAGATGAGGTCACGTGATTTGATACCGAATTTTTTGCATGGGCTTAGGAACGGCTGACGCAGGAACACGGGGGGAGTGTTCTGCGATTGCAATGCAAGAGGCAGTCTTTGGCGGCATAACTTGGGTGCGTGTGGATGGGAACTTCTCAGAGAATGAGACCAGATTCTTGTGCGAGATGATAACTTTTGCGATGAGAATTGTAGCATCCGTTTGCTCCTAGGCTCGAAAAGCCTGGGAGCGAACAGCAGCGGTTGCTATACAGTCTACAGGAGCAGTCTAAGTAAGCATAAGATACATTACTGGAAGTACTGTTTTTGAGCCTAAATCAAAGCAGCAATCAACACTGCAAAGGAACCGAAGAATGGCGCGGCAACCACAGCACCGGCTTTGGAGCTAGAGCCAGAAGGAGAGCCAGCAGCCTTGGAGCTAGAACCAGAAGCAGTTGAGGAACCACTGTTGTGAGCAGAAGAAGAACCACCAGTAGTTGAAGAGCCCCTAGAGGCGCTACCTTCAGAGCCAGACGCTTTAGCTGAGGAGTCAGCAGAGGCAGCACCAGAATTGGAACCAGAATTCGAATCGGCCGATGGAGAAGCAGCGGAGTTGGAGTCAGTAGCAGTAGCATGAGAAGCTCCAGATTGCGAATCAGCGGTGACCTCATTAGAACCTGCGGTATCAGTAAGAGCATCCGTAGGAGCAACACCAAACTGAGAATCGCTGTCAACAGCAGTCTCAAACTGACTGAACAACGCATCATAACTGGAAAGGGCAGTTGCAACTGCACCGGTATGCTGGAAGGCATCCAGGATAGTCTTTTCCCATTGAGGACCGAATTCCTGCGAGTAAATTGTCGCTAATTCAGGGTATAAGCTGATGGCAGACCGGATGGCTGGCCAGTCAGTGTATGCGTTCAAAGACATTTTTTTTTCACTTTTTTTTATTGCAGTGTTCTTTGAGTTGGAAATATTTCTATTCTTCTTTGTCTCACCAAAATGCGACTAATTGGTAAACGAAAGTGTGTACAATAGCAATGGAGGGGGTAGTGACTATAATATATATAGTACGGCGGCTACACATATAGACGAAGAGAGGACGCACACGGCGTTTCCGATATGAAATCGAAGCCTGTACATACTGCACAGAACCCACAATAGGATATTTTTCAGCGCAGGTGCGTATAATGTCTGATTTTTGACTTTACGAGAGTGAGGAGTTCTATTGTGTGTGGAGTCATGGAGTCAAAGCGAGGCGAAGAAGCGACCCATATAAAAACGAGTCCATATTTTGCAGCCGTTGTAACGTTGGTGACTGCAAAATAGACACTCTCTTTTCCTGACCAACGTTGTTGCCAGGGATATTGACATGCGGCTGTGTATAAAACGTGAACAGTAGCAGCGTGCCCAACGTCTTCGACGAAAACATTCCCGTGCCCAGTCGCCGTTGCTAGATGTGCATGTGCATGAATGGTGTAGGGGTGGGCTATTGGCTGGGCGTAAAAGTTTATTGCTTGTAGTACCATAACACAATTGACTTCACCCACGTCTTCTCATACGCGACGAAGCTTATTCATCGATCTGTCGGGTATTTTGACGACGCTCGCGACCAGTCTTCAGCGCTAACCTAACCGAACATTGAGCTGAGGGAATGGACAAGGGAGTCAGGTAATGTCTGTATACTTGACGCTAGCCAGATTAGTTCTTAGCCCCCCTTTTCTCACCCCTCCTTCTTGCACCCTCTACTTCCCCCCTCCTCTCAATGAAACATTGTCACCCGGGCTCATGTGCCGAGAGTAATTGTATGGCGGGAGAGAAAAAGACTCGAGTGCGACATGCGGCTGAACTCGTCACGATTTTTTCAGCAAGATCTTCCCAAACGGGGACAAGCACCGCTTGCGGTGGTGACCCATAGATGAAGAGACGCACGGAGTGTACGCATGTGGCATTGGCACTACGTGCACGCATACGTCCACGAACACGCAGGCAGACAAGTCACCGAAGCTTATGCTCGAAGTTCAATCGCGGTCAGAACTTGAGGAAGGAGGAGAGCTAATTTGCACACAACAATAAGCTGTAGAGAGCAGGATGCAGAAACTTTAACGAGAAACCAGGGGAGTAGAAAATAATACTATATTCATAGAGGGGATAGGGGGCGGCATTCTGATCTGGAGAACGTTTTGAAGCAAATAGAGTCCAAGTATGGATGGTGATTGACAAAGAGATAACAAGTGCTTGCCGCTAGCATAGAGGACTCTCAGTCGCTTGATGAGTGTAGCGACAGATTGGTTTTTTCGAGAGGAGACGTACATTTACGAGATGAGAATTAAAAGTGTGGGGCATCTTAGCAACCACGTTGCAATGGTAAAGCATAAATAGAATAAAAAGAAGAATTAATGAAAAATAAAAAGAGCGAACTGATGTGCTGACCAGGCGGTACTTGTGTATAGGATAATACTTGGTGTATGTAATCAGCGTGAATCGCCGTGCACAGTGGAGGGGCTGCACCCTAAACTGTGTAGCGAGATAATAAGCGCTAATCCCCAAATTTATGAGCTATAAGCGCGAGGCTGAGAGAGGCATCGAAATATATTGCAATGAGGGTGTACAGCAGAGAGGAGGGGGTTAAGTATACCAGGAGAGTGTTTCAAATTGAGCGATTCTCGAGGATTGAGGTTTCACCCGCCCACTAAAGTGTGCAGCAAGCACTTGGCGAAAAGGCAAGAGCATAGGATATGGGGAAGAAATTGAAGGAATATACATTCTGCTACAACGAAGTCAAAGAAACACGAATAAGTTATTGTTCCACGGTTCAAACTCATTTATAAATATAAAGCAGCGAAAGCCACCACTGCCCCACCAGGTGCTATTATTTGTATGCCACCACTCTTGGATGACGCTGATTTCGAATCCAGAGTAGCTGCAGCATCTCCGTTCAAAGCCAGAGAAGACCTAGCACCACCGCTACCGGAAGCCAGTGGAGACCCAGAACCACCCCTACTAGAAGCCAGGGAGTTCCCGGCACCAGCCAGTGAAGAACAGTCATCACCAGCTGAGCTGTTTGCTGCCAATTGTCTCCATAATCTGCCTCCAAAGAGGACTGGATTTAGGGGTAGGCTGCAACAATACTGGTTAAGTAGTGAAAGTTAATTAATTAACATCGATAGCCGTACTTACTGAAGAAACCAAGAGGGAAAATAGAAGAGACTTT
Source organism: Dujonia schatavii (assembly GCA_003707405.2). NCBI lineage: Eukaryota > Fungi > Ascomycota > Pichiomycetes > Serinales > Debaryomycetaceae > Dujonia > Dujonia schatavii. The sequence goes on along the minus strand of PPIY02000014.1, from coordinate 33,803 downwards.
TGCATTGTTGATATATAGTGTTGAAATGCATACCTTAAGTTCAAAAGCGCGTAGCTCAAGGACATGTTCCTTATACAACTACTATTCGGTTGAATCTCCAAACTATAGACGAGTGTCAAAGAAGCAAACTGATCCAAATAAGCTCAAATCGATAATGCTTGGCTCATGGTGTTTTATGTGCAGCTGTTAAGTGCCTGGGTTGCACTCGCCGTGCTGTCGGTGCATCAATACGAGCATATGCATATAAATTCAAAAATCGAACCAATCAAGGTTTAAAACTCCAAAATGTTTGCTCAGGTCCTATTTATAAGATTTATGGTGCATTTTGTGGGGCTGACGCGTTTAGTTCTCGATTTGGGACCATTTTAGGTATCACTTTCCTTCTATCAGGAGAGGGTTTATTCGGTGGATTCTGCGAGAAGGATATTCTTGGCTGGGAGTCGCTACATGGTCTAGTGTTGTAAAACATGTGGTACTAGGAATATGACTAGGGTAAGACAAACATGGAGTTCTTTCATAAGGCTCTCACCCAGCTTCGGAGTCGCGTGACGTTTGAAAGTTTCAGTTTGCCCGAAATATACCCCAATAACTGGGCCGCTTACTACTCAAAATACAGTATACATTCATGCTAAACAACGTGTGTATAGAAAGAATTATCTTATGCCAATCTTGAAGAAAAAGCAGACGTTCATTTTTAAGAAAGGATATTTTTCATCTTATACTTTCGAGCTCACAAAAGAATAGCAGCCAAAGCTACCAATAAACCACAAGCTGGAGCACGAGGGGCAGAACCCGCATTCTTAGTATCTGTAACTGTTACAACGATTTCCTTTTGTGTAATACCCATTTCTGCAAAGGCATCAGAAACCACGTACCCAAACCCCACGGGGTCTTCAGTGTAAACACTGTTCAACGACTTTGCCCAACCCTTCCCGTAAATCAGCAGGTATGCGCTCTGAAGTGGAGTATATTCATTAGCAACACTAGTGAGATAGGCAACATTAGTCATCTGAGCGATGTTAATTGTAAAAAGATGCTCTGCTCCATAAGCAGAACCAATTGAAAGAGCAGCTAAAAGTGGAAATTGCATTTTAGAGTGTTTAGTTAGCGAGTTGATCAACACAAGTGGACACAGAAGCATTCTTTTATAGTTATACAGCTACCATGGACGATACGAGAAAGGTCATTTACATTTCTAGACAACCAGTCGCTAAACTTTGAGGACTTAAAGTTAAATCAACAAATGAGGCTGATTACCATGACTTGAGTTTTACGAGTTGTCGCTTATGACCATTGATGGCGCGGTGTAGCCATAGCTGAAAGTAGAATGAGGCTGTTCACCTATTAAGCGAAACTAGTCAAAAAGGCAACCAATAAAAGTCTTGGCAGCTACTTTGTGGCAAAACCCTACTTCTATTTATTTTTATTTGGCTGATACAAGAGTATACTTGTTTCAAAAGGTACCTAAAGACTTCGTAATACCGTTTCCTGTTGCAGTTGGTGGCCATACCACTTCCGCTTGGAAAATCATTAGTACGATTTCGAGGTAGCACACCTTAGTAGATAGGTAAGCTTGTGATGTTTGTACGAGTTTGACATAAATATATATTTGTGCCCTGGAGATGTACAAGTGCAAGAGATTAGGTGATACTGAGGGATATAGGTGCTTTGGGCTTGTTAACTGGCCTAACTAATCCTGCAGAATAAGAGAGATGAGAATTATATGCCCCAGCGATCAATGATCGAATTTCTAGGTTTTGCTTCTACTCCCCACGTATTTTGCAGCCAGAGAATTGGTGAGCTTGAATAGGAAATGCGCGGCTACTTCCATGTGGAGCGAAAATTAAGATTCATCAAGCGCCTATGAACAACCTGACTGCTCCAGGCAAAATGCATTAATATAGTTATGTACAAGAGGTAATTCATAGGACGATTTGACACATTAAACAACACATATCGTTGTTCACTCAAGTTCCATATCCAGGTCATGAAGGTCCTCGAACTTTACACCAGTAGCGTCCTCGCTCTCCTCGCACACAGCATCAAACATATTCACATCTTTATCAATACGCTTGAGACGGTCCCAGTAGTTGTATGCAATAGTATTTTTATCCAATGGCAACTCATCGATGGCCGCCAAAGAATCCTTATCTTTCTTCTGATGCTGCTTTCTTATCCAGTCTCGCTTGTGTAGTCGCCTTCTCTCGAGACCATTTTCCTCGCTGAGGATGCGAGCCAAATCACTCCATTGAAAATTCGATTGCGGCGAGTTCACAAGCTCCATGATACTGCCAAAGTTTCTGAAGGGCTTCACAGTTTCAGGAGCAGTCCCTATTTTTCTGTGATATTTTCTGAAAAACAGGTTGAACAATCGTAGCGCCCAGCGCTGAAAATGATAGATGAGCAACCAGTGCGGACTGTACCAGGGGATCAAGGTTGCCTTCGATGCATATAAAGTGTGGAAATGAGTGTAGAGCTTTCGCGCCAAAAACGAGTCTACAGCTGTGTTGGTAGTGCCATCGGCCACGCTGAATATCTTGGTGTCAGTGTCAATGCTTAAAACTCCATCTTTTGCAATTGACGGCTTGCTGATGGAGTACCTTGTCCTTGATGCGGCAGGGATCGAGCTCAGTTTCGTGGGGTCATAGGAATGGCGGTGATGCGCGTCTTCAGAGCCTCCATTGCTTAATTTGAGTCTTTTCTCAAACTCCTCTTCGAGCTCGTCTTCCTCTCGCTTATGCTTCCTCGCATCAGGGGGGAGAGTCATAAGTACAGTTCATGGGTCAGGTTCCAGGGTGAACGGTGTATATGAACTGCCGGCTTGTTATACTACAAAGCCGGAGATTCGATCGGCCTTCTAGAATTATCTTAGCCGCTTTCTACATGCAGGATATAAATAGCTGCAAAGGAGGACCAAAAATTGGCTGCAAAATGTAATTCGTGCTTTTCTATACATACTGCGAATAGAATATGGAGACTACCACCCTGGTCCCGCTACAAACTTGTTTCCTCGGAGTGGGAAACTTGGTCAACCACATCCGGATCATTGCGGAGCAAAGGTGCTACGATTGCGCAGAGCTTATCATAGCTCTGCTTCATAGTCCTGAGATCACTAATTGTGAGGGTGTCAAAGTCAGCATTTTGAAATTTGGTAATTTCTACCAATTGCTGTGGTTCCACAGACTCAATTGTAGGGGTAAGGCGACCTAATGTCATTGCTGAAGAACCCGAATGTCCTGCCGCTGGAACAGTAGTAGCGCCATTGGCCGCACCACCGTTGGCAACGGCGCCAGTGGTGGCTATGTTAGAAAGATTGCTGAACCACTTGTCCATTATTTGGAGACTGGTAGTGCGGCTGCGGTTGTACTCTGGTCGTTTGACTGGGGATTCAACTGTAAGACTGCCCTGGCTGAAGCTGTAGCTGTGGCCACTGGAGTGGCCATGGATGTGTGATGTAGCCCCTGCACCAGTGTTAGCACCAGCTTCTGGTGCGGGTATACCTGTAGAGACCGCCATAGGATCTGGATCTCCCAAAGAGTGCAAAGATAGCGCCGAAGTGTTTGAATTTGCATTGCTGTTGAGTTTCGTCATGAGCTCGGAGACACCAGATGTGAATTTCAGAGTTATCGAGTTGCGTTTAAATTGATTCTCGAGCGACGACGATCTCGTACGCGAATGACGTGGAGATGCTCTGTTTGGGACTGATGCAACCTTTAGGGTGGAATCAGTATCGAGTTCTGAATGATGCGAGTTATCTATATCCTCAGGGAGGATATGGATCTGGTCGTTGTGCTTCGGTTGCAGATGCTGGTGAGCAGGAAGTACCATCAGCTGACTAAATTTACCAAGAATGTTTTTCATCATCGATAGAGATGTTGTATTCGTCTCGAGGGGCAAATTGTGAGGGTCAGGTGAGGTCACTGGGGAAGTTTCTATTGATTCTGGCTCACCACTGCCATTACTGGCACTACTAGACGATACGGTGTCGCCCCTAGTGTGTAAGGGCGAACTCAAGGAAGGGAACAGTTCCTTGGTGGTATATTTTAAGGAGTTGAGGATCGATGAATTCGAACGCGAACGGTTCACTGTGTTCGCTGCATCATTGAATTTATTTGATATGGTGTTGAAAAGGGACGACGACCGAGACCGCGTGGAGCCTGCCCCAGTACCACTGGGATGTTCTTCCCCTCCAAAGTGTACTCCACTGGTTATGGAATGGAGATCTTCTCTTGCAGCCCCATCCACTTCGAGAGCAGCTGAATTTATAGCTTCATTGGCAATTTCCTCATCGTAGTCGTCGTTGTCACCTTCATTTGCACGGTATGCATCTTCGTCGTAATGGTGTGCACCCAATTCTCCCTCTGGTAACTGGAAGTGCTTGAGCAATTCTGTGTCAACCAATTTGTCCAAGGGGGCCACGAGTAACTCGTTTGACTGAGCGGATTCCGTCACGTACGATTTGGCCAGAGCCAACTCATCTAAAGTGACATTCAGAAGGAAGAAGATGACCGCTTCAAAATTAGTCAAACAAAACATCAACTCGCCATTGTTGAGGTATTCTCTCTGGATGTGTGAAATGAGTGCCTTATCTGAGGCAAAAGAGAGGTCTGGTCCAGTCAACTTAAGGGGTTCTGTATCTTGCATTTCATCAGGTTGGTGAGTTGAGCCGGGGGCCAAATTCAAGAATTCGAGTAAAGTTCCGACTTTTCTGCCATTGCGATGTTGCAGCAGCTGCAGTTGCAGTTGCAGTCTTAGCTTTTTTTCCACCGGTTGGTATGAGGTGAGATTCATAGATGGAGTGAGCGCGGCCAAATCGATTGCGCCCGTTGGGATGAGGTTGAGGAAAGATCTCATAAATGTAAAATTCAAGAAGAGCTCCATTTCTTCAAAGGGAGGGAGGTAGTTGATGATGTAGTAGATGAGAGAAGGGAGAAGGATGTCGTTATTGACGGCTGAAATATTTCCGTCAAACGCTAGGTCCGCAATGTACAGCGTGAGAAGCTTTTGGATAGACACGAATGCTTTGAGCTTGGAAAGCGGTGTGGTGGAATTGTTAAGCTGAACAAAGAGGCTATTGATGGCGCTAACAGCACTATCAGAAAGCCCGCCGTTAGGTGTATTCACCTCACTCTCAGGGGCACTGGCGTGGCCATTAGGAGTGGATGTCTTTTTCGCAGCACTGTTAGCGTTCGCAAGCTTTTGGTCAGCCGTGTCTTCAGTAACATCTGCAGTGCTTTCTACAGCGTTTGCGGAGCTCTTGAGAGGCCGTTTCCCAAAAACCTTCTCTAACTCAGAGCCCTCCTCCTCAACAAAGCAACTCAACGGTAATCGCAACTCTCTCAACGCAGCCAACTTCTCATCCAAAAACTCCTGGTATATGATATCCTTCTGCTCGAAGCGAAAGATCTTATCATAGAGGGAAGTTTCATCGTCTGGAGTTGCAATTGGATCCGTTTCGTCTGTCCTTCTTCTGAAAGCTCTGGCATTGGCGCTGCTGCTTCCCTTATTGATACTGCTACTACTACTAGCGGTGACGCTTCTGCTGCCATTCGTGGAGTTGAAAAGACATCTCTGGGCGTGCTCTATGGACTCCAAAATGGTCAAGAACTTGTAGTAGTTGAAGATTCGGAGCTGTAGCAAGGCGTGCGGGTCTGTTCTCTTTGTGAGCTTTATGGTCAGGGCCAGAAAGTTGGCAATTGCGAGCAAATAGTCGAACTGCGCGGCATTCTTCAGGAATGTGGCAGAGCCGAGTATGAGCTTCTTCTTGATGGAGTTTTGCTGCGTATACAAGTTGATCACGAGTGCGTTCAAGTCCCGGTAAAAGTACTGGAAGAGCTTCGAAAGCTCCTCAAGCGTGAGCGGAGCCTGGTACCGTGGCTCCTTGAGGTATTTGAGAAAGCCATTCACGAGCAGATGCACCTGCGGGTGTATCTCAGGCGGTTCTTGCTGCGGGTCTGTGGCTGCAACGGGGGCTGTGGGGGCAGGAGCGATAGGAATTTCGTAAGCGCGCGTCACTCCAGGCAACGGGTCTATCAGCAGCAGCACCACCACGACTGGAGGCGTCTTTTCTGCGGCGGAGTAAGCACTTCCGGAACCTGCGGACCCAGAAGCAACGGCACCGGTAGCTGTGACCACGCCGTAGTTGCGCTGGACCTCCTCGTGTAGGGCCGATAAGAGGGACATGTATGCGAGAATGTGTGCAGGACGCTCAGGTAATTGGCGGTGATTTGGGGGGCGGTAGAGCCGGAACGACGGTTAAATAAGACGCGAAGTGAAAGGGTGAATAGCTAGGCAGCTTAGAAAGTGGGCGAGTGGCTGTGTATGCAAAAATTAACGCACAGGAGCCCCAGACAACCGGCTAGACTGGGGAGCAGATCTGGCTCCGATAAAGAGTAATACAGATGCCAGGCAATATTTTCTTTGTTCGGGGGCGCATACACGGAGTATATTGGATGCAGTATCCAATGCCTTACTCCTGCACACCATTTGAAACACTTTGGAACCAACTTGGGTGCAAATTTATGAAACCTGAAACACCCACGATTACCACCAAGTGGACCGGAGAAACATCTACAATCCCCAGCGGACCTATACCTCAATTCTACCACTGTAGTGCCACTATGTGTCTACCACTAGAGGAGGGTCAACGGAAGGAGCCACTAAGGCTGGCACGCCTTTCTCGTGAAGGATAATATATGAACGACATATGAACGACATGAAATATATATTTTTGCTAGAGAAGTACCTTCAATACAGACTACGGTAAGCATAGAAATCAGTAATATTAAGCCCTATCGCGGAGTCCACTCAGAATAGTCTACTCACCCATACTCAACTACCGTTATCTAACCTGCTCTACTTTTACTAGCTATCAGACTACACCGTCTGATAGGTATCCTTAGCACCCATAGAGGATTTTCTCTTATACATACATATAGTTAAGAGCATAACGACAAAGTTGGTCTTGTCCAGTCTCAGTATACAATACCTGTACATTATAAGTCCAAAATATGACGTGGAAAACCACGTTGAAGGGTGCCTTGTTGAGGTGGAATTAGGTCGTGGTTGTGCCATCGAACTTCGCGTCTGTGCCGTTGAAGGCTCTGCCCACTGTGGTAGACTTCAATTTTGGGAGTTCGAGATTTTCGACAATGGCGCTAGAGATTAAGTTATTATGTGGCCCGTCGTCGTGGAGAGTTTGTATGAGCCTGTCAATGGGGATGTAGGTCGATATGGCGGTGCACAATGATGGATTTGCCTGGCCAATGTTAGCATGCTTGGGGGTGGTGAAGACATTGTTGATTGTCGCGGGAGACGCGTGGTTTATAGCTTTTATGATGTTATTTACCTCCATGTCGTCTACGTTTTCGCAAAACAGCTGCACAAAGTGGCCCCCAAGAGTGTCCAGGTCTTGTTGGTGCCTCCGGCGGCGCTTCAGCGGGGAAACCCCGTTGAGGAGGCTCCCTTCGTGAGAAAAGGTCCACGGGAGAGCTAGCATTAGGAGCCTCTGGTGGCGCTTTCGCGAGACAACTTTCGAGGAGGCTTCCTCGGAGCGGGCCTACAGCGATGATTCTATATTGTTTTCCTATGTGCTAATGCTAGTCGTCGAGGTTGGCCTCCACGTCAATCACGTTTTCGTCCTCTTCCACGTGCGCGGCAGCGCCTTCTGCACCGCCAGCATCCGTTCCCTCCGGGTGGTCGTCGTCGAACTTGATGCTCGCCACTCGCTCCACTAAGTACCAGTACCAGGGCGGGAGTAAGAGCGCTCTGCACGCGGTCAGCACCACGTTTTTCCTTTTCTGTTCCCAGGCCAGTGTCTGTTCTTTTCTTCTGTCGCTGGATTGTAGCTTGCGCCTTTGTGAGTCTGTGTCGTGGTAGAGCGTGCTCGGGACAAAGTCACCGGTATACCACCAGAAATGGCCAATGGCGTTTTTGATCACAACCTTGGCAAATACCAGCAGGGTCATAAGGAGGTAGTAGCTCATTGCAGTCGCGGGTGCCAATCCAGCAAGCCCGCGGTGGGTCAGCCACACACGCTCGTTGCCTGTGAAGAAGGCGTATGCTACCTCCAGCCACTCGTCCAGAAACACCAACGTGATGGTGTCAAACACGAATGGGAACGTCTCTGCACGCATAGCGAGCGCGCCAGCCAAGTTCAATATCACGTCTGGATTGGTTCTGCACCAGATGTACTGGAGGATGTCGTTTAGTGGCGGGCCCAACGTCCACACCGTGAACCAGTGCTTGTGGGCTCCGAGAGACACCGCAGCAACAGTGGTCAGGCAAATGAGAAATATATAGTATATGTAGTCTACGGTTCGGTAGCGGTCAAACTGGCGCGATAACTCGTCCCAGTGGCGCTGATCCTTGATTTTAGCGGCCAATTTCGGTGGAAGAAGCCACCGGTGCGTGTAGTGAGATTCCTCCAAGCTGGAGATCAGGTGCATCAAAAAGTAAACGCGCATGAAGAGCTCTATCGATAGGGGGCCATAGTAGCAAAAGGAGGTAACGAGAGTCCATGGCTGGCGTGTGACACGCTCGAGGGCAAATGTGAAGTGGGTGGGCCGGACCAATTTGAGCGACGTTAGCACAGCAGAAGCGACGATTGAGAGGCACCAGTACCGGGTGAACGGAGGAATATCGCGGAACCGTTGCACTAGGTGTTCCATGGATGCTGGTGGAAGCGGTTCAGTTGTTGAGTGAGTTGTGGTTTTCCAGCTGTTCGAGCTGTTCGAGCTGTTTGAGAAAGACGGAGCAGCGACTCAAAGGCAATCTGGGACACAAACAGTTAGCGAGGAGCGGAGCTGCTGCTTTTTTCGGGGCGCGCATTGCTGCGAAAAAAAGCCGCTGAGAATGCAAGCTGACGTGCCAAGAGAGAGAGCGGCGGCAAAGAGAGAAGAATATAAAATCAGGAGGAACAGCAAAGAAAGCAGGGAGAACAGCAGATAGAGCAAGATATATAGCAACAGAGCGTACGATAGCGGGAGAAAGATGGACATTCACACGCTTATAACACGAAAACAAGACACTGTGCCGCCGGCATGCATCATGGCTCCATACACTTACATCGAGTCGATGCCGTCTAACAATAATAACACGCGGTCGAGCTTTCTCAAAGCGTTCAACGATTTGTACTACCATATAGACAATAGCGAGCTTCTCGCATGTATGGATTCGGTGGTTTCGATCTTTCATAATGCGTCGCTCCTTATCGACGATATTGAGGACGGATCGAGCTACAGAAGAGGATCGCCTGCTGCCCACACGCAGTACGGCGTCCCGCTCACGATAAATAGTGGCAACTTGATGTACTTTGTAGCAATGGAGAAGGCCATGGGGTTGGCAGATTTGGTTCGGAGTCCTGTTGGGCGTGGGTCTACGGTGACTGCTGTCGGTTTTGGTACCACTAGCAGTTCTGAGGCTGGTGCGGGTCGTGATGCTGCCGCCGATAAACATGAAACAAGTACTGGTGACAAGCTTTTAGCGGACCAAAACGCAAGCAATGAGATAGTAGAGGAAACAGATACTAGCAAGAAGGATTTGGTGGACAAAACTTCAGGTGGAGAGGATCAGTACGATAAAAACAGTACCTCTCTCAGTGTAGCAGTGACCAAAATCCTCACCGATGAAATGCTTTTCCTCCACCGTGGACAGGGCCTCGATATATATTGGCGAGACTACAAAGAGTCGCTTGCATCACCGCCATCGATAGACGAGTACCTCACGATGATTATGAACAAGACAGGCGGGCTCTTCCGGCTCGCAGTGCGACTCCTCGAAACGTTCACAAACACGCCGCAAACACACACAAAGGTGCCGCTTGCAAACCTCCTCGGCATTATCTACCAAGTGAGAGACGATTACTTGAACTTGGTGGACGCTAAGTACTCGCACATGAAGGGGTGCGCGGGTGAAGACCTCATCGAGGGCAAGCTCTCGTTACCAATCTTGCACTCGCTCACACAAGACTCTTCCGCAGCATCACCCGTAAGAGCAGTGCTCCTCATGAAGGACCGCGACTCGCTCAAGACGAACCCGGCAATCGTCGCTGAGTGCATCGAGCACATGCGCACAAACACGCGCTCGCTCGAGTACACCCATACGCTCCTTAAGCAGTACCAGCGCGAGGCAACAGCGATGATCTCCGCGGACAATGGCGAAAACCTGCTTTTGCTACAGATACTTAACAAGCTATGCGATATATAACTAGCCGATAATGAACTATAAATGCAAATGTAATAACCCACGCCGTAGTGTGTTCGCAGTCGTCACAGAATGACAGAGTAGAGAGTATTGCACTTCCGGCTAGGGCATGAAAGGGCGCCTCCCAGCTGGGGTGCAACTCCCTTGAAGGAATTTCCTTCGGGAGAACAGCCCCATGCAATGGCTCCCACAGAATAGCCAACACGAACGTGCCCCCGTCGACTGGAAAGACGACCCTATCGTGACAGAGACAGGCACAGGTCTTATGCGAGAGGCACGTGGCGCGGATCGGGTCCCGCGTTCTCGGTTATTCTGCTGAAGAAGACGTCGATGTCGAATGCTGAGATGGTTTCGTTGCGGTCGGCGAGGCTGAAACGGGCGCTTTCGTGAGCGAGGTTTTTCGCCACAAATTTGTGGTGCAATGCGATGTCGATGGAGTCGAGGGACTCCTTGATTTTTCCCACGAGCGTGTCGTATGTGTTAGTGAGGAGCACCTGCTCTTCGAACAGTCCTTGTACTTGATGGAGTTTTGGCGGAAGCCCATGCTGTTTGTGGCTCCCTTTTACCCTTTGGTTTTCCTGCTGCTTTCGCCTTTGAACTGATTGTTTTTCGATGTAGTATTTGGGCTTCACTGCACTCAAGTACTCTACTGCTCTCATCTTTTTGTCTACGGTCGTCAGCCTTGGTATGGGTCGTGCTCTTTGTCCTCTGCTTCTCGTTCGCCGGCTTACGACACTCTCTTCTACAGCCGGTATTGTTTGGTCAGCGTCTTCAGTTTTCCATACAATTGGGCCTGGAGTCGGAGGGTGTTCGAGTTCAACACTTGGCTCAACTGTTTGCTCTTTTACTTGAGTGATGCTCGCAGTTCTTGCTGTGTCAGGTCGGGGTCTTCTGCGCGGCCTGTGGTTTCTGTTGGGTGGGATATCTGCCTCTAGCTCTTTTTCTCTGCGTCTGAGCTCTTCGTACCGCTCGATATCAGCCTGCCAGCTGCGGGCACGTGGAGTGGACATCGATACACTAGCCAGGAACACACACAGTGGCTCGGACAGGCTTTCAAACGTGGGGTTTAACTTCGCCCTTGTCGCATCGCAGCAGCGTCGCATCGAGATGTGTGCACGTGATTTTTCAATATACGAGGAATATTTGATGAGCTCATCGCAAACTCAAGAGAGATATGACGAAGAAATAGGGACTCACTCATAAAAGCGGCACACTAACTCCAACAATGCTCTACTTGATTGGGTTGGGACTCTCTTACGAGTCAGATATCACAGTTCGCGGGCTTGAAACAGTCAAAAAATGTAAGCGGGTGTACTTGGAAGCGTACACATCGATTCTCATGGCGGCAGACCAAACGAGCTTGGAAAAGTTCTACGGAAGAGAAGTGATCCTTGCGGATCGAGAGTTGGTTGAAACAGGATCGGATAAGATTTTGGAGGGTGCTCAAACTGACGATATTGCGTTTTTGGTTGTGGGCGACCCGTTTGGGGCCACCACGCACACAGATCTCATTATCAGAGCAAGAGAATTGGGAATTGCAGTGGAAGCGATCCACAACGCGTCGGTAATGAACGCAGTGGGAGCATGTGGTTTACAGTTGTACCAATTTGGACAAACGGTTTCGTTGGTGTTTTTCACTGAAACATGGAAGCCGGACTCGTTTTACAACAAAGTGATGGAAAACAGAAAAATCGGCTTGCACACTTTGCTCCTCTTGGACATCAAAGTGAAAGAGCAGAGCATCGAAAACATGGCGCGCGGTAGATTGATCTACGAGCCGCCGCGGTACATGGATATAGCCACCGCAGCACGCCAGTTGCTTGAAATCGAGGAAGTCAGAGGCGAGCAGGCGTATACGCCTGACACCCCATGTGTGGCAGTATCCCGGTTGGGTTCGCCGCAGCAAACCTTCAAGGCAGCCACATTGAGCCAATTGGCCGACTACGACTCGGGAGCTCCGCTCCACTCGCTTATCATGCTCGGCAGACAGGTGCACGACTTGGAGCTCGAGTATTTGTACCAGTACGTGGACAATAGAGACGAGTTCCGTGCGTTCGTGGAGAAAGACCAGGAGTTCTTCAAGCCCCCTCCCTATGTTCCGCCTCCTGACAGCGACAGCGAGTAGCTGCTGTATCGACTTACAGGGCAGGTGGTTATTTGGGCCCGTGTGTGACTCCGGCGGCGCCTCTGGGAAAGGCTGAAGGGCCTTCTCTCGAGAATAGCCCCACGCAGTGGCCCTCCATGCAGTGGCCAAACACGGAGCGTCCCGCTTGCCCCCGGCGGGCCAGCATCCGAGCTCGGTAAGAGGCATTCGTAGTGGTGTATAGCTTCTATTATTACATATTTCTATCTAGTCTTTGCGGCATCATCTGCCACGATCTCGGGCACCACGTTCTCTTCAATGTCCCACACGATCCAGTCGTACAAGCCGTAGGTTGCCGGTACGATCGTCACCAAGTGCCATAACGCGTGTGCGTCCACCAAGTCGTAGAAAAACGGCGGAAAGTCAAAAATCTCCAATGACATCCCCACGACTACGATCGACAGAAGCGCCAACGGGTAGAGCGAGAAAAGTTTGGGCGAGCGCTTGAAAAAGCTCGAGAGGAGCACCGACCGCAGATCGATGTTTTCGAGGTGCTTGCTGTGGGCGCCGCCCGCACCCTCAACCTCTTTGAGGTAGAAGTTGCTGTATAACTGGTAGCACAACACGCACCAGCAGCAGTTCTGGAAGACAGCCACCGCGATGTTGGCCTCCATGTTGTACGTGTACAGCCAGTCGACGAGTAAACGGGTCACGTGACCGATGTAAGCTAACAGGCAGCCAACGAGGAGAAGTAGAGCCTTGTCTCTGTTGCGAGGGAGGTACAAGCGCAAGAGACGGGCCGCAGCTGCATGGAAGCCCAGGAGAACAGTCAAGCCGGCAAGAAAGTAGTCGAGACGCTCAGTGAAGAGGAAGTCACGGACGTGGAAAATGGACGACGCAGTCCAGGCCAAAACTGTGATGACCGACATACAAATTGCGTTTGTGTACACTCCAGAGAGCGACCAGGACGCCAACGCCGATAACACGGGAGACGAGGCCAGATCGTAGGAAGCAGCCAAGTTTGCTCTCGCTCTGAGCAACTTTCTCGCGCCCAACCAATGCGGAATCAAATTTCCAACGGAAAAAAGCACACTAGCTAACTCTTGGATGCCCCATATTCTTCTGAAGGGCCACTTGCCGTAGAACTGGAGGATTTCGTTACCTTCTTCAATTCTAACCCCAGTGACAATACGCTGGCACTGGTAGTCACAATTCAGCTCGCAGTTCCATCCAAGAGCAGTCAAATGCCACGGAAGAGGTATGGGGTCGAAAACCCACGCGTCGTTGTAATCGGGCTCCCAGGTTCGGTCCCAGCGGTAGTCCAGTTTGTAGTCGAGGTTATTGTAGCAGGTTAGTTGGATACACTGGTACTTGCAGTCGTCGAAGATGAAGAGATCATCGCCATCGGAGGCAATGACCGCTACCAAAAGCCAAGCGAGCACACAAAGGTACATGGAGATGTCCGGTGGGATGAGTTTTGTGTGGAGTGCGTAGCACGCGGTGTGGGTGGCTCATTTAACGAGCAGAGCGAGCCTGCATATGACGAGTGTGCGACAAAACGCGCGCGACATAACGAGGGTAAAGACGGGTACGAAATCGCGACAAGTGGCCGACAAAGTGCGACAAAGAAGTGCGACAAAGCCGTGACAACAGCATGGTCAAAAAAGACGTACCGCTTTTGATGCGCGACAACGCACGCTCCAGAGTCAAAAAGCTTCGCAACAAATGCACGACTATGCACGACTAGGTGCGGCAGCCCCCATGCGACAACACCCATGCGACAACTGTATGGATACTGCGCGAGCCCTGCACGACTAGTGTCCAAACCCTGCACGACTAGTGTCCAAACCCTGCACGACTAGTGTGCGACAACTGCAGGAAACTGCGCAAGCGGACAAAAGTGAAGACAAACTGGAGACGCAGGACCACTGTGCACGCCCAAGTTCCTCGGCACACGAAACACAAACCAACTGTCTATCCTGCGCAGTGCCTGCCGTTACAGTGTACCCCAATATAAAAGAATGTGTAGGTTGCACTCAGTAAAAACAATGACATTCTGGGCATGCAATGCACACACAAACTATGTTGGACTCTGGTTGTTCTAGAAGTTGATGCGTAAATGTACATTCCAGTAGTTGGCTGCCTAAGGGCTGCACCGCAACTTGCCAATTAGGTGCAGGATTCACAAGTTTCTCCTTTTTGCGCTAGGGAGCTACTTGAAACAGAGATGAGAGTCGAAGAAGGCAGGAATAGAAAGACTGGAGCCGAATTCGTTGTAATCTAATCTTTGCGCTAATTAATCATCTAACATGGTTAGAGGGAGCAACAACGGAGGGCTCCCTTGAACAACAATGGATATACCGGTTAGGCTTTGCCGAATTGCAGTTGAATTGCAACAATTGCGAGAATTGCGTGCCCTATTGCATAGTTAAGTAATTTCAAGTGTGTGGCCAGCCAGTGACTAACATCCGTCGCCATCAACAAGCCATATTTGCCGTTGTATTGGAAAGTCTTAACTCTGAGTACATTGATTGGCAAATAGTCTAACCCACACTTCCCCTCATGGCACAATCCATGAGCCTCAGTCATCACGTGAATTTGCAACCCTATGGACGGAAGAGGTCAATATTACATGATTTGCAGCAATGTGGCAAACGGATAAGAGCATATATATAGATGGGGATAAGAAGGTAATCTGGTAGCTCTACCGAATAGTCAAATCAATTGAGAACTTTTGTACCAATAGATGAGCAATTACTACATTTATGGAAGTGAACTCAACGACCCCACAGTCGTTGAGCTTCTTAAGAAAACAGTGGAGTTGACCATCTCTGCCAATCAGAAAAATTTAAAGGAAGAAATAGCTCTGGTTAAATATCCAGAATATCTCTCGCCTACAGATCCTAACGAAGAGGGGAAGTACAAGGCCTTTGAGAACCCGGATCACGTCAAAAATGATAAGGGACACTTGGGTGATCCCACATTCAAGAACCTTTTCGCTAAGAAGCAAAAGAACTTCACATCATTTGATTTGAGTCCCAACTACGGGACAGAAATTGACGGGCTTCAATTGAGCGAGTTGGACGATGCTGGAAGAAACGACTTGGCGTTGTATTTGGAAACCAGAGGTTTGGCTGTTTTCCGTAACCAAGATCTTAGGGACAAGGGACCAAAGTTTTCCAAGGAGTTTGGAGAATACTTTGGTCCTTTACACATTCATCCTGTGTCGCTCTCATCTAAGGACTATCCTGAGTTGTTTGTCACTTATCGGAAAGCTGGTGACGGGACACGGTACGCAAAAGAGTTTGCACAAACCAACTCACTTGCTGCATGGCATTCGGATATCAGTTTCGAAAAGTATCCGTCGTCGTTTTCGTTCTTTGTTGCGTTGGAAGCGCCTGATTCTGGTGGAGACACCGTCTTCTTGGACACAAGAGAGGCGTACAGACGGTTATCGCCAACATTGCAAAAATTCTTTGAAGGACTCACCTTGATCCATTCCAACTACTACCAAAACTTGGGGGCCAAGTTGAGAAACAACGTGGCCAAGGTGAAAGCTGATTACTTCACCGAACACCCGTTGGTTAGAACTCACCCTGTTACTGGGGAGAAGTCACTTTATTTCTCTAGAGGGTTCATTCAAAGAGTTAAAGGCTTGAAGCCCAACGAATCAGCAGCAGTTTTGAATTTGCTCCACGACCATGTCCTCAACAACCCTGAATTCCAAGTCAGAGCGCAACACAAGGGCACCGACTCTGCCACTGTAATTGCTTGGGACAATAGAATTTCTCTTCACACTGCAACAACGGACTTTTTGCTGCACGAAACCGGTCCTCGTCACCACTACAGGATTACCGTTTTGGGTGAGAAACCGTACTTTGATCCCAATGCCACCACCAGCAAACCTGAAGGATCCACTGTAGCCACTGGCTCGAACGGACATTCAAACGGGCATTCCAACGGGACCGCAAATGGCGCCGCAAATGGAACTACATAGTGAGTAATATGACATATGAAAAATAGCCCTAAATCGCACACACTGAGAATAACCTCGTCGTTAGAGGCCATGTATGTTTAGAAGAATAGAGACTCATGATGGTATACAAAAGCCCCACTGTTCTTGTGGCACGACGAATTTCACCTCGAATTTCACCGCAGTTCTGTGAAAAGTCGCTGCGTCAAGGTTCTCTGAACGTAGCGAGATGCTTATTGTCGGCAATTTCACGGAGGTTACACCCAAGCTCGGCGCGTATATTATATTCTTGGAGGGGATATCATATTCACTAAAATATATTACTAGCACGCTATAAGATTAAAAATAAAAAATAAAAAGACAAAAAGAAAAGGCTCCCCACGCAGGCTGATTGTTGTTATCACTGTACTCTGGCGATCTTCCCGCTCTTCACATCGTAGATATACCCAGTAATTGGAACATCAAGAACCAACGGGTGTTCCTTGAGGTAGTTGATATCGTCCCGAACACTCTGGTTCAAGTCCAGAAAGGGCAAAAATGCGATCTGGTCTGCAAGAACGGTGGTTACTCCAGACAGCGATTCCTTTCGAATCACATCCCTTATACTCTCATCGGTAAACGTCAACATGCCGCAGTCGGTGTGTTGCACAATGACTATTTCTCTTGTACCCAAGAGTCGTTGCGAGATGACAACGCTACGAAGAGCGTCTGCGGCCTTGCCGCCAGCGTTTCGGATGACATGAGCATCGCCCTCACTAAGACCAAGGGCTGCTGCAGGATCAATTCTTGCATCCATACAGACAATCACAGCAACCTTTCTTGCTGGTGGTAGGGAAAGTGAGCCCTTGGTGAACTGCAGAGCGTAGGCTTCGTTATCGTTTTCGAATTCTTTTGCAGCCGACATTTTGGCAGATTTTGGTTTTAGCACAATTGAGCGAGAAACTGAAACACTACACTGAATCAAACTACAGGAGTGAGGGTAGAAGAGATAACAGACGAAATCTTAAGAGCAGCAAGAGCAGGAGGAGGAAGTGGTGGTGGTGGTGGTGAAGAATAAGGATAGGAAGTAGGGATGTATTAGTCTATAAGAACCCGTTTATGGTACAATGGCACATGATTGCCCCTTTCTATTTTACTGTGGCTTGAACGTTTTTTTAAATTATGCTGCAACCTTAAAAAAATGGAGGGGAATGGATGGGGATAGGCGGTTGTGTGGGAGTAAAGAAGGGATGGTTTTCTTCAAGGAATGACTGATGTTTGTAGGCGGTTGAGTGTGTAGTTATGATAAGGAGCCAGGTTGTAGTCCCTGTTGCATAAGTTTTCTATTGAATCTGCTTGTAGATCTATTGTGGATCAACTTGATGTGGCGCTTGAGCGAGTCGCTCCTGCTATAGTGCTTGCCGCAATTGGGCACCTTACATTTGTAAGACAACAGAGAGATGACTTCTGCTGTTTTGCCGTCGATTCCCTGGGCGATTTTTCCCTTATTGAGGTGGTTTTCAAAACAGTGCTTCCTGAGCTCTGATTTGCGGGAGAATGTGCGCACGTTCCATGGGCATCCAACCACGGGGCACTTGTGGAACGTTCGGCGTGCTCCCTCTGGTGGTGATGGCATGGAGCTGTGCGGGTTCATGTGTTGGAGTGTTTGCACTCCTTGCATTGGCATGTGCTGGTACATTTGTTGCACCTGGATGGGATGCATTTGCTGCATTCCCAGCGGAGCAACCTGCGAAATTGCCTGTGCCATTCCTGGGGGCATGGTTTGAGGAATACTCTGGGACATTCCCTGGGGTAGTATCATGGCCAGGTTAAGAGGTTGCGTCTGAGACACGGGCGGCTGGCCCTGCAGATGCAGCAGCATGCGCGATATGGGTGCAGGGGCGCCTTCGATCGGGTGCAATTGCTGCTGTAACGGCAGCTGGAAAGCGCTGGAGGGCAGCATTGGTCTTGTAGAACCAACGGGGCCGCCGCTTGCGGGAACGAACGAGGATGTGTATGGCTGGTATTGCAGTCGTTGGTCCAACATCAAGTGCTGTGGAATTTGGTGCGGCATTTGCAGGGACATTTGCTGGGGCACTTGGTGTGGTATATGCTGAGGAAGTTGCTGCGGGACGTGCAGTGGATGCTGTAGTAATTGATGCTGGGGCTGATGTTCATAATACATTTGGGGGAGCGGTTGCTGCTGCTGCTGCTGCTGCTGCTGCTGAAGCTGCTGGTGCTGCTGGTGCTGCTGATGCTGGTGCGGATTTTGATGGAGGAGCAGAGACTGCAGCAGCAGCAGCAAGTCGTCGGGTCTCCTAAACTCGGTGGTATGGAAACCGTCATCCGGTAACCGATAGAAACCCACATACTCTACACCGTCGACAGGAGTCCTGGACCAGGACTCGGCGGGGAAGGAAGCATTCGAATTGACATTAATGGAGTCGCGGATAGGATCTGACATATATGGATACACTGAAGAAGTCGAAAGAAATTCCGTGGTGGCAGTCATTTACAGTGTGGGGAGGCTGGCGGCGGAATCGGTTTTATAAATGTTCACACTTCCCTTTCAACAACCAAAACAAAAATTAAATATATACAAAGTGGTATGCGGATGATTTTATGGTGAATGGGATTTTTTTTTTGCTCCCGGATGTGCTAAACGAAGTATTGGTATCTGAGGCGTGAAGATGGCATAAAAAAACGTCTAAAATGATTTAAGAGGATTTTATTTGGATTAAAAACGAAGCTTAATTTCCTTTGATCCAGGGTTTTGATTTTTTTTTTTTCCTTTTTATTTTTCGAATTCTGCTTGGATGTTATTTTTTGTTCAAAATTATGCATAGAGACAAGATGCAGCTTCATCATCGCAGCATGGAAGATAAACCAAATCCGATCAGCCCAAAAAAAAAATAAAAAAAACCGAGAGGCAAAAATAAAATAAAAATTAAAAAAAAAAATTAAAATAAACAGAAGCAAGAGACAAAGGTTCCATTTTTAGTTAAAATCCATTTATTGCCGGCGTACACAGAGGTGCACCGAGTCGCACCGACGTGCACTGTAAGCTTAGGCTTGAACTGGCTCGGTCTTTTCAGCTGAACCCGTAGTGCATGGCAACTGGATGAGGAAAATTACTTGGAGGGGGAGATTCTTGATTGGACAAGTTTTTTTCTTTCTTTTTTTTTTTAGTTTTTCAGTTTCGTTCGCTTTGGCATTTGTAGTAAGCCGCTAGAAGAATGTGCCTTGAGACAAGGTAATAAAGGAGTAAAAAGTCTCGAATTGCTAGAAGAGGTATGCATGGAAAATCGGACGATGTTATGCGAGGATTATGCATGAGAAACTTTATTCGACTACGACATAATCCCAGTATATGCAGTCCATTCTCAATGCGCCAACCTAAATCCTCTTCCCCGTCGCTACCACTTTCGACCATACATTTTGCATTGTTCGCTTTATTTTGGTACCTGTACATGTTACCAAGATAGAGTTGGTGTGGATTGAAACATTCCGGGCTCCAACTCTCACCTTTTTCGGGGATAGTTGGTCGGGAGGGGTGCTACTGTTGCCGCTGCAGCAGTTGCTGCTGCTGCTGCTTCTTCTGCTTCTGCTTCTGCTGCTTCTGCTGCTGCTAATGGTGGAGTATAAGTGGCCTGAAGGAAGGACAGTGCAGGTCTCCACCAAGTGGTGTATGGTAACAATGAAAACAAGGCAAGCATTGGAGTTTCGATGGGCAGACGTAAACAGGCTAATGGGCCGATTTATGGGCCGATGCAGTAGAGGAAAGGAGAGGGTGGAGCACAGATGTGCAACTATTGGTCCGTATGGAGGAGGGGGGTCTGCGAAGACCGACCGTGCTTAACGATGGAGGGGACGATACGCAGGTGGCCTTACACACCAATCTTCTATCTTGCTTAATCCGAGTGCTTCATTTCGTTTGTTCCCCTCCCCCTCTCTCGAGTGTGAGAGAACATTAGTGCATTGCTGTGCTTAGGCTATTTTTTGATATTTTTTATGTACGTGTGTAGTCAAGCTCCTCTAGAGTCGACACCCTAAGTCGGTTTAGTGGGGACAATCCCGGGTGTAGGCGGTCGCTTAGGTAGCGACGGCCTTTTCCAAGGGAAAGGGGAATCCCGCCAGTACCTGACCGCCGGGGTGGCAGCGCACAAGAGCCTCACGGACTAGTGGTGGCCGGTCACTGCAAACACAAACGTACTCACACACAAACCCGCTAAAAAATTGTCGACGCTGTGCCTTCAACTCACCCTAGCCCCTTGCGGCTGCCTAAGTTTTGTCGCTTCCTCCTTCACTTTTCGAGGTTGCAGTCGGGAAAATTGTTGAGATTGCAGTTTTTTTTATTTTCTTCGTATTCGCCTTCACGGATTTCGCTTTTCTGTTCCATGTTCTGTTTTGATTCTTTTTTTTTTAGATTTTGATTTTTTTTTTTTTTTCTTATTGTTACAACATGTGGATCGGGATCGAAACAGTTTTCGTGGAAACAACGAAAAGAAAAACCGATTTTCTAGACCAAGATTCCATGTTGCAATTTTTAAGAAGAATGCCAGTCGGAAATGGGCCAACTTTGTTTTTGAATAATATTTTGTATATTTTTCTTGACATGGAACGCGGACATGTCCGCCTCTTGATATTTTTTGCGGGAGCTTGCCGGAGCGTGAGGGCGTCGAAGGATGTGAAAGGGCGAAAAGAAAATAACATTGAGCAAAGATGCCAAAAAGTGCACAGATGTTGGTTTTGCTCCTTGCTCTCCTACCCACATTCCCCTCTCGGGCATCCGACGGTTATCGCAAATAAATGCAGGCAATTGACAGATGTTATGAGCGTCCTGCCAATCGGTCGCGAGCTTAAATGAAATTCTTCGTAGGTGCAAAAAGCTTAAAACGCAACCCACATATGCCCGCTCGAAAATCCGCTACACTGTGCATAGGAAAATTGCTCTTAGAACCCTAACCATCTGTGCAACCCCCACGAAATGAACCCCACCACAAAGACTGCCCCCCCCATGGAGATCAACAGTTCCCGAAACTGTTCAAAGCAACTTTCTGAAATTCATGAAAACCCGCGCGCAAAGTTTAATTCTCACACCACTTGTTTCATGGGAGGAATAGTCTGTGTTTTTTTTTTTTCTCCTCATTTTCTATGGGTCTTTTTTTGGTTCTTTTTGCTTTTTGGTCTATTTCTTATAATTTGATAAAAATAGATCATACATATCTATCCTCGGCAGTTCCACGAAGAGCACCAAGATCCTTTAGACTTGCGTTGTGGAACGGGCAAATACCGCGGCTGTCCCAATTGTTCATATGTATCGGGAACGTTTCAGCAGCATCTTTTTGTTCTATTTTTTTTTTCCATTGAGGCTAGTATCCACCAGCCGTGTCTGCGATCGGTAAAGGGCTTTTTTTTTTTCCGCGTAGCTCCTCGAAAATTAGTGGTTATGCACGAAGCGCAAAACAAAAGGTTCGGTAAAAATCGAAAAAAAAAAAAAAACCTACATTGGTGGTATCTCTTTGTGTGGTTTTAGGCCGTTAGGCGTCGAAAGCGTGAATGGCCGTTAATCTGATCTAATTCTTCTGTGTAGAAAAGTATGCATGGGCGCTAACCGCGGATATGTTGCTTGTTTTGGGCTTGGTGGGGGGCACACTGGCATGGGGCCGAGGGTTAAAAGTGGAGGGGGGAGAGTAGCAAGTAGAGGTGGAGAGATTTACCTGGATTAGACGGGCGGAACTAGGCCACTTGCATAGAAACGCCTCGGGTGCCGAGGGTCGGTCTCCGATAGCGATGCAGGCATGGTCGGTGTATAGACATGTATTAAGAAAGACATGCCCGTTATTCAAGCGTTGTGTTTTTAGAATTAGCAGCCAAATGTCAATATGCACGACCGTTTTGACGGGTCACGTGCGGCCTGACTAATCTGCATAGTAGGCTTTGCAAAACTTTGAAGTGATGACTCCTCACTCTTCTCTGTGATGAAGAAGGACACTCCCAGTATAGTGAGTATCGCCACGTCATCGGAGCTGCCCGTAAGGGAGTCTGTTGATGGTATTGTGGATGGAGCTGACGAAAGTGACCTAGAATTGGGCGCAATCGGCAATTCCGAAACGGCTCCGGATCTGTGCGGGGGGAGCATCAACTCCGCACGCAGACCTAGCATCGTCGCACAAGCCAGTATTGCGGAAGAAGCAGTTACAAGAAAACTCTCTAGAATCCAATCACGTAGAAGCAATCACACCGTCGCCACGATGGATAAGTATACGCGATTCTCCCCAGCTAAGAAACGGCTCTTGGTGTTTCTAGCCGCACTGTCGTGTTTCTTATCGCCCATGTCAGGATTGGCATTCCTACCTGCAGTGCCCGAAATCTCGAAAACTTTCCACACCACGGGAGAGATCATCAACGTGTCTGCTGCAGTGTATTGTGTCTTCATGTCGTTTTCGCCGTGTGTCTTCTCTCCGTGCTCTGATATCTACGGCCGAAAGCCGACGTTTGTGGTGTGCTTATTGTTGTACTCAGTGTGCACAATTCTCGTAGCGGTCCTGCAAGATTTGGCGATGTTTTACATTTTCCGGGCGCTTCTGGCGCTTTTCGGGACTGCATTTTTCACCACTGCTGCTCACATGATGGGCGATATTTACAAGCCTACAGAAAGAGGGACCGCGATGGGGATGATTTTATGTGGGACGCAGGCAGGTCCAGCGATCGGGCCAGTGATTGGAGGTATCATTGTTACGTACACTTCGTGGCGAGTGATCTTTTGGGTCTTAGCTGGCATGGGATTGGCCATGGCTGTGGTTGTGATTTTTTTCATGCCTGAGACCGCGGTGGAGACCAAAATGCAGATTGTGCTTCGCGAGTTGCCGCCAGGGCGCAAGTTTGTGTGGATCCCCTACAACCCGTTCCGGGTCATAGATGCGTTGAAGTACCCGAATTTATTTTTGGGCGGGTTTATCGTGATGTCGCTCACATTCACCATGTACGGGCTTCTCACGCCTATTCGGTACGTTGTTGACCCTCGTTTCAATTTGACGTCGCCCATCTACGGATCGCTCTTTTATTTACCACCGGGACTAGGATACCTAACTGGCAGTGTACTAGGTGGCCGATGGTCGGACTACGTGGTGAAATGGTATATTCGCCGGAGAAACGGAGTGCGGATCCCAGAAGACAGAATTAGAGCCATCTTGATCCCGCTCGGCGTTTTCTACCCCATGACCATACTCATCTACGGGTGGACCCTCGAAAAGAAAAAGGGAGGCATGGCTGTGCCAATTATTTTTCTGTTTTTCAGTGGAGTGCTGCAAACCTTAATTTTCCCTGCATCCAACACATACTGTGTAGACTCGATGCCGCAGTTGGGAGGAGATGCGGTGGGGTCTTCGTATTTCTCAAGGTACATCGCTAGTGCGATCGCCCTGGCTACATGTTTGCGAAGCATCAACAGTATAGGTATAGGACTAACGTGCACTATAAGCGCGATTGTTTTATGGATAGCAACAGGATGTGCAGTTGTGTTGGTGTTGTATGGCGAGAAATTGCGTGTGAACGGGCTAAAGAGGTATGGCCTTATGGAAAAGTGAAAAAAGAGAAAGAGGGAGATAGGGATATGGGCACACGCCCTCAAGCATTACATGTATATCCGATTATGACAGATCTTATGCAATTATAGATATTATAGACAATAATAGCACACCAAGAAATAATTCACTATGGCGTTAATGTGCCTTACTAATGTAATATTTTTCGGAGATAAATTACTAAGCACGTCCGATATAAAACAAATACACAAGCCACATGCTCCCACACAACCCTCAAATTTATTCCTAAACATATACATACTGTTTTTTCTCCTCTATCAATCCAGCTCTTTGCTCTTTTATAAAAGTAGACAAAAAAAATTAAAAAAGGTAAAAAAAAAAAAAAAAAAAACTTATGTAGGTATGGCAAGAGCTCTAGTGGCTGTTACTTCATATCACGACCCGTTTTACCCTAACGGTCAGCGGACAGGGATATTTGCTGCCTGTGTGCTAAAAGCGTACAAACTCTACACAGTCAAAGGATACGATGTGGATTTTGTTTCTGAAACAGGACAGTGTGGGTTCGATGAGGTGTCGCTAATGTACCAACACTTGAGGGGAGAGGACTTGATTGTGTACTCGTGTGAAAATTCCTCCTTCAACCAGGCACTCAAAAGGATCAAAACACCGTCTGAGGTGGATGCAGGACAGTATCAGATCTTTTTTGCAACTCTGGGGTACGGATGTCTTTTCGATTATCCTAATCTGCAGGTTTCGCAATTAGCGGGACAGATTTACGAGAATGGAGGAGTAGTTGCTGCTATTTGTCACTCGCAGGTAATTTTCGACGGACTTAGGCATAGCAAAACTGGGGAATACATTCTTCAAGGCAAGGCGATTACCGGGTTCACAGAGTTGGGGGATAAGCTTTTACAGACATATGATCTTATCAAGGAGAATAATATGCTCTCGGTAGAAGCTGTGGCAGAGAGGAATGGGGCAAAGTTCTTAGCTCCGGTGGGACCATTTGACGATTTCTCGATCGCGGATGGACGGGTGGTTACAGGAGTCAACCTGACCTCGGTAGTACTGGTTGTGTTGAGAACGTTAACCGTGGTGAGGGAAATGAAGGTGAATACACACAAAGTTTAAGGGTAGCTGTAGTTAGATATCAATATGGTATTTATCTAACCCAGAGGAGGTATCATTGTGAGTGTTCAGTGATTCGCTACTGGTTCAGCCAACTCGTCGTTATTCTGTTGGCGTTATCAAGCATTTTCCGAACTTTCGGTTCCATGAACGTATATGGAAAGTTCAGCAAGTGGAAACATATTTTTTATTGTACTTAAATTCTTCAAGGACTAAACTCACAGGCGGGCGGGAACTGCACAAATTCTTTATCTCTAGAAGTGGATTTCAAGGTGAGCGTATAAAGTAGAGGTCTATATAGATTAAACTCAGTCTTCTCAGTCTCTACTCAGTCTCTCTCCCCCTTTGTTATCATTGTTAATGATAGTGTGGGTTGTGTGTTTAGTTCTCATCTCGAGAGCCCTCCTGTCTGGAATTTATTTGCAGAACAGAGATTAAAAGTATCATGCAACTCTTCCACATCTTAACTCAGTCTGCCTTTACCCTAGCATGCTTCTTTGTCAAATTGGCGATAGTGTCATCAAATGTCATCCATTTTTAGTTTACACAAAGACAACTTCTTTAATCTCTTAGTAAATACTTAATCCACTAACATGGATACATTCGGCCCTCCAAATTTTGTATGTCGTTTCTAGAACAGTTGGAACTGGCTTCAATATCGATTAAACACAGTCTGAGTAGTTCATAATGTCGCTTGGCTCATCTTTGGGTTAGTGAAATGACCACTATCCCATGAACCACGTACCTTGAATCAGTGTAGCCTTAGCCTATGTTTTTGTTTCAGAGCTTGCACCCCTCCACTTACAATGGTCAGCATACAGACACCTAAGAGTTTCACATCTCATGCTTGTGTTCGCGGTATGAACACCCTTGGGGGAAGAGTAGATACGTATTACTCATGGAACCACTAGTTGCGTGGCGATGTTGTTCACAGAATTAAAATTCTTTCTATTAAAATGCTCTCACTATTAGTCTCAAACACAGCACATATAGTTCACTCTGCTTTATCGATAAATGGATTATGAAAGTAATTTCTGAGTTATAAAGATATCGAGTCAACTGACTTGCATAAATATGATTTCCTTCCCCAAAAAAGACGCTAAGATAGCGGAGAGAGACCATTTTTCCGCTCATCCAAAAGTTACATAACATGGAATCTACCCCCCAACAAAGGTAGTGTAACCATTTCATACTGCTCAATCAACGACTGGTTGCCAATTTTGAATAGGAACGGATGATAAGGGCACGTATCTGGGTCAGTTTACCATATGGTTGTCCATGCTACAGTCAAAGGAAAAAACCTAAATTTAAGAGATACAGGATTTATAGCTATAGTTTGTTGCCCTTCAATGCGATATCTGTACTCACCCACACACTCAGCCCGAACTTTATCGTGAGTCAAATTCAGCAACGGGTACGTCTTTCTACTATTTGAATTACATTCATTCGTGTGACTATACTTGGGGGTTGGCTCGATACATAAGCATTTATTTCTTGTATGCCCCACACACACACGAATCTAACTTTTTTAAAAACAATAACTCAAGCCTTGAAAGGTGCTTTCTCTCTAGAGTTCATTTCTGTGAGCTTAACAAATGCCTCAGTTAACTTAAACTTTTTTTAAGAAAAACTTCTCTATCATGGCTCTTGGTAGGAGCATCAACAACCAAGCGGTGGAAGAATATGCCCCACTAGCGGTAGTATAGTAGTTCTTGGAGCCATTTAGAGCAGCCTCGATATCGTTAATCACCCTAACACAGTACTTTGAACAGTTCATAAGCTCACCTGGCTCTACTTCGAAAGGGGCAGTGTAAAGGGTTTTCCCGTCAGCCACATAACGAGAATTTGGTCTTTCTTCTACAGCTTGCTTGCAAATTGCGATTCAACACCTCCACTCACAATATCAATTACCTTGACGCCAAATGGCTTGACTTCCAATGCCAATGTGTATACGTAAGCGGAGAGACCTGCCTTGGATGCACAGTAGGCACTACCAAGGTAAACTGGGATAAAGGAGGCAAGGGAACTAGTAAATGCGATTACACCACGCGCTCTGATCACAAGATCACTGAATTCTCTAGGGACGCGAATCGGGCCGTTGAGATTGGTTTCAAATACGGCATGGGAATTCATCTTCCGAAAGTCTAATGGCTGGGAAGCTGCTAACAATACCAGCGTTGTTAAAAAGAATATCGAGATGGTCGGTCTTCAGAGAGATGAATTTCTTCGCAGCCAAGACGCTCTCGGGGGAAGAGACGTCCAAATGCACTGGGATGATACCATACTCCTCTAAAGGCTTCATAGCTTCGAGTCTACGAGCTCCAGCAAAGACAGTGTAGCCTCTTTTGGCCAACTCAATAGACGACTGGTAGCCAATACCGGACGAGGCACCTGTAACAAGGGCAGTTCTCTTAGCCATTTTATTATGTGGTTTTTGTAGTAGACAGAAAGGAATAGAGCTGGCAATTCAATGGCTGCGAAGAGTAGTTATATACCCTGCGGCTGAAAATTGTAGCCCTGAAAGAGCTGTACACCGGAACCTGAAGAAGGCTGAAGTTCCGCAACAAAAAATAGAAATTTTGTATAATCTCGAACCTGTTTGTGTGGAGCCGTGTGCACTAGCGGAACGACATTTGAGTACCGGAATACATTGGTTTCAAATAGTTTGCCTTTTGAAATAAAGAGTTCAGGGATCTTACACAATTTTTTTTTATTTTTTGTATAAGTTCCGGAAAATAACCTGGAACATAAAACTAGTGTGCTTTCGTGCTTGAGTAGGTTCTAGCAAGCTTTGCGAAGGCGTCTTTCAACTTGAATTGGGTTATCATCATCTTCTCCATCACTATTCTTGGGAAAAACGTTAACCACCACACGGTAGATGCGTGAGTACCTCTGTACCTTACGTAGTAATTCGTTGAGCCTCTGAGTGCAGTCTCAATATCGTTAACGACTTTAGCACAGTATTTGGGGCAGTCCATAAAATCACTGGCGTCGAATTTTGAGCCATCACTGTAAAGATTCTTGCCATCAACAACATACCTTGAATTTGGTTTTGCCTCTGCACGAGTTTCTGTCATTGCAGTTTGAACTCCTCCGCTCACAAAATTAACCACTTTCACTCCAAATGGCTTGACTTCTAAGGCCAACGTGCTTGCATATGCTGAGAGACCAGCCTTGGAAGCTGAATAGATGCTTCCGAAAAAAAACGGAACAAGAGCACCTGTGGAGCTAGTAAAGGCTATAACACCACGAGCTTTGATTACAAGACTACTAAACTCTCTAGTGACGCGAATTGGGCCATTGAGATTGGTTTCAAAGACAGCATGGATTTCATCTTCAGAAATCTCAATTGCAGGAGAGGGACGGGCGATTCCTGCGTTATTGAAAAGAATATCAAGGCGATCTGTCTTCAGAGATATGAACTCCTTGGCAGCCAAAACACTCTCAAGGGAGGAAACGTCTAATTTTACCGGGATTATTCCATACTCCTCTAAAGGTTTCATAGCATCGAGTCTTCGAGCACCAGCGAAGACAGTGTAGCCTCTTTTGGCCAACTCAATAGACGATTGGTAGCCAATACCGGACGAGGCACCTGTAACAAGAGCAAAAGGCATCGTAACTAGCTGTGTTCGTGGTGAGTGGTATTGGTTGAGTGTGGGAGTTTTGCAAGAAGCTGGCGATCTCTGTGGCTTTTGAAAGAAAAGTGTCCACAAATCTCTGGGGAAATAATAGACGAATTGAGCCGAAGTAGAATTTACGAGTGTGCGCGCCTTTTGTTTGCTTTTTATCGTTTCTTACATAAAGTCCGGTTGCCAGAAAGTTCTACATGGTGGACACACACTCAACGGCGAAGGATCTAATAGCTTAAAATGCGGGGTGGAGTAAGTGAGAAGTAGATGGAGAGAGCGAAAGGAGGAGATATTTGTATTAGGTCCAAGGGTTTTGCATACGCTGTAGATATGCAGCTGGCGGCTTACGAGATAGCTGATGAATGCAGCTAATCCGGAATGGGCTTTGAGAGGTCTTGATCGAAGTTAACACGGCCAAATGCTGACTTATTAGACGACGGATGTGAAATATTTTCAGGGAGAAAGAGCAAAAATGAATATGCCTGCAAGTAAGTTAAAGTAACCAAAGTATCGATCCTCGCATATCTTGCTGCAAAAGAAAATGTCAAGCAAGAACCAGCGAATGCGAGATGCGTGCGGCTGGACCAGAACATCTTTGCACCCAAAATTATGCCACATTTCCATTCCTCATAGATTCTTGAGTTCTTTAAACATTTTCTTCTTTGATGGTTCGATCTTGATTACGTATGATTATTGATACATCTATCCAACTTCTTTGCGAGCACAGATCTACATGTCTATTTTCCGGTTCACAAACTTGTTATACTCGTGTTAGTAACCAGAAGCAACAGAAGCGAGTGCTTGTACGCTTCTCGGTGCATAGTTTATTAAATGTCATCTTGATTTATAAACTGTATGACAACCTCCCATCCAACTGAAGACGGCAAAAGAAATCACCTTCCAGAATTGTGTTGCTTCGAAGAAGAACCAAACATACTAAACAAGGTACGAAGTAGGGAACTTCTTTTCTAAAATACAAGTACGGGAAAGGTTCATTCCTATTACATTCTTTGTAGGCTACCCTCAAACATTGTGCATAGACTTCATACATAATACACCGATAGAGCTCTAGAGGAGATTTTGAAGGTGAGATTTTCAGATTTTCAAAGGTTTTTTATTTTTTTTCGAGACCTGTATTGTTACTCATAGCCAGCACCACTATGTTATGACAAGCTATCAGGAAGTGGAAAAGTTTCTGAGAGAGTACTTTGGGAAAAGTTAGAGTTGCAAGGCTGACTACCCTAACTTTGTTTTATATGGAGATAAATTGCATCTATTCTATTCGAGACGAGCGCGCAGGTCAATACCGGTGTTGGCACTTTATCGGTCAACCAAGAGGTCGGCCGAGTTTAAAGGAAATTTACTCATGAAGTTGACTTTATGAATATAAGTTAACAAATGCGAGTAATGCTATTGGTGACCCTATATGTATTACGAGGGAGGATCTTTTGAAGAAAGTACAGCTGAGATATATTTTTAGAGTGGAAGAACGTAATCAGTGTCTGGTCGTTGGTGGAAGTTTGTCAATCTCGGCAAAAGTTTTTCCTACCCATGTTGAAAGTACGCGAAAAGTATTTAAACGAAAAAAAATATTAAATCAATCGAATGAATATGCTGCTTATCTCTTAGCATCGAAGGATAGTAAGGTTTGCTCAAAGTAATCCACTACATAGGCACATCAGGTTTGATTATTTGAAGACACTTCAGTGGACCTAACGTCTTACATCTGTCAAATGATGTGCAGTAATTGCATGCATGGAAAGTGCATGGAAAGCTCACTTTATTTTTAAGACAATCAATGAGACCAAATAGGGGTCACTCGACTATCCCTCAAAATTCTCGGAAACGGATTGAGGCTTCCTTATCCAAAAATGTTATTGCACCTGGATCATAAGTAATTTGTCACCGTGGTAAAGAAGCGCATTACAGCCATGGCCATTTTAAACACGCAGTATCTTACAACCGCATTGCATCTTATGTTAGCAAACAATTATACTCCTAGATTTCACATATCTTCAAACGCAAAGATAATGTGCCAAGGGAACAAGCCTTGAATATACGGGGTGCTCTACACCAAAGACGTGATTAGAGTTGACGCCCGTCTCTGCGTCGCCCCACAGACGCGTGGCTCAGGTTGTAGCCCTGTGACTTGTATCACGAACGGCTCGACTGAAATACCATAGTGTAAAAAATATCAACAGAGATAAGCGTTGAGATTTAGTTCGGGTCTCGAAATAAATTTCGGCTCATCCTCATTGGTGAAACGCGATTATTTTTTTGGCGCCGCGTTTGTTTTCATGCCGCTGCACCTGATGCAAAGACTTAAAGGTTAGAATTTTGACAGAAATGGACGCGAGACGGGGTAACCAGCATGAGCTTGAAACTAGCTAGTTTTGGCGCCACAATGAATCTATAATCAGGGCTATAAAGATCTTTCTTCATCCTCCCCTCTATTTCTATTCCCATTATCTAAATCTTCTAATCTTCTTTATATTCAACTTTTCACTTTCGTTAATTAAACAAATATGAAGTCTCTTTTTGCAGCTTCTGCCTTCGTGGCCGCTGCTGCTGCACTTGCACCATTGAAACTTGATTTCACAATGCATAAGCAAAGTACGTTCGGTTCAATTGGCCGCCCTGCCAAGAGATCTAACGGTGAAGTACCCTTGCCTCTTGCCAATGATTACTGGTTGTACATCGCTACAGTTGAGGTTGGGTCAGAGAGAAACCCACTTCAGGTCCAAATTGATACTGGATCCAGTGACTTATGGTTCATGCTGTCAAATGTAGAGTGCTTCATTCCCCCAGATATTCAATCTCGTAAGAGAGAAGAGGAATCTACCGGTGAGCGGGCATTGATTGCCGACCGCTCTCTTGGTGGTGAAGAGCTCCGTGCCAAAAGAGCTGTTCCTCCATCGGTGACTTCTCCAGCTGACAAGGCATTACCTAGTGGAGTGTACTACCCCGGGGGAAACCTTGGTAATGCATCGACTACTGGTACCGATCCGGGTGATATCGCTCCAACAAATACTTGTATTTTGTACGGATCCTTTGCCACTGATAGCTCTTCGTCATTCAGTCTCAATAAGACTGCACCAGAGTTCTCTATTCTCTATGGAGACTATACAGGTGCAGAAGGTGTATGGGGTCAGGATTCCATCTCCTTCGGAGGTGCTACTGTGAAAGATGTGTCTATTGGAGTGGCAAATGAATCTACAACCAACTTGGGGATTTTTGGTATTGGATTACCCGGTAACGAAGCAACAGTTTATGGAGATGGATCAGGATACTCGTACGAGAACTTTCCCGTTTTATTAAAACAACAGGGGTTTGTTTACAAGAACCTTTATTCCCTTTATTTAAACGATCAGAATGCACAGTCCGGAAGTGTCTTATTCGGTGCCATAGATCACGCCAAGTATACTGGTGAACTCCACACAATCCCATTATGGAATCCAGTGGAAGACCCAGAGTTCACAATTGTCCTTGATAGTATTCTGTTCAATGATGGATCCAAGAACACTACATTCACTCAGAAATCTAATATTGCGCTTTTAGATTCTGGAACTTCATTGACTATCGTCCCAAATGATGTTTTCAATTCCATTGCAAGTTACTTGGGTGGTGCTACTTATGATGATTACGAAGGCTTGTATTCCATTCCATGCCCAAACAACTTGGATGGAGTATTCCAGTACGCATTCAATGGATTCACCCTTACAGTTCCTCTCAACGCTTACATCATTACTGATGATTCCTCGCCACAAACTCAAGGAAAGTGCTATTTAGGTTTTGAGGGACAGAACACCAACCTCATTATTTTGGGTGATAATGTCTTGAGAAGTGCTTATGTGGTTTACGACTTGGAAGATTACACAGTTTCGCTCGCTCAAGCTAAGTACACAAATGAGGAGGATATTGAGATTGTGGGAGCACCAAGCACGAGCGCAACATCAAGTGCAAGCTCTACATCTAGTGCAAGCACTACCGCAAGCTCAAGCTCAAAGTCTAGCTCGTCATCTTCTGGCAGCGTTTCAGCATCTTTCACCTCTAGTTCTTCTGGAGAAATCACGTCTTCAGTTGCCAGCAGTGCTGGTGCCGCCGGCACGTTGACTGCAACAGTCACTTCTAAGACAACTGACACTGTTCCGTGTCCCAAGTGCTCAAAGCACTCAACTACATTCAGTTCTTCAGTCGCGACTCCTTCATCTGACTCTGAGACGTTAGCTCCAGCTGATGCTACCTTCACTGCCACCGAATTATCCAAAACCACTGATACAATTGTCTGCCACAAGTGCTCGGAACGTATTACTGAATCTGTGGCTCCCCAATCCAAGGAAGCTATTTCGGTTCCTTCTGCATACTCTAAAACAGATGCTACTACTCCTTCAGGCTCCAATGCCCCAGAAACTACAGTAACTGTGCACGGTTCTACCGTCACAGTGTCCGGTTCCGTGGTAACTATCGCTCCTACGGTTCAAACTGTTTCTAGTGCCAAGAGCTCTGCTTCCAAGTCTGGTTCCTCGACCTCCAGCATCACTGTCTCAAGCTTAATCCCAGTAGAGAATAGCGCTTCCAGATCAACCTTCCAACACTTCGTTGTGCTTGTCGGTTCGTTGTGTGCCATTCTTATTTAGAATATCGATACCCTTAGATTACTGAGTATGTATAACTGTAAAGTGGTTGCGACGACTATATGGTTACTATATTATGATTCTATAAGTCAATTCACGCTGAGTATTGAATACATCGGAAACATTTACTGAGGTACAACTTGCCTACCCTCTTGTATGGATGGGAACATGTAATAATGGACTAATAAATATTGAATTCGTAGCTAAAAGTAGCCAGGAACTAATCATAAATTTGCAAATTATCAGCTTGCTGCTTATGTAGTCGTCAATGTTATAATCTAGTTCATCTTTTTCCATTATGTGACTCGTAGTGCATAGATTGGTGATGCTCAGTGTTCATGAAAATTGATCAATAGAAACTCAATTGTAAATGTGTATTCTTTCGACTTGATATAAGGGTTTTTGGAGTTTCCAAAAAACCTTTCCTCTAGTATTAATGCTCAAATGGAATTATTCTGGGCAGTGGTTTTTCGTAGTAGAGCAATTGACTAATTTCATTAAGGGTGTAAGGGTGTAAGGGTGTAAGGGTGTAAGGGTGTAAGGGTGTAAGGGTGTAAGGGTGTAAGGGTGTAAGGGTGTAAGGGTGTAAGGGTGTAAGGGTGTAAGGGTGTAAGGGTGTAAGGGTGT